>OX422219.1:359107943-359707943 GCA_949130495.1 Sambucus nigra | reverse complement strand
TGGGCATGTGAGAAATTTGAAATCATTTCTCCTGTTGAAGAATATAAAGAAAATACTCCAAAATTCCTGAAGTGGAAGTTGTCGTATTTGAAACAATGGTTTGTGAAGAATGACATCGCAACAGCAACTTTGAAGCAGGCTACAAGTAAACCAGCTTCTAAGGACTGTCCTGTACAAAAGGAATCTCAATTTGAAGGGCCAAGTTACTCTTTGAACATATCTACAGAAAGTCCTATACATGCTGATTCATCATCAAACAATGTTGTTGAAGATATTGATGACAATGAGTTTTCACATGGTTGGAATATTCCCCTTAAAAACATTGTGACTCCAAAGAAAAAGAAGGGAAAAGATCAACCAAAGGTTAATTTGGAGGAACAAATTGTTGTTTTGAAAAGGGAGTTGTTGGAAAAAAATAACCAACTATCTAAAGCAGCTGTAGACATTAATGTTGCACTTGATAAGGTGACCTCTTTGGAGGTGGAGAGTGCCATTTTGAATGTACAGTTGCAGGTAGATCATGATTCACTTTTTGAAGCCCATGAGGAAGTGAAGAACTTAAAGGTGGAGAATTCCAACCTTTTGAAGGAAAAAGAGTTATTAAATAAGTTGGAGGTAGAAAATCCCCAACTAGTTGAGTTAAACAATTCTTTAAAAGAAAAGCTTGATCAAGTCACAATGAGTGACTCAGATAGAATTAAAGAATTGGATGAATCAACACGAATTTTGGAACAAAAGAATGGATATCTGTCTCTGACTAATGAAGATCTAAAAAGAAAGTATGATGATACATTGCAACAATGGAAAGATGCTGACTTAGAAAAGATGACTTTGAGGCAGAATCTTGAGGAGTCAGAGTGGAAAAGAACTCAACAGGTACTTTTGAATGCAGAGTACACGTAGTTTTCCTCTAATGTACACGCAGTTATCCTAGAGTACACGTTCAAAGTACACGCAGTTTTCTCAAAGTACACGCAGGTTTCTCAAAGTACACGCAGTTTTATTTCATAATATTTTAATGCAGTTTTATTTGATATTAGATATAATGAAGACTACATGCATTATTTTATTAAAAATAATGCATTGTTTAAAATGTAACATTTTTTTGTATTACAGGAAAACAATAATAAAATCCTTAATGACGAAATTTCGGAGTTGAAGAAAATGCTTGAAGAATTAGAATTGAAAAATGCTGACCCGGTATCTATAAAATACAATAGATATTTATTACACGCTACACTTTCTTAATTTTATTATAAATTTTAGCTATATTATAAATTTTATAAAGTACACGTATTTTATAATACACGCGTGTACTTTATAAAATACACGCACTTTTATATAATACACGCGTGTATTATATAAAATACACGTAAGTGAAAATCAATCATTTTTTCAAAAAATGCTAACAATCCAACATTCCTTGTTAAATATATCAGAAAAACATTAATAAACAACTCCTTGACGAAATTTCGAGTTTAAAGATTGAATTAGCCTCAAAGAAAGTTGAGGGCAGCCCCAAAATATCCAAAAGCAAAGGACCTCTTACTAGAGGTCAGATGAAAAGAAAAGCTGACGGCGAAACAGAAAAGCTACCAATGAAGAAACTAAAAGAGTCAAAGCTTAGAAAAGGCCCTACAACAATAGCTGAAAAAATGAAGGAAACTCGCGTCAAGCTTGAAGCAATCGAAGCATATAAATATCTCGATGAAGCTTCGAAGAAAAAGATTGAAGAGTTTATTAAAATTGCTGAGCCAGGGTAAAGTTTATTGTTTTATGATTTATCACTTCGCTAATTTATATTTTTTTTGGTGCAAAAGAATAAGGTTAATATTATTATACTATTGTTTTATTGATTATATAAAATGCAGGGAGTTTATTTTCCAAGGGATGGTTTCGTATGTCCCATGGGAAGATTTACTTGAAGTCCTCAAAAATCAAGAAATTTCAAGCCAAGTATGTAGTCCAAATATTAGACATCCATTAAATTTCAACATTATTATTTCCTCACCATTTTATATTGTGTGAAACAGATAATACTTGCCTTTTGCGAAGTATTGAGATTAAAATTGTCAGAGGAAGGGCTCTCCTACTCACACACTTTTTCTGATTATTGTTGGGTAAGTACAAATAAAATGAAAGTTTTGATAAACAATATTTCAGTTTTTCTTATTAACACTTGTCTACAATTTTTATTCAGATAGAAGCTTGTAAAACAAACGGAGTCAATAAGAAGGGGGAATTATACAAGGATTTATTTGAATACTTAGGCAGTTGTAATAATTTGTTCATTGTACTTAGACATAGTATAGGACATTTCACATTATTTGTGATATACACTAAAGAAAATAAAGTGGTCCACATGGATCCCCTCCGACCGAATGACATGGAAAAGAACACAACATTCTTCGATGATGCAAAAAAATTGGTTAGTGCCTAAACTTAATTAGTAATGTTACTCGTGCTTATATTATACACTTGTACACGTGCATTATATAATGCGTGTACTTTGTATTAGTTGTACATAATTACATAGATTATCAAAGTACACGCATCATATTTTAAAATACACGTGAAATGAACCAAAACAAGTTACGTGTACTTTAATATTATGCGTGTACTTTTAACTCATTAGGCAAAATACACGCATCATATATAATAAAATACACGTGATATTTTAAAATAAAATATGCGTGTACTTTAATAGTATGCGTGTACTTTTAACACATTAGGCAAAGTACACCCATCATATTTTAAAATACACGTGATATGAAAAAATAAAATATGCGTGTACTTTTCACTCTTTCATCTTCATATACTCTTTTATTTGTATACACTAAATATTTATCTTCTTAACAGTTTTCTGTCTTCCAAAAATCACTATCCGAATTGAAGACTGAAGCAGAAACAATGAAAAACAATGGTTACAAAATTCAGAGAAAATTTGAGGAAGGCACACCAAATGAGTTTACAATGGATGATGATCCATTGACAGAGCAAGAAAGAAGGACTGTAGATTTCTTGTTGCAAAGTGATCTCAAATTTGAACTAATAAGAGATCACGAATGCCCTAAACAATATAATGGGTAAGAAAAACTTCATTTCTAAAAATTACTAATTTGTATCCTTTCAAAAAAATTCATCACATCATTCTAATTTTTATATTTATTTTATTGTAATTTCAGGGTTGACTGTGGGGTGTTCTGCATGTACTATATTGAGCAAATAAGCAGAAACAAAGAAATGCAAAAATTCTTTCAAGACCCTGACATGCTTAAACAAAGAGCATATGTACTCAGGGAAATTCTTCTGTCAAAATATTTCTTCCCCTGAAATGGGAAAAAACATCTATAAATTGTGATTCAAATTCAAAACATATATTTGTAATTTTGTTTTGTGTTATATTGGTTATTGTTTACAATATTTATTACACCAAAATGGTTTTTTCCAACTCAAACTTCAGCCTCGGAGAATTTTGGTGAAATACATTGAAAATATTGAGGAAATGAATAAATATGATTGGGCATCTGCTGTGCATGAGTTTCTGATACATTCACTTGACAAATCAGCAAGTTCAAAACCTAGCACAGTTACTGGATGTGTCATTTTGATATTTCAAAATTTACATAGCAATACTCACGTGTACTTTCAAAATACATGTGAATTTTTCACGTGTATTTTGAAAATACACGTGAAAATAAACGTGTATTTTCAAAATACACTTGAAAATAAACGTGTATTATAAAAATACACGTGAAAAATATCACGTGTATTTTGAAAGTACACGTTTATTTTAACGTGTATTTTCAAAATACACGTGTATTTTGAAAGTACACTTGATATTCCTGATATTTCAAAATTTACATACCAATACTTACCTGTACTTTGAAAATATTACGTGTATTTTCAAAATACATGTGATATTTTGGTATGTAAATACATGTGTATTTACATACCAAAATGGTTTTTTCCCGCTGGCGCGGACCACAATCCACGTAAGGTTTAGACAAACAATGCATCTGATTATTATGAAACAATGTAAAATTAGTTTTCACGAAAAATACAAGTCATAATTACTAAGTACAATTAATTATCCAAAGTACACGTATTTTCACTAAAGTACACGCAGTGGTTAATATAATAATTATTTATTATATTAATTGAAAACTACTTTGAAGAATTCATTAAGGACACAATAGCCAAAATCAATTTATTAAGCTCAACTACTCACTTCCCAACTACTTCTGGTCAAGAAATAAATAACTTTCACTTTTTCCTATAAAAGAGTAATATTTGTTCCTTTCTTAACCATTACATCTAGGGTAAAGATTACACAATGGCTATTCCAGCAGAAAACTTGCGAGAAACTCTTGAGAGAGATGAAAGAAATAAAAAAAAAATAAGGCAAATTGAGGAAAATATTTCCTCATATGAAACTGCCTTTGAGCAGTTTCAAACATATGTGAGGGAAGGCTATTCTGGACTTCCACCCAATCCCATAGATTTATTTGATGTAGATGAGGACCCTCCTCAAACACATGAAGAACTCATTTATTTCTATACAAAGGAAGTTCCCCTGAAAATCGCAAAGCTGAAGGAGAAAAAGGCTCTCCATGAAGGCCTTGTAGCTGTCATAGAAGAAGAAATTCGACACTGGTCAAATTTCATTGACTCTCTCCCTGACACCCTGGATGCCTTTGACAAACATCCCTTCTAGAAGCCCTGTTTAGATTTTTCAGTTTTCTTTATTTGAAAAATTGTACTTTATTTTTTTGTTTTTAATAAAAATTTTATTTCTTTCATGAATGTGTTCTGAGTTATTTCATAATCCAATATAGTAAAGTACACGTGAACCCTTATAAACATGATCACGTGTTTTGTTAAAAATTTTAACATTTATAACATTTCATCAAAAAAAATTATATAAATGCGTGTACTCTATATATTACACGTGTACAATACAAAGTACACGTGTAATATATAAAGTACACGCCTATTGAAATAATGGTATAATAATGCGTGTACTCAGGACATTATATAAATGCGTGTACTCTATATATTACACGTGTACTTTATAAAGTACATGCATAGTCTATAAAGTACAAGCAGATTGAAATCTCTATATACTCTAAAATGCAAAACAGGGCATTTATTATGCTTTGCAATTAGCCTATCCACATGGCACATCATTTATTGATAATTATTACCGACAAGTGGCATTGGGTAATTATTACTCAACTATCTTAAAGGTGTCTCTATTTGTGAATCTGTCTCTTTGATTTCCAACGAACTCAGTTACGATTTTCAAGTATTTGACTTCCTCAAAAGTGACAACTCTTCATTTCCAACGTACTTCTCTCTCCCTCTTTTCATCCCTCTTTGTAATGAAAAATAAAGTGGAATGGTTCCACGTCTCACTACCCTATGGCCATTGATATAATCACAATAAATATTAAGAAGAATTTTATTACAATTAACATTGATGTTGGTCCAATTTATAATAGAAAATGTAGTTATTTAATCATCGAGCATTAGAAACATATGTACTACATAGTGCATTATATTGTTGTAATGGTTTTTCGAAATGATATTTTTTTAAATTATAATATTTTATATCACCACATGTTGTAATTAAACAACTACAAGTTGTATTTTTAATTAAAACCTCGCTCTTCAATGCAAATGTAAATAAGAAGGATATTTTTGTTACAAATTTTTTAGATATATTTTTTCTTATGTTTCGTACATTGCGCCTCTCTCGCGCATCGCGCGGGCTTACAACTAGTACTTGTATAATAATGACGCTGGCGCGGACCATAATACCCATAGGAGTTTAAGAATATGAGTGACCCAAATATCTTTTATAAAGTACAAGCAGATTGTAATGTCAAAAACCATTTTCGAAATAGTACATGCATTTATATACGTCTACTTGATAAAATTACACGCAGAATACATAAAGTACACGTATATTGAATTAGATTTTTGTCATATCAATATGCGTGTAGCTTTCTAAAACATGCATGTACAATTATATTTAAATGCGTGTACTTTAATTATCAATGCGTGTACTTCATAAAGTACACGCACATTTCATCAAGTACACGCACATTATATTTATATTATGCGTGTACTTCATGCATGTACATTAAGTAAAGTACACGCATGCTTTTATAAAGTACACGTATATTGAATTAGATTTTTGTCATATCAATATGCGTGTAGTTTTCTAAAACATGCATGTACAATTATATTTAAATGCGTGTACTTTAATTATCAATGCGTGTACTTCATAAAGTACACGCACATTTCATCAAGTACACGCACATTATATTTATATTATGCGTGTACTTCATCCATGTACATTAAGTAAAGTACACGCATGCTTTTATAAAGTACACGCATATTGAACTGACCATCCACAACTGCTAAATGGGACCAATTATGAATAAAAAAGTCAAATGGGATTAGGACAAACAAAACTTTCACAAATGGGACTATTGCTAAAATACCTAAAATTTCTTTGGACATCAAAATGCGCGTGTACTGTACATAACATGCGTATACAAAGGTAAAGTACACGTGAACACAAGGAATAATGATCATGTATGTTTTATGAAAAATATGAGTGCAGCAACACAGAAAAAAAACTGATATATGAGACTTAAAAATAAATTACATTCATTTATGTGAAACCAATGGTTTATTAATTAATTTATTCAATCAAATGGTTAAAATGAATGAATTCAACAATTTTAAAAATAGTCAAATGGGTTCCTTACAAGTAGACCTGTAATGACCCGTTTTACTACACCTCGAGCAAGTAACTTCCCTTACTGTGATCTCACCAGAAGACTTTATTCTCTTATTTCTTGGCCTGCCTGTCGGTCTCTTAGTCATTGGTGGAAGGATAGATGGATTTTCAGGAATAGGAATATTTAAGGAAATCAAATCAGGAAGAGGAACTATAGGTATCGAGTATGATTTTCTATAGAAAGATACCTTATAGTACTCCTCAATATAATCATAAATACTGGTCCCTTTCCTCCGCACAACACAAACAGCATGAGAACATGGAAAACATCTAATCTGCCAACTCTTACAAGAACAAGTCCTTTCTTCTAAGTCAACTGTTGCTCGCACTTCTGAATGAACTTTAAATACATTTTGACTTGAGCGACTAATAGTCCAATGTCGGCTTTTATTCCAATTTTCATTCAGTAACTTTTGAAAAAAATGACATAGCTCATTTGCCCAAGTGTCAGACTCAACAAGTTTGTTTGCATTGAAATTCATAATCTTCACTCTCAATTTATCAAGCATATTCATTACTGGTAAATGCCTTTCCTCCAATATCCATGAATTGAATGACTCCGCAACACTAGATGCCATGTCACCATACCGTTTACCAGGGAAATATGCACAGGACCAATTCTCGGGAGGCAAACTATCAATGAAATTGGCAATAGCAGCTCCTCCTTCCTTCTTCAATGCT
Organism: Sambucus nigra; assembly: GCA_949130495.1. Taxonomy (NCBI): domain Eukaryota; kingdom Viridiplantae; phylum Streptophyta; class Magnoliopsida; order Dipsacales; family Adoxaceae; genus Sambucus; species Sambucus nigra. Next base: position 359,700,448 of record OX422219.1, on the reverse strand, counting down.
TCAATATTCTTGTGAAATACATCTACTGAGACAGCATATGCACAAGACAAAAAATCTTTAACAATTTTCTTTCGAAATCCAGCACAATTTCCACGAATTTTCTTTTTTATATTCCCTTGTAAATGATGTATACAGTAGGAATGTGCAGACAACGGGAAGGCCCTCGAAACAGCTTCAAGTAATCCATTGTTTCGATCTGATATAAATGTTATGTTTCGATATTGCTCAACTATTGCACTATGCAAATTGACTAGAAACCACATCCAGTTATCTTCGGTTTCGGAATCAACAACAGCATATGCAACAGGAAAAAGTCCTGAAATTTAAAAAATATATTAAAATTAAAATAAATAACATATCCATGTACAATACTTTGTATATTGATGCTGCTGGCGCAGACCCTAAAACACATGGGAAATATATTGTGTTTAATCTAAATTGTTTGTAAATAACAAGACAAAGCATAAAAATGTACCGTACACATGATAAAATGCACGTTTACTCATCAATATTTTGCTTGGATTTATTATTAACAAGACTAACATCAACATACACGCATAAAAATGTAAAGTACAGATGAACTAAACAAAAACATTCAAAGGTACTTTACATTTTTAACATTTACTTTGCTTTATTATTTCTAAATAACAACACCTATCATCAAAGTACACGCATAAAAATGAAAAGTACACGTGAAATAAAGAAAAACATTCACGTGTACTTGACATGTAAAATGCGTGTACTTTAGTTTGTATTCAACATAACATCATCATCAAAGTACACGCATAAAAATGAAAAGTACACGTGAAATTAAGAAAAACATTCACGTTTAGTTGACATGTAAAATGCGTGTACTTTACTTATTACTACACATAAAGTCATCATTATCAAAGTACACGCATAAAAATGAAAAGTACACGTGACATTAACAAAAACATTCGCGTGTACTTTACATGCACTATGCGTGTACTTTACTTAGTATTACACATAATAAGACATATCATGACAATACACGTAGAAAAATGAAAAGTACACGTGAACTAAAACAAAGACCTTCAAAGGTATTTTATATTTTTATGCTTGTATTTTGATGTTATGGAATGGAATAAACAAAATTTCAATGCAATACACAAAATAAAATATTTAAAATTCATTTACCATTGTTCCCATTCCTTGCAGTAGCTGATAGTATTGTTCCACGGTAACGGCTCTTCAAAAAGGCACAATCAAGAAATAAAACAGGTCTGCAGTATTGAAATCCATAAATACATCCTCTAAACATTACAAATATTCTCTTGAATTTTTTACTCTCATGTTCCACGTCAAGGATGCAATGCGACCCAGGATTATACTGCAATAGAAGGTCACGATAATTATTCATTAATGCATAAGAAACCTTTTCATCACCATGTATATCAACAGCAGCCATCTCTTTCGCACGCCATGCATGTTGATAAGCTATATCAAGACCATAATTCTTCTTCATATCTCTAACTACATCAATTGGTCTCAATAGCGGGTTATCTCTAAGATCATCAGATACCAATGTTGAAACCAACTTGGAGGCTATCATTTTGGCTGACGGACTACGAAAGACACCTCTACATGTATGCTCATTATTCATTGAACGTATGTAAAAGTATCCATTTATTGTAGATAATGAAGCATGAATTCTCTATATGCAATTCTCAGTAGTCTTTTTAGAGCATTCAGCCGTCACTCGAGTTTTATCATTCTTCAAATGCACATACTTGAACCCAACCTCAACGGCATACTTTCGCAATTTATCCCGAAATTCCACTACACCTCCTTCAAAACACTGCTGCTCATGACTATATAAGTCTTCCAATCATTCGAAAGATAGACTTTCGACTTACTTGACTCCACACCTCTAAGATAAAAGTCATTTTCAATGCAACTATTAAAATCATTTTTAGTGCCTGATGATAAAGTCTCTAACCTCTGTGTATTTGTATCACCACTGTCAGCCCTCTCAGACCTTGTATTACTGCAGTCAACCCCTTCAAAAATTCGATTAGAGCAGTCAACCCGTTCATCTCTTGTATTACATGGAAATGGTAATGAATCAATGACATATATCCAAATGAAATTAGCTTTCACGATCAATTGGGACCGCAACATACAACAAACATCGTTGTCACAAACCAACATGAACCGACATTCATCACCAAATGAATACCTCAATGAAAAACTCCCACTTCTCAAATTAGTAAACCTAATACACAACTCATTGCATATGAAATCTAATGAGCTATCTTCAAATATTTCAATACAAGCCATATTATCCAAATAACAACACCTTGCTATTACACTACTTACCATAATGTCCTGCAGTAAAACAGAGACGAAAAACATTTACTTCAAGGTCAACAATTCTAAAAATGTGTGCAATAATTTAATGCATGAAATATAAAAATATTTATTTATAATTAATATAAACTTACAGGCACTTTTTAAAAACCTATACAGGAAGCAATAAACCAAAACATATTATCAAATATCAATCACGTGTACTTTATAAACATTGCGTGTACTTTGAAAACTGATATCGAACTGGTTGTTTCCGCTGGCGCGGACCTATATCAATAAGTGATTCAATACCAAATGAAAATCAAGGACTCTTAAAATTAGAATGAAACATCAATAATATTCATTCAGCACATTCAACTAAGAATTACAAATATTGATAAATATAACTTATTTATGAAGAATCCAAACATAAATACATAAAAAACACAAATTAAAAACATATACATATATAACGTATAAAAAGCTATTAATTCACATGAATGAATATTACAATGAGTCTCTTGAATTAAAACAAAGGACATATACTTATTGTAATCGATCGAAAATAGAAAAATCAACTGCTGATAAAGATAAACTTACAAATGATAGATCCAAGTGATACAGGTAGAATCGAATAAGAACACTGTAATCGATTATAGGACAGACAATCAAAGCATAAGATTGATGTTATTTTCGATTTCGGAGAATAGTCGTTAGTTGCAGAGAAAACTCCAATAGCCGATTAGGTTTATGATTTTTTTAAATTGGGGGTATTTATATGTTGGACCTAATCGTTTAAAATTTAGTTCACCGGTTTTTTTGTCTAAAATTGTTAGTCCAAGGACTAGACCGTAAAAACCTATTTTTTTTATAATCCACGAACTGTTTTATTTGTTGAGAGATTCTTAGAGGATTTGGAGATGGCTAAATCAAATGTGGGTAAGGGTCCTATTTTGGTGGAAGAGATAAGGTTGGAGATTGCCATGGTAGATTCGGTTTGGGTCGGCAGGAGGTGGGTTGTGTTGGCGATTTGTGGTTTCGGGTGTGATGGGTTGAACCCGGGTCGCCGGCAGCTTCGCTGGCCGAAGGTGGGCGTGGGTTTGCTGGTTCGGCCATGGCTGCCAAGGGATCGGGTAACCGGATTTGGAGAGAAGGGGTGGTGTCGGTTTGGTGACGTGGTCGTGGGTCAGGGAGCTGACTCGATCTGAGTTCGGATTTGGTTGGAGATGGTTGGGGAAACTCGGTTTGGGGCTTTGGATTTTTGGTTTGAAATGGGTTGGTTATGGTGGTATGTGGGTTAGCAGGAGAGAGACTGAGGTGAGGTTGAAGATGGTGGAGGGTTAATTGGGTGTGTGATGGTGTAGGGAGGTTAGTGTGAGGGTGAGGGTGAGGGTGAGTGGTGTCTTAGGAAGTGTTATGTGTAGGCTAGTTTGCGTGTGAGTGAGTATGGTGTGTGTGTGTGTTTAATTTGTACCCCTAAAAAAATAACACTAAAAAAAATAAAACAAGAACTAAAATAAAAAATAAAAATCGAATTTATTAGTAAGAGTCTAAAAAAATAAAAATAAATAATAATAAACTCTATAAAGACTAAAAGAACTAAAAATCTAACTAAACAAATAAAAACTAAAAAATAAATAAAATAAATTTCTAAAAACTAGTCCTAAGAAAAATAAAATTAAATAAAGATTACAAATTAAAAACTAATAAAAATCAAAATCAAAATAAAGAAATAGAAAAATAGAAAATAAATACTAGAAAATTCTAAATAAATCCTAAAAATAAAATGACTAAAAATAAAAAACTAGAAAAATAATAAAGGTACAAACTCAACTCACACGGGGATCGAAAAATGGTCTGGGCTCGATTTAGGCGTAGGTTTGGGTTACAGGACTGGTTCAGGACATCGGAACACATCTCGACATGCTCAAATTGTACTCCAGACTTCGCGATCTCTTTGATTTCTTCGTTTCATTCTTTTAATCGCTTATGTATCGCAATTGACTTGATTTAGCATCATTTAACACTGCGACTGCGTATTGACCTGAAAAATAATGAAATACGACATATGGCCAATTTTAAATAAAACGAGTGACTAAAATGCATCTATTCGGGGTATAAAATAGACACTTTTGGGTGCTTATCACACCACCCCCAAACAGAACATTGCTAGTCCTCGAGCAAAAAGTAGAGAGAAAACAGAGATAAGTAACCAAAAGTGTGCCACTTTCGCAGGCACTAGCGATTACACTTAGCATGTGCAACAAGCCGTTAAATAATAGGTTGCCCTACAGGACGAGTGGTGTCTCGAGAGGGTTTGCAGTGAATGTACCCACAAAATTCAAGGGTTTATTGAATGCAGTTTCTGATTTTGACAGTGAAGAGCTATACAACCCAACTGAGAAGGACGTCAAAGAACACCGTATTCAACTATCAAAATGAGATATAAAATTACTTAATACCAAAAGCGCAATCCTTCCTAAAACTCAGCGTGTGTTAATGTGAAATAATCTTAAGTGTCATTAGAGTAATTCTTACATCACCTCTATAGGATCAAAGTTTTGACTTCAATTCTCACCGAGTATATCTCTCTGAGAATTGGGTAAGTGTTTCTCTCTAGTGTGTGAGGAGGTCAGTAAATGTAAACAAGTTCAAACGTCTCACACACTTTATAAAAAGGGATGAATATGTGGAAAAAAATTATGTTCTCATGAAGGAATGCTAACCACTATGTCAAGAATGTCGAGTTATTCACCACAGAATCTTTTCGTTTGCCCGAACACTTTACCAGGGGTGAAAATGTGGTTTATGTAAGGTATGAATGGATAATGAAATGAAGAAGATGAATGACAGGGTTTTTGAGAAGAGTGAAACACACTTTGACTGACTATTGGCTTCATCATTTGAACTTATGATCGCATCTTCCTTTTTTTTTTCTTTGCTTTTTTTTTTTATTGTGATGCATTTTTTTTATAACAAAAATGAAGACAATTTACATTGATAATTTCAAACACTTTTTTCCCAAAAAATTATGGTAGTGATGGATGGTATTTGGGGACATATGGATAAGGGTAATATGGAAAATGATAATGGGTGGAGTGAAGGGTAAAAATGGTAAGTGTATAGAAAAATCGGTTTAGTGCTTGGGATAAACTACAAGATACATGTTTCTTACAACTCGAAAGTAATGTCATTCTCAGTGATTAAGCCAAGAGTGAAAAATAATGAGACTATGCAACGACTAAATGTGGTACCCAAAGAAAGTTGAGTCAACTTGTGACTTGGAGATACGTAAAAACCCTCAAAAAGGTGAAAAGCTCAAATCTCATGGGTTTAAGTCTCTACTAGTGATCTTTTAAGGCTTTCTTAAGAATATATTTACTCTTAAACTTTTGATTGTAAACGTGATAGTATAAAATTGTTGAATCTAGGAATTCATGGTGCAAGTACACTTTAAGAGGTATTAATTAATTTAAGGTTAAAAGCGTAGTTTTTGGGTCAAACACAGGTATTCCGAGATTTCTAAAAGAGGGATGATAGACAAATCATGTCTTAAAAAATTTAAATTTAATTGCACAAAAGGTTTAAAATCACTTGTTTCTGAAAATTTTCAAAAGAGGTACGATTTTGATAAATTTTCCACCCCCAAACAAAAGAGAACATCATCCTCGATGTTTAAAACCGCATATAAAAATGAAAAGCACAAGGGAGGAAAGATAGTACCATAATAAACCACTAGTGAAATGTACCGCACTCTGGAGCATAGATGAAACCTGAAGAACATATGTGATACAAAAAGACGTGCAAGTCGATAAAGCATGTGAAAATCATTGGGTGGTGTGAAACACCACCCCCAAACAGGATAAGACTCATACTCAGAAACAATGAACGACGGGCTGCCTCCCGGTAGCGCTAAGTTTAACGTCTTCAGCCAGACCGAACCAATCTCACCCTAAAGATAACATCTATGAAAGTGCGGGTGGCAGAAAAAATTGGGTGATGAGAGTCACCCCCAAACAAGACTGAAGTTTCAGTCTTGTTGGATAAAGGAGAAAATGGTTCAATGCACTTGTATGGCAAAGTGCATCACATGATTCAAAGCATCGGTGGACCATGGGTGGGTGGGTATTAGGGTAAGGCAAATATGGGCAAGGGTGAGGGTGAGCAGGCACCGGTCACGGGCCTTATTGAGCGTAAATGTGAGGGCAACAAGGGCCCTATAAGAATGGTGCTCTAATTGGATGGGGAGGCAAAATGGTGTGGCAATAGTGAAGGTGTGGGCATCGAAGAAAGATCATGACCATTCTATAAATGGACGATGATAATGGTCGCTCTGTGACACGCCAGGGAGCTGTAAATGAAAAAATCAACACCACAATGAAGTGGTGAGCAAAGAGTAACAAGCTCGGTGTCACGGATGGGAAGAGTAGCATACATACTCACAGGGATAGTGGGGTCGATGAAAAGTTCACAAATGGGATCGTTGAGTACTAGGGTGGAGGATGGATATAGGGGAGGACCTAAATGCTTAGATGTAAAAAGGGAACGTATAATAGCAAGGTCCGAATTAAGTGGTGGGGTGGTATGGATAGTGTGTGGGTCGGGTGGGACAAGGGGTGGGGGAAGATGATCTAACTCACGAGTAGGAGAAACACACTCCTACGCAAAGGAGGACGTGTGAAAGTGAACGAGGGAGTGATCAACTTATCCACCAGTGAGGCACCATCCGAAGTGCTGAAAAAATATAACGAGACTTCCAAATCCGAGATAGATGAATTAACATTAATATCGGACTCAATGGGAGTCAAGCATGGTGGGTCAGGATCCATATCCAGAGCGATAGAAACCATATCAGATTCAATATCAAGAAAATAGTGAGCACTCGTATCCGGAACTAACCTAGGATGAAGTGGTTCCTTAGGAACACACGCACTGGGCTCAGTAGGTGTAGGCTTGGGCATAAGTAAGGATTCTATGGAAGGGGAAAGACAAACCGCAATGGTGGATTCGAGGGGATAGGGCGGGGTGGGATCAGTCTCACAATTAATGGATACGTCAACACAATTGTCAACTTGGGGCCCGGACCACGGGGTGGTCTCAACGTCGAGACTCTCAGGATAATAGGGTTGGTCACACTCGAAATCCATAGCACAAGATGACACATCATCATCCCACGTAGGTGTGATAAAGGGTCGACTTAGGGTGGAATCCGTCTCGTTTGCAGACTCAAAATCATATAATCGTTGTTCAAGCCTTTGAAGTGATTCAGTTTGAGATTGAAGAGTGTGTGCGAACATGTGCAAGAGCGGATGTGCAAGGTGGGGAGATGTCGGTGGGTGGCGGTTGAGGTGGACACAACTCTCTAGAAACACTAGGATGTGGAGAACACTCATATGAAGTGTGGGGAATGGGGTCAAGTTGATCATACACGGGAGAAGGATCTCCGTGAGAGACACAAGGGTGATCAACATGAGGAGCATAGTAAGTGGACTGATAGATATGAGGTGCACGAGGTGGCGATGACGACTGTTGAAAACCGTAAGGATCCACAACATGACATTGTGATTCAGATTGCATGGAAGGGTGATCAGGCCTCCATGAATAGCTTGGGTACTCATACCCTTTGACATTAGATATGTCAGGAGAATACGTCGAAGGTGGTTCCGAAACAGTGTCATATGGATACACATGTTACATGGTGGGTTCAGATGGAGAGAATATAAATGGGCACTCATGGGACACGTGATCGATAAGAAAGCAGTGTGTGCATGACGAAGCATGGGATGGGTCGACACTCATCACCGGAGGCGGTGGAGGAGGAGATGTGGGCGTGGACGAAATACGAGTATCGACAATGGGTGTTTGAGATTTAAAGCCATCAATTAATGAATGAAGGTTCGATTCGGGCTTATCATCAAACAAACTTCGAGAGAATGTGAAATGGCCAAAGTATTCCCGTAAAGGACGTTCTTCGGCCATGACAAGAGGAATATTTTTCGGTTTTTAAATATTTTTCAAAAGAAAAGAAAATAATTTTGTGATTTTTTTTGTTTTAAACATAAGAAAAGGAAAATCTTTTTGGCATTTTAAATATGGAAGAAGAAAAAAAAGAAAGAAAATATTTTTGGGCTTTTTAGAAATAAAAAAAATATTTTTGGTATTTTTCGAAAAATGGGAAAAATTGGACTCTTGATTTGGTTACCGACTACCTAAAGAATCGAATTGGACACACACGAGTCAAGAAAAAATCCTAACGAGCACGTAGCCAATTTATTATCTTCAAAATTAGTGAGAGGGGTAGTCAAATTTTAATTAAGTCTGCGGGCGACAAAAATCACGGAATTTATATTTGTGATTGCCTCTTGCAAAAAATGTGTGCTACGGGGCTAGCTAGTGGATTGATTTTAAATTTAAGGACAGCTAGGATAGCACACAATGGATGTGAGTCGGGTAATGAAATTCCTTCTCGTTTCAATGACTGGGTCCAGGTCTTAGGTAAATTAATTTATCAAACCATTCAATTTAAGTGCGATGCAGAAATTAAAAGCACATAGGAGCAAGTAGCACACAAAAATTGGCTCGCTTACAGGAGATTCGCGAGGAATAAAAAAAATGGACCTCCCACGGTTTTTACACACATGGGGGGAAGATTGAGTTGAGTCGACCGGGGGCAGATCTCGTCTATCTCAGTCGTCCCCGGGAGTCCTACCGACCCAAAGTAGAGAGGCTTCTAAATCCTCGCCTTTGGACGCCCTCTCTCTACCTTGTCCGGGTTCCCTTTTCGTTTTTTTTTATGGAATAATTATTACAAAATAATATGGTGTCAAAATGCACCCCAAATAAATACACAACTTCAAAAATTCTATACAACCAGTCTAAGGAGGAGAGAGGAGGAATAATAATTACAACTAAAAATAAATAAAAATTACAAGTCTTCAATTTCTTCCAGGCCAAGAAAGCGACAACGATGCCATTTGATAATAAGCTTTTTGGGTATATCGTTGTCTTCAAAAGCCAGTCTCAAAATTCCCTTGAGTACCTACAAAACTTGTTTAAAAATCACTCGTATTGCAGTAAGTACGGGTAATATCCTACTTTCAAGGTGAAACAATTAATGTGAAAACGTGCAATTCCAAATTTTTTTATTAAAATATTTATTTTTTTATTTTTAAAACCATTTCAAGGGAAAAATTAACTAATTAAATGCTAAAATTATAAAATGACTAAATAATGAAAAAGATTGTGCAACCGAGTGTGAAATAATGTGAGAAAGTCAAGAGATGAGATTACAATGCATTTTCAATTATTTTAATTTCTCAATTTATTAATTTGAAATATTTCGAGATAATATTAAATCAATAATCTAACTCTCGTTAAAATTATAAATTTAATAAAATCTTTTTCAGAAAATTAATTTAAAATTTTCACACGATGAAAAATTAGGACTACACTATTTTCATAAAATTACCCTCTAGGATCAATTTAACGAAAACAATATCAATCCTCAAATTTCAACACCGAATTAATATTCAAATATAAGAAAAATCTATCTCTAGTTTGATTCCTAAATTCAAACATTAATTTGTTCAATTAATTTACTAACTCTCGTTACATAAATTAATTGGTGACAGTTAAAATTAATTTACCTAGAAATATAAAATTAATGAAACCAATTAATTAAATTAATATCATAAATAGTGCATCCCACCCCTTGAACGGGGTGTTTAGCCAAACATTCTCATGTGTGCATAAACAACAATAGATAATATGTCAAGAAGGAAATTAATTGAAAAGAGTATGTAAAAATACAGTATGCAATTTTTCCAACAAATTTGTCTTGAAATGCACCTTGACATGCGTCCAACTTCTTCACAATTTTCAGCACTTGATTACAAAAAGAAGAGTAAAAACTAAACCTAAAAATTATCATAAAGCTAAACTAATTTTTTTTTTATTTTTCTGAATTTTTTCGTGACCCTAAACTGCACATAATATACACAGTGTTCCCTATTTTCTGTCTCTCTCTACGCGTCTCTCTTTGTTTTTGTATCCGAGAGTTTTCTTTTCTTCTCCCCTACCTTTTTTTTATAATCCACGAACTGTTTTATTTGTTGAGAGATTCTTGGGGGATTTGGAGATGGCTAAATCAAAGGTGGGTAAGGGTCCTATTTTGGTGGAAGAGATAAGGTTTGAGATTGCCATGGTGGATTCAGTTTGGGTCGGCAGGAGGTGGGTTGTGTTGGCGGTTTGTGGTTTCGGGTGTGATGGGTTGAACCCGGGTCGTCGGCGGCTTCGTTGGCCGGAGGTGGGCGTGGGTTTGCTGGTTCGGCCATGGCTGCCAAGGGATCGGGTAGCCGGATTTGGAGAGAAGGGGTGGTGTCGGTTTGATGACGTGGTCGTGGGTCAGGGAGCTAACTCGATCCGAGTTAGGATTTGGTTGGAGATGGTTGGGGAAACTCGGTTTGGGGCTTTGGATTTTTTGTTTGAAATGGGTTGGTTATGGTGGTATGTGGGTTAGCAGGAGAGAGAGTGAGGTGAGGTTGAAGATGGTGGAGGGTTAATTGGGTGTGTGATGGTGTAGGGAGGTGAGGGTGAGTGGTGTATTAGGAAGTGTTTGGGTGTGTGTTATGTGTAGGTTAGTTTGCGTGGGAGTGAGTATGGGGTGTGTGTGTGTTTAATTTGTACCCCTAAAAAAATGACACTAAGAAAATAAACTAGAACTAAAATAAAAAATAAAAATCTAATTTATTACTAAGAGACTAAAAAAATTAAAAAGAAATAATAATAAATAAATAAAACCCTATAAAGACTAAAAAAAGTAAAAATTCTAACTAAATAAATAAAAACTAAAAACTAAATAAAATAAATTCCTAAAAACTAGTCCTAAGAAAAATAAAATTAAATAAATATTACAAATTAAAAACTAATAGAAATCAAAATCAAAATAAAGAAATAGAAAAATAGAAAATAAATCCTAGAAAATTCTAAATAAATCCTAAAAATAAAATGACTAAAAATAAAAATCTAGAAAAATAATAAAGGTGCAAACTCAACTCACACGGGGCTCGAGAAATGGTCTGGGCTCAGTGTAGGCTTAGGTTTGGGTTACGGGACTGGTTCAGGAAATCGAAACACATCTCGGCATGCTCAAATTGGACTTCAGACTTCGCGGTCTTTTTGATTTCTTCGTTTCATTCTTTTAACCGCTTCCGTGTCGCAATTGACTTGATTTAGCATCATTTAACACTGCGACTGCGTTTTGACCTGAAAAATAATGAAATACGACATATTGCCAATTTTAATTAGAACGAGTGACTAAAATGCATCTATTCGGGGTATAAAATAGACACTTTTGGGTGATTATCACCGAGCAGATCTCACAAGAGTCGGACAAAGAAGATACATTTCTTTGTAATGGACAAGAATGTTCATTATGCCTATAATATGATCATGGGAAGGGTATGATTGAAGAAATTTGAAGCCGTGCCGTCTACAGTCCATTAATGCTTAAAGTTCCCGACCAACTTTGGTGCAGGTGTGGTAAATGGTGATTAGAAAGTAGCTCAAAAATGTTATTACTCCTCCGCCGAGCAAGAAGATCTAGAAGAAATAAATAAGAAGACCACCACTTACCAAGTCGATATTATCGAGCCCAATAATGACTCTGAGCTGGAAACTTTAAATCTAAGAGAGGAGACAAAGTTGGTAAAAGGCCAAATTATAGAAGCAACGGAGAATATCATCTTAGACGACGACATGCCAGAGCGAAGTACACAGGTGGGATCAACACTAGACCCTGTTCTTTAATAGGAGCTAATGACGTTCTTGAGATAGAGGAAGCACGTGTTCGCTTGGAGTCATGAGGACATACTTGGGATTGATCCCAATTTCCTCTGTCGTGGGCTCAACGTCAATAAGGATACCAAGCCAATGAAGCAAAGGCGTAGAGTATTTAGCCCCGAGAAGAACCAGGCTATCCAGGAGGAGGTGGAGAAACTTCAAAAAGCCTCATTCATTGAAGATGTGAAATATCCAGATTGGTTGGCCAACGTTGTTATGGTCAAAAAGGAAAAACAACAAATGGAGAATGTGTGTGGACTTCACAGATTTGAATAAAGCCTACCCAAAGGACTATTATCCTTTGCCCAGGACTGATTAACTTGTCGATGCTACGTTAGGTCACGAACTATTGAGTTTTATGGATGCATATTCTGGTTATAACCAGATTAAGATGCAACCCAAAGATAGGTAAAGCATTTCTTTTATTACTCCTCGAGGAACATATTGCTATAATGTTATGCCATTTGGTTTGAAAAATGCAGGTGTTACTTACAAGAGGTTGGTGAATAAAGTCTTTGAGGAACATATAGGAAAAAACATCGAAGTATACGTAGATGACATGCTAATAAAGAGTAAAAAAGCATCTAATCACATTTTCGACTTCAGCTAAACCTTTGATTAATTGGAGAAGCACCAGATGAAGTTAAATCCGACCAAGTGCGTATTCGATGTCCAAGAAGCATGTTCCTCAGGTACATAGTGAACCAGAAGGTAATTAAGGTTAACCCTGAAAAAATTAAGGCGTTGATTAAAATGAAGTCCCCGGCATGCAAAAAGGAGGTGCAATGGCTCATTGGGCGAGTAGCAGCACTGAACAAATTTGTGTCTCGAGCTAGAGACAAGTGCTTACAATTCTTTAAAGTGCTGAGGAAGAGTTTTGAAGGGAATGATGAATGTGAGATATCTTTTCTGGACTTGAAAAGGTATTTGGGATCATCCCCATTGCTTTCCCAACCAGTATTGGGAGAAAAAATATACTTATGTTTAGCTGTCTCTGAGTCAGTTGTAAGTTCTACCCTGATACAAGAAGATAATGGAGTTCAAAAAGCTGTCTACTACACTAGCAAAGCCTTATGGAGAGTAAAATTAGATATCCATGCTTGGAGAAGTTAGCTTTGGCATTGATTGAGTCATCCAGATGGATGAAACCTTACTTTCAAGCACATACTATTGTAATGTACACTGATGTGCCTCTTCGGCAAGCTTTGCATAAACCAGAGAAGTATAGTAGGTTAATGTATTAGGCAGTAGAACAGGGGGAGTATGATATTGTATATGAGCCAAGATACTCATTAAAAGGCCAAGATGTGGCGAACTTTATTACTAAATTCACTTATCCGGTGGCTTCCGAGCAACAAAACATTTAGGCAGAGAAAACCCAGATAGGGGAAAGCCCAACCGAAGTCATCACCAACCAACAGCCCAAGCAGCCCCCATTAGGGACAAGCTTAAAAGAAGTTGTTGTCGACCTACCAGAGATGTCAACCAGGATGTAAAAGATGGACAAAAGATATGAGGAGGGAAGAATCAAAGTATTTCATCTTGAGGTATTAACAGACTAAGTGTTTGACAATAACATCCCCATATGGAACTTGTATGTAGATGGATCGTCATGTGCAGTAGGAAGTGGAGCAGGTATAATACTCAACACCCCTGACGAGATAGACATTGAATATGCATTGCAATTTTAATTTCAGGCCTCAAATAATGAAGCAGAATATGAATCTCTCCTTGTGGGCTTAAGTTTGTCTCATTCACTGAATGTTGAGCAAGTTCAGGCACACAGTGATTCTCAGTTAGTGATGAATCAAATTTAGAGTTTATATGGAGCCAAAGGAGAACTAATGACAAGATACTTAGCTAATGCATTAGAGGTTATAACAAAATTACCCGTTGTTCGGATGAGCAGAATTCTAAGATTGGAAAATGCCTGAGCTGATGCACTTGCTCGGTTAGCATCAACAACCAGAATTGAGCTCATGAGAACCATTCTCATTGAAATTTGGCCAATCGAAGCATTGATTAAGACTCGATGATTAATTTCATTGCGGTAGACATGGGACCCTCCTGGTTGGATCCAATTAGAGCTTATATTGAGGAAAGAATCCTGCCAGCAGATCCAATTAAAGAAAAAAAGCTTAAGTACAAAGCAGCAAAATATGTGTTCGATAAAGGAATGCTATACAGGAGAGGGTTAAAATCTACTCTCTAGTGATGTTCACCCAACAGAGGTTCATGAACAAATAGAAGAAGTTCACGAAGGATCATGTGGAGCTCATGTAGCAGGAAGATCATTACGATAACGAATGAATACTCAAGGGTATTACTGGCCGACCATGAGGGAAGATTGTACAACCTCTGTAAAAAAGTGTAACAAGTGCCAGAGGTTCTCCAATATTTGTAAAACTCCACATGCATATTTGACCCCCATTACTTTACCTTGTCCATTTTTTATGTGGGGAATAGACTTGGTAGGGCCATTGCTGACCACCCGAGGAAGATTTGAGTGCTTAGTCATAGTTGTTGACTATTTTATAAAATGAGTTGAAGCAAAACCATTAGTGGATATGCCATATGATAAGGTGTACCATTTCATCTGAAAAAACATCATTTGTATATATGTTTTACTATGTGCCTTCATTACTGACCATAGTACACAATTCCATAATGAGGAGTTTGCAGCATACTGTGCCCAATCCAAGATTCAAAAGTTGAACTCTGCTCCAGGTTATCCTCAAAACAATGGGCAAACTAAGGTAACGAACATAAATTTACTCAATGGGTTGAAGAAAAGACTTGATGATGCTAAAGGGGATTGGATAAATGAATTTCACTCAGTTTTGTGGGCATATCAAACAACTCCAAGAGCTGCGACTTGAGAAACATAATATATACTGGCATTTGGAACAAAAGCAGTCATACCAGCTGAAATAGGTTTGCCAACTCATAGAGTGTTGAAATTTGATTCTCCTGTGAGTGATTTGATGCGAAGGCTAGACTTGGACATCCTGGAAGAGGTGCGTGAAGATGCTGCTTTGAGGAATACTGCCTATTAACAATAAACATCACGCTTTTATAACAAAAGGGTGAAGCCGACCAACTTAAAAGAGGAGGATTATGTACTTAAGAAGGTGATTCAGAAGACCAACAAGCTTGAAGCCAATTGCATGGGCCTTATCATGTCTCAGCAGTTGTTCGATTAGGAACTTATCGAATTGAAACTTTGGAGGGGAAAAATCCCTGGAATGCTGAGCATATTAGGAAGTACTATCAGTAGTGTAGCAAGTAATATCTTCTGTAATCGATTTGCTTCAGTATCAATAAAAAGTTGATTTTTTTTCCATCTTTTCAATTTTTTTAGGGTATATTGGTGATATGTATCCCCATTCCCTAATACTTGGTCGGCAGGAGTTCAGTAATTGGTAAGATTTTGTTAGAAAGAGCGATACTTGATCAGAAAAGCAATCAAACCCAAGTCAAAACAGGATTTTAGTCCTTAGTACTTGGTATAGAAAAACAAGGGATAAAACTCTGTATAAAAATCAACAAGTTTTATCCGAACTAAGAAAATAGAGGAAGAACGTTGTGAAGATTCCTAAATAGGAACATAGACACATATTCCACATACGCTTGATCACCAATGATAACTAATTCTAAACCTAAAAATTTAGGTGCATTAGTATAACCTATGGCAATACCACGGGTAACTAGTGCTAAACTTGGATTTGAATCTAGGTGCACTAGTAGAACATATGGTCACATCAATGGTAACTGGTATTAAACTTAAAAATCTAAGTATATCAGTAGAACCTATGATAATGTCATTGGTAATTGATACTAAATTTAGGCAAATGCCGAAGTGTATCACTAGAACTAATGAAACAACAAAGTCATTCAAGCATCCAAAAATTAAAAAAATAAGTCAATCAAATTCCTTTATTTATATATAAGATGACTACATACAAATATTGTGTATAAATGAAATACATGAACAAATTAATCTTAAGATTATTCTACTGGACGTTTTCCTTCAGCTTTAGAGGAGATCAGTGTTGGTTCCATACCTACTGGAGGATCATCCAGTGTGTATGGGGAGTTAATGAATTAAAATCTTAAAGCATTCTCCTATTGATGCTGCTCGGAGCATCTAACAGATGAGGAAGTCAAATTGTTTCTAGCGCATCATGCAGGCCATAATCACTTAAGTATTTGGAGATCTGGCATTGAGGAATGGTTTTTATAGGGTTCCAACTGACATATTGTTTAAAAGGAGGGTCTTGACACTCCAAAATCCCTAGATCAGCCCAATACCATAGTTTACTGTCCTGGTCAACCTTCATTAATGTTAGGCAATTGGTCTAAACTCATTTATAGCCTTCGTGTTGAGCCTGACTAAAGCAGTTATCGTAATGACCAAGGGCTTCATTATATCCATCTATCCAGATCTCCCTAGGGTTGTTTGTGAAATTAGAAAGTTAATCTCTCAACTTGATGTTGCAGCTTCTTCAATACTCCCTCTTTAGCCTGCAATTAAGGGGTCTGGGTTGAAAGTTTCTTGCCCTGGGTTTGGATCTTTTGAGACATCTTAGTAATGGATAAATTCTTGGCCTTTATTTATGCAACCTGATTTGCGAGCATTTTTTGAGTGTTGACTTCATCAGTTGTATCTCGGCCAGATGTTTCTCTTGATCGAGATGAGGAAGAAGGTTTAGATTTGTTTAATGCCTCCAGTTCTTCCCTCAAATTAGCATTTCTAGTCTATAGAAAATAAAACTACATCATCATTAGCTTCAGTAGTTGAAGGAACCTTCAAAGAGTTCATCTCATCTCTCAAACTATTATTTTCTTCCTCTAATAGCTTGACAATGGCCCTAGCGTCATCCACTTCACACTTGAGAAAAAACTCTTTTTTCCTAAAAGAAGAGGCATATTTCTCTAATTTCTCCTCAAAACCCCAAGCTTCACTTAGAGCTTTGTACTTCTCCTCAAAATCAGCATGCATGAGAGCCTTGGCTTCTTTGTGATCTTCTTGAAGCTCTTCAATCATTTTGAAGTAAGCTCCATTGTTAGCCACTGCCCTATCAAGAAGACACTTCAATTATAAGGAAGCTTCCTTGGCTTGATCTGAAACATTAGCCCCAAGAAAATTTGATAGATCTTTCTCGAACAAAGTCATATGACCAGCCTTGAATAGATCACTACATCTATTGAGTAACTCGGAGTCAGTGGAGGAAAGTTGACCCATTTTGTCCATGAACTATAAGAGTCAAGAAATATCCAATCAACAACAGAATAAATAGCATAAAGCAACAATCAAAAGATGACAAATGCATAGGAAGGAAATACTTAGTTTCATTGATATGAGGTAAAAGTAATAAATACGTTGAAATAAAGGAGAAATAAAGACAAAAAAGAAAAAAGGTTGATTGTTAAGAAAGTCTACTCCTTCTCCCTATCAGTAGTAACTTCAACTAGATTAGAGACAGGAATGCGTGGAGTGATTTGCTCGAAAGTGGTTGGGAGAGAGGACTCAACAACTGTCTACAGTTGGTCGGCTGCAGGCTCCAGAACAAATGTGGAATCCCCTGAACCCACATTATCATCAATTTCCTCGTCTAAGTTTGGTGGGGAACCAGGGTCATGTCTAAGGAAGAGCTCTGACTCTGGAGGAGTGTTGACCTCAGTAAGTGTTGCAGATCAACCATCCTTGTAATATTTTTTCTTTACATACTCAATCTAGACAAAATTAACTGCTATGGCCTTCTCCCATCCCCGGTTGAAAAAGGCCTCTCTAGCCTTGACCCTTTTGGCCTTCTCAGTAGACAAGTTCTTCTTTAACTAGAGACTTGTCCCCGAGCTGTAACAACCTCATTTTCAGCCTTCTTTCGATCTTCCTCAACAACTTTTATTTTGTTCTCCCAATATTTCTTCTCATTTGCCAATACTTGTTGGGAGTCAAGCAAGAACTTCTTCAGGCATTCCAAAGCCTCTTCTAAATAGTTGAAGAAGAACGAAGTGCATCATCCTTCTCCAACATTTGGTTGAAATCAATTAGAAACTGCAAAAAGATAGGCCAAATTAATATAAGGAATCAATAAAAAAGTACAAGTATGAAAAAGCAAGAATTCTTACCAAGGCAAGGCTTTGAGCAACCCTTTCAGAAATTTTCAAATAGGGCATGAAAGAGGAAGCACCCCTATGATCTGGAAAAGTACCAGACCTTATCAATTGTCTAGCTAAGCCCGGGCCTATGGCTACAAGAGAGCCAGTAATAGCAACATACAAATCAACCAAGTTCTGTTGGTCAGCAGTAGTAGCAGTTCCTTCAGTAAGTCTGGAAGAAAGACCCTTTTTTATGCATTTGAAAAGGGACTCCTCACCTTTCTTAGCTTGGGGCTTTTTCCCAGCATCTTCTTTATTAGTAGCCCCACCAGTAGTAGATTTGGTGGAGCCAGGAGCAGCAACATCTCCCATTATAATGTAGAATTTCCACTTTCCCATAGCAGCAATAAGAGGAAGCTAGAGTACAAGGATGAAGAAGGCCCTGAAATAAGTTCTCCACTGCCTGATGAAGTTGACACTGGGTCGTGGTCCAAGTTAAGCATAATGGTAGGAACAACAGTAGAAGGTCGGGCAATAAAAGAGGTGACATAACTCCTGTATTTCAGCAAGTATGATGCCGACCTAGTATATTCTTCATCAATTTTTGATGAACACCCCAGAGAAACTTAAGCTCATTAAGATTAATGTCACCCTCCTTAGGATAATTCTTCTTCCTATCAACTGCAAGAAAATAAACAACCACTGATTAATTAACATTTCAGCAAAAAAATTATTAATAAAGTCACATCAGAATTTAAAACCACCTATCCCATGACCCTCCTGAGGGCATTTTGGCCCATTTTACACTTCACCCCATATTTGGAGTACATATTGCCAATTTTTTGCAATCACTCCATGGTAAAAGTAATCCCTATTGGAGTTAGGAATGTTAACAACTAAATCTCTATTTACAGCCTTAGTTTTTAAATAGTTAGTACTATCACTAGTGACCCACTTAAAACAAAACATGATTTTGAGAATGCTTATGTGGGTCCCATATAGTTGATTGAGCATATGAACACCATTGATAACCCTCCTAGTATTGGGGTCTACTCTAGCAGGTACAATGTCAAAGTATTGATAAAATTCCAGATAAAAATGATTTGGGGGAAAAGAAAATATGCATTCAACAACAAATAAGGAAGGGATCCAATGACCTTCAGACAAAGAAAAAACGTCTACAGGGGGATTGGGAAACTCTAAGTCTACCCAGTCTGGTATGTTCCATTCCTTTCTAAACTCATCTAGAGAGACAACAACGTAAACCATGATTTAATATGAAGAAAAGAAGAAAGAGAAAGAATTCTTACAAAGACTCAAGGATTCAGATAGAACTAGAAGATATGAAGAACATTCGCATAAAATCTTAAGAAATTGCATCTGAAACTTAGAGGATTTGAGGTAAGAGATGACCGGGATTTTACCGTCTTTTATAGATTGCCTCAAAAATCGGCGAAAGTAATTATTAAAGTGAAATGGTGATTGAAATTGTGGTAGCTAAGCATAAAAATATGTGTTTGCCCCCAAACGATTCATTATAATTCTGGATATTTACGAAAATGCCATCTATAATACACGCTATCAATAAAGCTAATAATTTACAAGTGTGGAAAATCGGCAACCAATCAAGCATCAGAAATATAGTTCAAGCTAGTACCAGAACTAAATGCTTCATACTTTCAAGCAAGCATCAAGCATGGAACATTGGGAACTTCTGTTGATACAAAAAATTACCCACTTATGTGGACCAACCAGAAATAAACACGTGTCATCCACTATGGAAATAATCCTAGTCAGCAAGATCGAACAAGGCCTGGAATTATGACCATAGTACTGGAATGGCGACCAACATCCGGAAGCTTGACCAATAATAGGGAGGCCGATCAACAGTATCTGCTAAACGCCAACAACTAGAAACATTATGGGCATTTTGTACTAATGTAAATGCCTTATTTTTAAAGGCATTCCATCCTTTAATATTCCATATTTTTGTCTCCCTACTAGACTATAAATACGATGTAATCCTTTCTTCAAATGGCAACTGATTGAAAGGAAAATACAAAGCAATAATAAGCACAGTGAACGTAGGCTTTTCTCCATAAGCTGAACCACTTTAAAAATATTTTTGTCTCTTTCTTTTACTTACAAAAATTATCTGTGATTAAATAATTAGACCTAGTCTATTTTTTTACATCAACATACATAGTGTTTAATAATATTTATCGATTTCCATTGTTATATCCAATGCTTGTTATAGAAATCATATTCCAATTTAAAATTGCCCATAATTTTCCATTATCCTGAGTATTCTCCCCCAAACACCTTTGAATTCGTAAACCTTTCATAACCTTAACCCTAAACCTACATTACAATTCTATAAAAGTCATATGTGATCCTAAGGTGATTGAAATTCAAAAGTTTAAATAATTGCCATAATTTGTGAAAATGCATTTCACCTCATATAATGATGATATCTTTTCATTGAGATTGCAAAGTTTTTATTTTATATATAATGTTCTTCATTGATGACATGTGTGCGACCTAGTTTCCATTTACAATTACTCTTTATTCCCGAATGTACCGTGTGTGTTATACCCCCATTTCATAATGATTTTATTTATTTAGTGTAAACATTGGAGAGGATTGATATCATGATACGCTTTAATGCTTATTCGGACTATAAAAGTTTTGTTAAATTATACTTTGCATGTGCTCGCTTTTCCTCCCACACTCAAGATTTCAATTCGATGAAGTTCATTTTGTAATGTTAATAACTAAGGATTTTTTTATGAATTCCTTCACTACGCTAGAAAAATGTTGAAATCCTTTTCGTTACTGTTGAGCTTGTCTTGCATTAGGCATATTTTGAGGAAAATTGATGTTTATGGGTTTCATTCCTAAAAAACCCTCACGAGACAACACTCTTCCATTAGAGTAACCTAGGGGTTTAACGACTTATTCCATATGCTAAATGAAATCGTTCGTCAACAAAAGTGGAATTTCTATCTTTTATGATTTTATACTTTTTGTTTTCGCTCTCCGTTGGACTGGTTTTGTTTTGTTTTATCAATAGCAACTATCAATGTCTAAGTTAGCAGGTGTGATATGTCACAAATATTGTACATTTGTGCTCGTTATTCTTATGCATTGTATCACTTTTCTGTTCCTTAATTCCTATTTTTGATAACTAGACAACCTCTTTTATGTATCTTGATATACTTTGCGAGGTATAATTGAGCTTTTGTAGGTATTAAAGTTCTAAGCATGATGATTGGTTGCATTTTGAGGAAGTTCCATCAATTGACATAATTTTAAGGGCATGTTAATAATTTCATACATCATGGTCCAGCCAGTGGATCTCCATTGAAGCGTAGTTCATTGAGTTAGCTTCGCGTGGCCATAAATGGCACATCGTTTTGAGTCCGGATGATGAAGTTATAGCCATTTTCAAAATACAAGTTTTCCCCCTTATGAAGAACCATATTGCCTAAAAAACAGAGCCCCGATCGATCGATTAAAGGACCACGGTCGACCAACCTTTCATTTTATGCCTACGAAGGAGGACAATGGGCTTTACTCAGAATCCCCGGTTGATTGGGCAAAGGGCCGTAGTCAACCACTCCCACTAGATATTTGGCGATTTTATTTTTTTCTTTTCTTTTTTCTTTTCTTTTATTATAACTTACTATATATGTAAGTTGGTTTTTATTATAGATATATCATATTTTATGTTAGGTTTTGTGGAGATTTCATTTTCTCCTTCTCGCATATGGCTTCTTTATTTTCGTATGTAAGTTACACTATTCATCTTCTTCCTCATCTATTTAAGCTTTGATTTCTAATTCTCTTGCTTTGTTAACCTAGATTATTGCATTGTTATTTACTTTATTTACTTGTTTTTCTTTAATTCATGCATTTGCAATGCTTTGTAGCTAACTTACTTTAGGCTGAGATGATTGAGCTCACCATGGATTAATGGTTTGCTTTTCTTTGGCGAAGGACAATATGAGTTTAAATGGGTGAGGTTGTTCTTGATTTTACGCCTAGGAGATTTAACGGTGTATATCATGCGTGCATCGTATTTACGACCTTGCGTGCATAATTTCTAAGACATTTGTTGACGCTAAAGTCATAATAGACTTTTATGAGAATTTATGGGGTGACAACTCTAGATTTAATTAATTGAGAAATGAAATTTAATCTTACTAGACTTGTCTTCCCATATAACCATTTATACTAATTAACCCAAGATAAAGGACATCATTCTCAATTTATAATTTTTACTCGTTTTTGTTTAACTTAGTTTCAATACAAGCCTAGATGAATCTTTTGTTAACCTTATTGCCTTTTATAGTTTTATTCCTGGAGTATTCAATTAATATAATTCTCGCATCTATTCCCTATGGATTCTATCCCTACTTGCCGCTACACTCCATAGTTAGTGCGTCAATTCTTGTTATGTATTTGTATAGGGCGTAAACACCTAACGACATATTTCACATACACACGCAGTTTACACTATCTATCAGTTATTTATTCATGTTTCGTAAAAACATGCCTTAATACAAATTCATTAATAAATGTATCTTCTTAAAACAAGCCTAGAAAAATGTCCCAAATTTCATGTGAAAGAGTTTAAGAAATTTCACATCAACGGCTTTGATATCGTTTCATATTTATTTTAGAAAAATCTTTTGACGCAAGACAGTGGAATTTCAAGTTTTGCCTTAACTACCAGTGTCGCTAGCAAACGCGATAAAAATCCGAAAGATACGGTGATAACCTATTATAGGATTGTCCAACAAATCCTGGAACCCGATTACTTAGATTTCACAGAAATCAAATTATGTCGTGACTTGGGGAAGGTTTGAGGACACTGTGAATGCTTGTAAATTTGATCCTGACTCTGAAATTATCATAGTAGATTTATCAAAGATGAAGAGTAAATATCGCATAGTCAACGAGACTTTTATTTGTGCCTTTTATAACGTAAAGAAGGTATTCTACTCGAAGTTCATAAACTATGGCAATTGATCTATTGTTGTGCATGCACCAAAAGGCATGACTACTCAAGCAGACGCATTAAAGGCTCCTAAAGACTTCCAGTCTGCTCTTGATGACAACCTTAATTTGAAGGATCTTTTAGTTTATTTAGAGGAAGATTGAGTATCAAAACATTATTTTACCCTTGGCAATCATATTTGTATCCTATTATTATATTAGCCCTTCACAATCCGATTTATATCCAAATTATATCCTATTATGATATTGACACTATATTAGCGCTTTAGTTTGATTTATAAATGTTTAGTTTGATTTACAAATGTTTAGTCTGATTTATTAATGTTAAATTTGAATTATGAATAAGTAGGGGCACGAACATCTTGCACGGGACCAATATAACTCGTAAGAACTGACTGCATAGTCACGGTATCCCCGATTTAAGAATGGAGTCTCATGAGTTTGCGGCTGGACCAAATTGGCCATGGCACCCCCATATTTACCATCTTTGACTCTGCACTGGTCAATGTAATGACGTCTCATTCTAAGCATAAAACACGAGGCACCAGCTCTTCGAATTTGTTCTTCCAAGATTCAACCTCATTCTCAGCTCTAGTTTTGGCACGCTTTAATTGGAGATATACAATAGGCTACTAGAGAAAGGCAATTGAAGCGTGTCAAAACTATAGCTGAGGATGAGGTAGAAGTCTGAAAGAACAAATTCGAAGAGCCGGTGCCTCGTGTTTTATGTTGGAACGAGACGTCGATATATTGACCAGTGCAGAGTCAGAAGACAGTAAATGTGGGGGGTGCCACAACCAATTTGGTCCAACCACAAACTCAGGAGACTCTATTTCATTGCTTTAATGGATTGCAAGAATCAGGTATTCTTTACTTTAACTCACATTTTTATATACTTGATATGCATAATTTTTTAAATGTTTTATTCCTATATAATGGTTAATTAAGTTCTTATTTGCTATAATTTAACCCACAATTGGGAGGATAATAATGATATTATTATATACACAACTCTCATAAGATAGATTATCTTGAGTTGCATTTACTAAAGTAGGGAACTAACCGCATAGTCGCAGGACAAATGTAACTCGTAAGAACTGACAATGTAGTCACGAGATTCCCTATTTGAGAATAGGACTAAAATTTGTGGATTACCAGACTTAGGCTTAAAAATAGGCTGCTAAAGGGGAAAACACAAAATAGTCCTCAAACGGCCCCGTAAGGGTCATGAACACCTCGCACGGGATAAATGTAACTCGTAAAAACTGAGCACGTAGTCATGGGACGCTCGGTTTGAGAATATGACTAAAATTTACAAATAACCTAACTTAGACTTAAAAAATGCCCTAGAGGGGAAAACACAAAACAACCCCCAAACGGTCCCGTTAGGGGCATAAACACCTCACACGGGACCAACTCGTAGAATCTAATCCTGTAGTCATGGGATGTCCGATTTGAGAATAGTACTAAAATTTGTAAATAACCAGACTTAAGCTTATAAACATGCCGCTAGAGGAAGAAAATCCAAAACAACCCCCAAACGGCCCCATAAGGGGCACAGACATCTCGCATGGGACTAATGTAACTCGTAGGAACTGATCGCATAGGCACGGATTGCTCGGTTTGAGAATAAGACTAAAATTTGTAAAAAAAAATAGACATAGGCTTGAAAACATGCTGCTATAGGGGGAAACCCAAAACAATCCCCAAATGGTCCCGTAAGGGGTACGGACACCTCACACAAGACCCATGTAACTCGTAGGAACTGAACGCATAGTCACGGGATGCCTAGTTTGAGAATAGGACTAAAATTTGTAGATAATCATACTTAGGCTTGAAAACATGCCGCTGGAGGGGTAAAACACAAAATAATCCTCAAACGGCTCCGTAAGGGGCATGAATACCTCGCACGGGACCAATGTAACTCGTAAAAACTGAGCACGTAGTCATGGGATGCCTGATTTGAGTATAAGACTAAAATTTAAAAATAACCAAACATAGATTTGAAAACATGCCGCTAGAGAGGAAAACCCAAAATAACCCTCAAACGACCCTATAAGGAGCATGAACACCTCGCACGGGAACAATATAACTCGTAATAACTAATAGCATAGTCACGGGATGATCGATTTGAGAATAGGACTAAAATTTGTAAATAAACAGACTTAGGCTTGTAAACATGTCGCTAGAGGGAGAAAATCCAAAATAGATCCCCAAACGGCCCCATAAGGGGCACGATATTCTCGCACGAGACCAACGTAACTCGTAGGAACTGACTGTGTAGTCACAGGATGCCTAGTTTGAGAATAGGACTAAAATTTGTAAAAAAAACTAAACATAAGATTGAAAACATACTGCTAGAGGGGAAAACCCAAAAGAGTCCCCATATAGCCCCGTAAGGGGCACAAACACCTCATACGGGACTAATGTAACTCGTAGGAACAAATCTCATAGTCACGGTATGAGCGATTTGAGAATAGGACTAAAATTTGTACGTATTTAGTATGATTTAGTTGCTTAATATAGTTTTTTTCTTCGGGGCTGCCTGAAAATATATTTTTTTAACTAACTGGATATGGTCACAGCCCAAATGTATGACTATTTTTCATTTGTGCTCCCATGTAGTCACGAACTTGGTCCATGACCCCTTGT
Source organism: Sambucus nigra (assembly GCA_949130495.1). Taxonomy (NCBI): domain Eukaryota; kingdom Viridiplantae; phylum Streptophyta; class Magnoliopsida; order Dipsacales; family Adoxaceae; genus Sambucus; species Sambucus nigra. Next base: position 359,674,522 of record OX422219.1, on the reverse strand, counting down.
CCACAACTGGTCACGGCTCAGGTCCGTGACCCTAATCAACTGTTGGTCACGACTCTGGTTCGTAATCCTTGAGTCACGACCTAAGCCTGTGACCATGGGGCTATATATATTGCCCCACGCTCTAGGTCGTAACCCTCACTTTGGGTCAGGGATAAAGTTCATGACCACCAATTTTGATTATGCTACAAATGATCATGGACCTCATGCATGACTCGGAACATTGGTCACGGCCAATTTTTTTTAACCATTTTCAGTTTATGGTATAATGAATGTTGGTGATGTGTAAAAAAGTAAATGGTCACGTCCTTTGGCCACGGTCCAGGACCGTGATCAAACCCTGTACATATAAACACCCCAAGGATATTTTTCATTTCACAATCTCTCTCTCTCTCTCTCTAAACCCTAACTCCCTCCCTTTCTCACACACTTAACATTATGAAACATTTATGGTTTGGTTTTGAATAATATGGATTTGTGATAATGTTTTGGTTTGGTTTTGAACAATATGGATTTGAGATAATATTTTGGTTTAGTTTTCATGTATTAGTTTAAAAGTGGGTATAGTACGTCATTTGTTTAGTTGGGGTTTTATACCCATTAATTGGGGTTTCATACTTAGGGGATGTTTTGCAATTATACTATTTTAACACATATTCAAGTATTTAAACCCAAAAACCAAACTATGTGAACAAATACACACAATGTACCATTTTTGAGTCAAACATATTATTTTGAACTTATTGGACTTAATATTTTCCATTTAAAACATGCATTAATCATCATATAATATTATGTCCAAATCATATTTTTTGTTCAACTCTTTTTACACATAATATCATTACGATTTTATGTACATAAACAATATACATTTGTAGCACAAATATTATGTCCTAAAATTGCAAATTAATATTCATTTTCTACACACGAGATAATAATTTTTGAAGCACAAATAACATGTATTTAACCAAATAAATAAATGCGTGTAATCAACACGCTAAAATTATATTTGATGCTAAAATTCTCTCATTGAAAGGTTCAGATTCAAAACTTTAGTTAAAATTAGTATTTGATTATAATTTTTAACATTATTCAGTATTTATATGGAATCTATATAAAGTTCGATGTAGTTTAAAGATATCTAATTTCTAGTGAAATGTTATATTTAGAGAAATTGTGTCACGGCGGGTTGGAAGCGAATTTGAGAGATGGTATATACCTTAGTATTTTTTATGTATAAGATTGTAAGTCCTTTAGAACATTTAGTCATATATGCCTGTTTGACTACTGAATTTTTGTTATAATTTTTATTAAAAGGTGTATCTGAATTATTGTATGTGTGTGTGTATATGTGAATATAAAGTGGTGGGTGGGTGGGTGGGTGTGTGTGATAGAATGGTGGTGTAAAAATTATTTGAGAGAGAGACACACACACACACATGCAATGAACTAATTATAACGAGTAAATAGACAATATGATGTGCCCCCGATATTATATTTACTTACACGTATATAACACATACACATACACACACACACATATATATATATATATATACTTACACTGAATTTCTCCTTGTTTCACGTGCGAATGCTATTGGAGAACAATAACTGAAGTTCAATGGATTATAGGTGCTTCCTTTATTCGAGTAACTTGACTTGTCTTTTCTTTTACGTATCATAGTCTTATAATGGTTTGCTTCACTATTATAATTACGTATACATGTACAACGCGTATAATTCAACTTGTACATGTCTTTGGTTGACTGTTATAACATGCACATTTGGTGGATATATACTAATTTTAGCATTAATTTAAATAAAATAAACTTGATTTTGACTCGTTGATATTGTGCGGGTGAATAAATGGATAATTCTAATTAGTTGACTTTAAGGTTGCGTTAACCCCCTCCTTAAGTGGTTGTTGTTTGGATGCACACAAATTGGTGGGAGAAGTTGCACATTTGGACAAAAATTTGGTCCAGGTGGAGAAAAATAAACAAAACAGAGCGAAGAAAGTTGATGTCCATAATCATATGAATATTTGAATAGTGAATGGTCAGAAAGGACAAAGGGCAATCCAAATAATGGTAAAACATCTAATCGGGGCAACTTGTACGTGCATGCCTGATAGGACAAAGATAATAAACTCCCACCACACCTGGCTCTGACTTTAGTGAGTATGACCAGCAATATATATATATATACACACATGTTATATAAAATAATCTGAAATCATAAGAATAAATATAATTTCATGCTACAGGAATCGATCGAAGACATTAGTAGTCGGTCCGCTTCATATAAGATGATGCCCTGATCTCGACCTTCGAAAATGACAAAAAAGGGAAAGACAAGAGGTGTCGAATCACATATGAAGAAAATAAAATTAAAACATACCGCACCTCTCATGGACGATCTATCTTCGATGATGAATCGTATCTCGAGCCAAGAGTCAAGTCCGTCTAAGATAAACGTGGATGTGCAAGAGATTAAGAATAACCTGAGAATGCCAGTGGGTGAAATTGGGTGCCTTGTGTACTTATTTACTCAGGGTTTTCATCCCCCGATGCCTCCTTAAAGTTACCCCTACTCTCTTTCTTAAGGTTTCGCCTATCCTCCATCTCAAGGTTTCCCTTCCTACATGTTGCCTCCTTCAACATTCCCCTCCCTAGTGCCTCCTCATGTCATATTTCCCTCCCAAATGCCTCCTCCTGCCACATTTCCTAGATCATTATCATCCACTCATGATGACTATAGTGAGCACTACTATAAAAGGAACTTGATCAATACCAGGATTATTGGCACGTGCACACTTGTTTCCTTGAATGTTGGAACTCTTGCTCAAAATCGCCCTTTGCATATAGGTGGGTCTCAAATAATTTTTGATAACATATACACCGTTTGCGAAGAAGATCCTATCCATGTTGATAGCGGAGAAGGGCCCTTGCTGAAATACTATCATAATTGTTTTATCACCTGACTAGTTTATTCGTTGGTCAAGCTTAGTCTATAAACATTGTTTAATTTTATAATAAGTTATAACATTTTGTTTATCTAAGTTATTTTAAATTTGTGGTTCATTTGTTGACAATTTTAATGATGCAACACGAATTTAATTTGAAGTTGTTTAATTTGAGTTAGTTTAACCTATTAATATAGATGAATTGTATTTTCAAGATAATTTAATGGATTTTTCACAATACAAAGAACGAATGGGGGAGAGTAACCAAATATCTTAATATTATATAAAGGGCGTTCAAGAACTAATTAAATACACATATAGAAATCTTAAAAGTGACAAGATTCCGTATACGTGAACCCGATGTATGAACGGAAAATATAAGTCTCTAGAACACGTTAAGTTGCATTTACTAAAGTAGAGAATTTTGCAAGGCCATAAGATATGAACATAACATGGCGAAAATAATGTACCTTATGTTCCGAGAGAATTACCAGTATCCGTCCACATAACGGAACCCCATCAAGTGGAAGTGGTACATGATTCACCAACACATCTTCCTTTGACCGACCTAATTGATGATTCTCATGGAGTTCACTACCATAAAAACCACCAACCTATGGATAGAGATAATATGCATTGTGACCAAGTCAATAAACAAGTTAATGAGAAGTTATGAGAAGATTGGGAATATATACGGATGAAAGCCAACACAACTTGACCATTGTATAAAGACTGCGACAAAGATCACTAGGTATTATGTGCAATGGTTTGTTTGCATAATTTGAAGAGTTAATTTGGTTTGTCTGGCAAAAGCGTAATCAAAATTCTTAAGTGGGTTAAAGACATTTTCCAAAATAGAACACGCTATCAAAAAATTATCCTAGTATGAAAAAGACCTTGAATGGTTTGGGTTTGAAGTACAAATACATTCATGCATGTAAGTATGATTGCATATTTTACCGCAACGATCACGAAGAGAAGGATGAGTGTTATATATTCAGTGAACTAAGATATGTGGCTTGTGAGAGTGGAAAAGACAAGGTTGTAAAATAACATAAGTTCCTCATGAGGCTTTGAAGTATTTTCCCCTCGGGCCACGATTAAAATGATTTTTCATTGTACCGTGGATAGTAGAGGTCGTGACATGGCACAATTGATGTGACATTTGGTTGATTCACTCATCTAGAAGCTTTTAAATACATGACACCCTAAATTTGCAAAGGAACCATGCAATGTCCATCTTGCATTATCAATCGTCGGGTTTAACCATTTCAGTAACTTAAGCACTAATCAGAGTTATTGGTCAGTTCTATGGCTCCTTTAATTATTCCTCCAACACTGTGCATGAGAAAGGAGTTCACATTATTGTCATTATTGGTACCTGGGCCGAAGGCTCCCAATGATGATATTGATATTTTCCTAGCCCCATTAATAAAAGTACTTAAAGAGTTATGGGATAAAGGCGTGAGGACATTTGACCCTCATAAGGGTCAAGAGTTCACACTTAAAGCAATGGTGGTGTGGGTGATCCATGACCTTCCTTCTTATGGGACCTTGTTCGGTTCCATTGTTCATGATTATTATGGATGCCCCATATGCGGGGAGGAAATTGAAGCCACTTGGATAAATCATAGTGGTAGGATGAGTTATATGGGTCATCGTAGATTTCTGTCAACCATTCAACCTTTTAAGAATGATAAGTCTAACTTCTTATATGTCAGTCACAAGCATATGACAAAAACTGCTTGGCTTTCAGGTCAGCAGATCGAGGAGAAGGCAAAGGCTGCGACTGCGAGGCATACGTATGTAGTAAAACACCCTCAGTTAGTAAACCTGAAGCGTAAACCTAGGGAGAATAATGACCCTAGTAAAACAAAGGCATGGTTCAGACAATCAGTATTTTTACTACCCATATTAGAAAGAAAATAGTGTAAGGCATGTAATTGATGTGATGCACACAGAGAAGAATATTACGAAATAACTGATAGGAATATGTCTGGGTAGATCTCATTCAAAATATAGAGAGAGGACGTGTCGCGATCTACAAAGGATGAAAATAAAGAAGAAATTGTGGTAAAATGATCTTAGAACATGTAGAATTTATATCCTCCTGATTGCTTTCACTCTGACTATTAGTGAGAAAAAAGATCTGTAACACCCCGTATTTTTATTTATTATTTTAATTAATTAATTGGAATTTTTGGGAAAAAAATAAATTTTTGAATTTAATAATTTTTATTGGCTAAATATGTTGGTTATGATTTTAGAAGAATATAATTTCAAACGGTTTCAAAATCGGAATTAAAATGGAGTTTTAATTGAATTTTTAATATATAGAAGAGTCCTCAAAACATAAAATTCTCTAAGAGTCCTCGGAGTATAAAACTCTCTAGAGAAAAAAATATTTAAAAATATTGAACGGTCCGATCGAGCTGAAATTTTTTTTGTAGCTTCTTCTCGTCTTTAGATAATTCTATGTAAAATTTCATCCAATTCCAACGGTCCGATCGTCCGGAATAAAATTTTTAGTGTTTGTATCTTATTAGAGTTCTATTAGGATTAGGATTCCTAATGAATATATAATGACTCTAATTCGTGGGGGGACTTCTCATAATCATAATCATCAACCTCCAACATAATCAAGGTTTTGTCACCAGATTTGAAGGCTTATTTGGGATTTAATCAAGATTGGTCCAAGAACACTTCTTTGCTAATTTTTTGAGAGGAATCCAGATTTCTGAGCATATTTTTCTGTCGAACCAATCCCAGGCATGTTGACCCTATTCTTTTCCTTTAGTGTTATGTGTCTTGATTGTAGCCTCCATTAAACTCATATTTTCTAAAATAAGATATGAATATAAAGATTGAAGAGATAAATTTCGGGGCTATTTTATATAAAAAAAATTAATGATACCGAATACTTATAACTGTGTATTCTTTGGGTTGTGTCGGTGTAGTCGATTTTGCTATGGGCATGTGCATGTAGAGGAGCCCTTTTAAAAGTAAATTTTGATATTTCATGTGAAAACCCTAGTTTAATTTAATTTCTTGTGTTGGAAAGTAAGGCTCATGATAAGACTTGCATGTAGCGATTATTCTGAAAATCATAATATTTGGGTGTCTTTGATTTTCACTTTTTAAATTAAATTATTTAAATGGGAATTTAGTGTTGTTATAATTTGGAATTGTGTTACTTTACGGAAATATGTTAATATTTCGAAAAGGTTGGGTATGGTAGATCATTGGTTTTCAGCCTTGTTATAGTACACTTGTTAGGTATGGGACTAGTAAGTGGATCTTAATTACGATTTATGTTAATTAGGTATGGGACTAGTTTGTGTAAGTCTATGTGGGTTATATAATTTGGGGTGGGGGCTGATTTTCTATATTATACCTTTGTTGTGATAGCCTAGGATTGATATATAGGTGGAGTGAAATTTTGTAATCATTCTTTGCTTAGGATAAGACGATATTGTGTTTTGGGAACCCTTAATTGGCACTAAAGGTTATTTTGAGGATTTTCACATCGCTTTTAAGGGTGGGGGAAATTAATGTGATTAACGAAAATAAGGAATGTGGAATTTAATATCGCAGGACTAAAACGGGCATTAAAAATTTATTGGCGACATAATGTGTCTAGGGCCGACAGTTTGAACGGGTCAGAGAACGAGTTATGTCGTGTCGTGTGTGGAACCTTGTCATATCGCGAGGGTCGCGGGATAAAAAGGGACCAGACGGCGGACTTGACAAGAGGACAGGTATTGGTAATATTCTTCAAGGTTAAATCAATTAAATTTAACATTGTGGGAAGGTGGGTTAATTTAAAATCATATTGGTGTGGCTTTTATGAAAACCTTGCGGGTAATTGTGAATTTATTTATGGTGATTATTAATCTCGTAATTAAAAGATTCTATTGTTATAGTCGATATATATAACACTATTTTCTGGGTTCAAGGACCCTATTTGAGGAGAGTAGCCGGTTTACATGCTCGGGGCTTTGGCTCTGACACATGCGTTGACTAATCTTTTTCAGGATTTTTGGGAGTTGCTGCATAGGATTAATTGGAGATCTTTTGGAGGTGCAGCTGGATTTATGTTACTGTTTTAGTAGTTGGATTTTCTCTTTCCATTCAGTCATTTTATTTATGAGACTATTTTGGAGTTATTGGGCCTTTTTGGTTCCAAAGTTGTTTAGAGAATTTCTGTTGGGATTATTCAGATTTTATTTAATCATTATTGGAGATTGGATTTTTGGAGTTAGCATGTGATGGATCTTTTATTGCTTAGTTATTTGTGATCATTTGAGATTGGATCAATTGTTTATCTCATGGACTGATTTATTTATGTCTCATATCTGTCTCATGCTAAGAATGGTATTTATTTATTCACACCCGGCTTAGTTTTGATGGCGGTCGACGCCAGAATTAGGCGGGGTGTGATAAGATCCTCCTAGACACGTTGGCCAACTTGAATACTCCGAATGGTTATTCCGATAATTTGCGCATGGTAGTAAGCTACTAAAAAAATGAGCTGAAACAGTGAAGTCTCACTATTGGCGCATCATCATTCAAGTAATCCCTCTATTGTTTGGGCATTGTTTCTCCGAGAAAAAAGATCTTTGTCGAGCAATTATGCAAATCAGCTTGTGCTTTACCCTACTTTATGCAAAAGTGGTAAACATAAAACATATTAAAGCCGCGAAATCAACTTTATCCTAGACAATTTGTGTATTAGATAAATATTTTCCTTCGTCGTTCTTCGCTATCAACATCCACTTGTTTGTGTATTTATGCGATGAGGCTTTGTTGTGTGGTTCCGTTGGGTATCTTCGGATGTATCCTTTCGAGCGCTTGATGAAAAATTTCAAAAATTATGTTAAGAATATACGCTATATTGGAGGGTTAATTGATTAAGCATACATAATTGTGGAATCATCGTTATACGCTCGGGAACATATGCCAGAACAAGAGCTAAGGAGGTTTAATCCTCGTGGAGTACAAGTGATCTTGGAACCTAACGAGTTTGTATATGAATTGGATTTTGGGAACCCTAAAGAGGTAAGACTCACTAATCTACAATACGAGCAAACAACTCGTTATATCTTCGAATCGCAAAATGAAGTTGAAGATTGAAGAGAGTAAGTAGCTACATAATTAACCAAATTATTCTTATTCGATTATATGTATTCTCTATATTATGATCTAAACTACACAATTTACCTTTAGTAAGTGCGAGAATGAAATTGCCCAAAATTAGAGGAAAAATTTCACGACAAATGATTTTAGGGCATAGGTATCAAAAGAGGTAATTTTCATCTCTTATGTGTGCGTTTATTTATTCACGTATGGTAAAAACATGCCATAATACAATTTTATTAATAAATACAGCTTATAAAAATAGGCGATATCGCCTTAAGGATTGCCCTCCTATCAGAAGTTTCCACATTTCGTGACAAAGAGCTTAAGAAATTATATACCAATGGTTTTGATATCGTCTCATACCCATGTGAGGAAAATCTTTCAACGCAAAATATTGGAATTTTAATTTATGCCTTGACCACCCGTGTCCGCTAGCAAAACCGATAAAAATCCAAAAGATACGGTGCTAACTTATTATGGGATTTGTCAAGCAAATCCTGGAACTCGATTATCTAGATTTCATAAAAACAATATTCTATTATGGCTGGGTGAAGATGAAGGACACTATGAATGCTTGTAACATTGATTCTGAGTTAAAACATATCATGGTAGATTTATTTAAGATGAAGAGTAAATATTGCATATTCGATGAGCCATTTATTTGTGTCTTTTAGAACGTAAAGAAGGTTATTTACTCAAAGTGTTGTGCATAAACCAAAGGGTATGACTATACAAGAAGACGCATTAAAGGCTCTAAAAGAGTTTCAGTCTACTCTTGATGACAACCCAATTTGAAGGTGATTTTAGTTTATTAAGAAGAAAATTAAGTATCGAAATATGATTTTACCCTTCACAATCATATTTGTATCCTATTATTATTTGGCCCTTGGCAATCCTATTAATATCCAAATTGTATTCTTTTATGATATTGACACTTTATTTTGATTTATGAATGTTTAGTTTGATTATGAATTAACTAGAATGACATGGTGCTTTACTTTGAATTGTCAACTCCACGGCTATAATATTGCTGAATTGTAAATGAATTGGTTGCTGAATATTATCCCATGCTGGTCACGAATTTGGGCCATAACCATGGATTCAAAGATTAAGTCCGTGACCATGGAGCCAATATTATGTCACAGGAGAGACTGTTACCCCCATTTAGTGTCAAGGATTAAGTCTGTGACCACTGGTTTTGGTCACTACGAAAATGGTCATAATAGAGGTTTGTGACCTGTGGCCCTAGTCACGTCCCAAGTCCAAAACCGTCTTCAGTATATGGTGTAGTGGAATATAAGAAGAGAAGAATAAATAGTTGGAGAAAGTAGGAGTGCACACGGTTCAGTTTGGTTTAGTTCCATTACTAACCCAGAACCGAAACCGGGGTTGATCGGTTCCACATTTTTGGAATCAGAAGCGAAAATGATTATGCTTAGGTTCGAACCAATCTGAACCAATGGTTCTTGGGCTAGTTAGAATCGGTTCTCGATTCCAAAAGCATATTAAAATAAATAAATAAAATAATTATTTTTTCTCAAATATAATTTAAAAAAAAACACTCTAAGTAAACATTATATATATATATATATATATATATATATATATATATATATATATATATATATATATATATATATATATATATATATTGTAAAAGAACATGTTAGGGTCGAACCGATTCTAGTTTGATCTAGGTTTTGGGTTTGTTTTCAAATCGGATCGCTTTATGGTTCGATTCGTTTGTATTGTTTGTTGAACCGACAACTGAACCAAAAAAATCGATTATGTAAATTTTGGAACTCTAACCGAACCATTAGGAGAAAACCTAACACAATGTACTCGGCTTGGTTTGATTTTATCGGTTTCTCCATATCTACTGCACACCCCTAAAAGAGAGTATTGAGAAGCTGGGGTTATTTAGTTTAGACTTTTATCTCTTTTTTATTCTTTAAGATTAAATATATAATGGACGAAACATCTTATTTTGTGCCTCTTTTAAGTTCCAAACCTAAATACATAGTGGATAACCTGTATTATTTTGGGCATGTTTTAAGTGGTTTAACTAAAAAATTGACCTATAATTTTCACACACACACACACACACACACACACATATATATATATATATATATGGTCTTGAATATTTGGAGACCTTAAGCGATTGCCTACCCCACCAATAACCACATTAAGGTGTTTAGGACAAAACTGTGATTGTTTCCATATATACTTTGTGTCCATTCTTCTATATACTATATTGTGTTTATCATGTTCAGGGAATTGGTTAGATTAATATTATATTTGGAAAGTCAAAATCCTTTAATACCTTGATTTGAAATTCATCTCTATCAATCTCAAAAATTGCACTAGCTTCTCCCAGTTATATATGCTTAAGCATAATTTATTTTTTGGTTTGTAGGTTTGGCAACCTCGATCGATTCTCACCGTTAAGCAGTATACTAGTTTGATATTGTAGCAACGTAATAGATCGGATTATAATATTTATAAAGTGGTCGGTCATGACTGGGTTATCTCACGGGTGACCCAATATCCAAGTGTACCGTTACAGTGATGGCATCATGTGTTGTTGAAGTAAAGACATTTGAGGTATAATGTGGCTCATATGCAATCAAGGAAAATCTCTTGGTTTTGATTACTTCTCAATAGAGGTGGTAAATGGATAGATACGGAGTGGATACTATACTATCCATATTTGTATCCGTTATTTGGATGCATTATCCTTATCTGTATCTGCCTGGATAATAAAAATAACTATCCATATTTGTATCCTCTAGGATTTCCCGGATTCGAATAATATTTGTACCTGTTTACATTTCTTATCCATTGCAATTAACACTAATTATAAAATTAACTAAAATTCATATTGAATAAAAATTAGAGGATTAAAGGCCAAGAGAATTTTGGTATAACTAACAAAAAAACAATAATATAAACTCTTAAGAGAATGTTTGAAATCAAGTATTAACCTTTAATGTTCATATTCATTAATCATAAGTTCGCGTTTTCACTTATTGAATAGTCCATAGCTCCTCAACACATATTTTCATGTATTAAAAAGGAAGATACATATCAAAATTCTCAACTTTATGAATTAATGCTAGTCTAGTGAACTAATAATTAAATAAGTAAACAACACTCATTTATTTTTATTGTGTGTGCTCACAAATTTTTTTCGTTCATTAAACCATCACTGCAATGGAATTTTCAAATAACATTATCTCCATCTTCGGGTCAAATCTATGGTTGTCAAAAATCAGAATTGCCTCAGTGAGTGGGTTAACAGTGTTGAGAATTTGTTGTCGAATGTCACCAACACCCATTGACTTTGTTTTACATGATTTTCAACGATTATTTAAATGAGAGGTCCCTTTCAAACATCCAGCATCAAACTATCTCTTACAATAAATACAAGTGGCCTTAGCGGTATTATCTGGAAGCACCTCACGAGTAAAATGATTCCATGCCTCGTAAGTGCATTTATTGTTTGATTGGTTTGCCTCTTGAGAATTATTTTGCAATAACAATGCTACTATAAAAAAAATATCAAGCCCTAATTGTTTAGAATCAACAAATTGATCTACCATTTCATAATCAATGACTTATAAACTAGAATAAGCAATTTAGCACTAACAGTTGTTTTGTGCAACTGTTTGTTTGTGTGTGTTGATGTATGCGTGTGTGTGTGTGTATTATTGTTGTTGTGTGCATATGTGTGTGTATGTGTGTGTGTGTGTGTTGCTATGTTCGTGTGTGCATGTGTTGTTGTGTGTGTGGGTATGAGTGTGTGAGTGTGGGTGTGAGAGGGAGGATGAGCTTACCAAGTTACCAGTAGAGGAAAGGTTTTAGAGAAGAGGGTGTGCATCAAAAATGGGGGAGAAGGGAAAACGAGTAAAATGAAAGAGAAAGATTTTAAGTCAAATGTTCTGTTTGAATTTGTTTTGTCCACTTTTAGTTCTTTTCTATCGTCTTTTTTTATTTTTAAGCCATTCATTATCTTTTGATTTTTTAAAAAGTATTATTTCCTTATTTTTTTAAATGAGTGAAAAGTGATGATCAATATTTTATATTTTATATTTATATTTTACATTACATATAATAAATATTATAAATAATAATTATATACAACTAATATTCATAATAAATTAATATTAGATACAATACGGATACTGATATCCGGAAAAACGGATATCTGCAAATATGGACACTCCGCCTCAAATACGGATTATTTGTGTCGGATACACATTATTCGTATCTGTATCCGTTTTCCCGAATATTTTAACACATTATTCATATCTCTTTTTTCGAATAAATATCTGCAAAATTCGGACTCGAATACCATACGGATTCGGAATTTCGAGTATCCATTTACATCCGAAATTCTCAATTAGTTTTGAATTTGTCTTTTAACTTTGCCAACTGGTTCGCCTCTTTGCTCCTTTGCCTTTTTCTGACTGAACAAAGATACCACCACAGCAGATCCTTGCTCCATTTTCGTGAGTTACTCTTCTCAATTTAATGGATATTATAAACTATTAGTTGCTTCCCTATAAAATGTTGGAAATTATATTATATATGCATATATATAGTCAACGATGTGATGTATTCCAAAGTTTTATTTGAAGAGAGGCTTCAAAAGTTGTTATGATTAAGGAGCAGAAAATCCTTCAACTTGATATATCGATATTTTGGGTGGGAAGATTAGGACATTATAGTATTTTGGATTTTATATATAGATAGACTTTTTAATGTATAAATAGAAATTGTTGATTCACCATCTCCAATAATTCTTTCTATCTCATCGAATTTCTATTTTAGCTATTCATATATTAAAAATCTTCTGGAACGAGAGTTTCTTTGTGCACTCCTATATGACATGGAAGGAGCTTGGTATGGAAATTTCCATCCATAATTTCTACATGTCAAAATTCTAACACCCAAAATCGGTTATGCTTTTAGCGGTAAAATTAATCCACCAAAGCTTTCAGCCCTCTCTGTGGATTTCATTTTTGGTAGGCATTTCATCAAACTGGAAATGGGTTCTTTTTGTTTCAAACCCAACAGATCATCTAGAAGGTGAATGAAACAATGGACTTTTCCTTCGATTGATAGATTCTTGGCATTTCCCCCTGTAGCACTACATCAAAGTTATACAAATTAATATCAACCTTTGCATTTGTTTTGTTTCAAACCCATCTCATAATTATATACACCAACCTAGCGACTGTGCTCTTACAAATAAAGGAGAAAATATTCTGTGGAATTGATATTTGAAAAACACATGGGAGGATACATACACCAAACTTAAAATTAATAATGATAATAGAAATAAATAAATATTAGTGAGATACCAAAGTCTAAAAACTACCATTCCTGAGGTACCTAAGTCGACGAAAAAAATCTTATGAGCTTTGCCAGAAATGTCTAATGCAAAACTCCCCCATAAACATGTAATTTGTTACGAATGCCTCTTCAAGACTCTTTTAGAAACGCTTTTAGCGACATGTGGGGAATCATGGAGACAAAATGCATAATTCAAGTGAAATTCTAGCATTAAAAATAGTTTTCAGAGATTTCAAGCAAAAACTAGGAGAAACGAAATATAGCGTTGGATAAGCCCAAATATGGCTTGTTCAGAAGTACAATCCTGGTTTCTTCATAAGTCATGACCAGTGCCTTATTTGTCAATGAAACTTTACATATGATTGCCCAAAATTTTCCACTGAACAAATATTATTGGTGAGCAGGGGCGAGATTGAAGATTACATTGAATATGCATAACAGAATGATCTAAACTAAAATGTCAAGAGGAAAGTCCGAATCTCCATGGGACCAAGATCGACAACAAGAGTTGATGTATCAATAGGGCCACCTCGGATGGGTGCAGGCTCCCCACCATTGTCTCCTTCAACTTTCCATGCCATCTTTTTCATTGCTGACTTGTCTTGGTTTGCTGATAAGCTTGTTTCCTTCACTGTCTTTATCTGAAAACAACAACCAATCAACATAAAAAAATCATTTATAACCTCTCTTCTTGTCTGCACTGCACGGTTCTGCATTCATGCAACTTAATTCATTTCACTTTTGCCCAACCCATAATTAAGTTGTATTCACTTTTATATCATTTCATAAGTCCCGTTTAAATAAATTATTTTTTACTTAAAATGATTACAATATCCATACCAAACCCTAACCTCCCCATATCTCCCAGATCTATCTCCATTTTCAATACAGTGAGCACCATTGACGTCTCTCTCTCTCTCTCTCTCTCTCTCTCTCTCTCTCTCTCTCTCTCTCTCTATATATATATATATATATATATATATATATATTATTCCATCTCTCTTTGTATATGCTGCGGCGTGAATAAATGCATGTGTGATATGAGTGTTTATGTGTGTTAAGCGGGAGCCTTGTGTAATGAGTACGACATTTTTATGTGTGCAATTGTGTTTATGTGTACATCTGTGTGAGCGTGTATATATTTTTATATATGTATGGATGTGTTTATGTGTATATATGTGTGCGAAAGTGTATATTTGTGTGCAATTGTGCTGTTGTGCCCCGACGCCCAATTTATTAGGGCAGCCTCCAATTAACCACGACCCTGGATATAATCGAGATAAAATGACAATAATGGTAAGCACAATAAAAATGTAAAAAAGAGATACAACACCAAGATATATGTGCTTCACCAACTTGGCTACATCCAAGGAAAGACCCGATTTCACTATATTTGAAAAAAATATACAAGGATAAATCACATACTCTCTGCTCTCCTACCCAAATACCGGATAGTCATTGTACACCAACTCTCCACCCAAGTGCATCCAAGTTCTAAGCCAAGAACCATCTCAATCTCTTGCCCTCGAGTGTTTCCCATGTACCTAATCAGGTTTGACCCGTTCCCATGTAAACCGGAAAGAAATCCCTCACACATTACATATTAAGCACACCTACCATACATGAGACACTCACACTCATACCCTGCTTCCACCTTTGAGCAATACCCATAGATGAGAGGGAAAAACCCTCACCCTCACCCCAAAATCTCACCTTTAAAAAACGACTCTCTAGCTTTGTGTTGCGTTTGTGTATTTTGAACCATGGCTGAAACCCTCCTTAAATAAGGAGAAAAAGTGAAGAGTACCCCGCGTATGAACAGTACTCCGCGTATGAACAATACCCGCGCAAAATTCAAGCCAAACTTCACAAATCTCCACCTTGGCGAGAAACATCGCAAACCATGACCGAGACTCCACCTAATGAGAATTCCCCCCATTCCAATCTTCCTGTTTTCCACGCCACCAAAAGAACCACCATGAGCTTCATTGCACCACCTACACATATCCGTATACCATTCAAAGCCTCTTCAAAAAATCAAATAATCTATGAAAATTGCATTTGGAGTATACACCTCTTCTTGCAAATTTACTCTTTGCACCTTGCTTCTTTGACATCTTTTGAAGTTGAACACACAGGTCAATGCCTAAATATCGTTGTAACCAGTTGAATATACCCATCGACTCTTAAGAGGGACCTTGACCCCACCTCTTCACTAGCAAGATTCCTCTCACCATCGTCTATCGGAATATACACCCCGCTCATCGGTTGTAAATGAGAGCATTTGAAAGGCCTTCCTCACTTGTGCACCTTGTTCCCAAAATATACAATCGAGATCAATTCAGACGACATCAACCTATCACACAAAATCCATACAACACTATGTGATCTATGAACTCCACTTATAATCGAGCACCATTCTCTTTTAAATTCATCACTTTTGGAGATTGTAAGAATATCTCCCAAAGTCTAGCATATACCGCTAACCGTCTTGAGGTAGATCTTGAGCCACCATCATCCTTGTTTCAAATATCGAACCATGAAATGATTCATTTCCCCCACACGTAGCAATATTCATTGTCCTTGGATAAAGACTTGCTATGACAACATCCCCGACCATCAATTTTCTTCCGGGTGAAAATCAAACCGTATCAATAGACCTTGTGGGTGGGTGGCTATCATTGTTGCCAATTACATTTCGGACTAGCAATCACACCCTCTCCAATTGCATTATGGGCAAGCAATCACACCCTCCATCTTTTTTCGGCTCCCCTTCTTCCATTAACCCGATACACGACCTATAGTGAACAAGAATGACCTCCACTCTAATCACCAAGTGCGAAGCACCCATTACCATCAAACCCCTCCACCTAAACTTGTGAAGCAATATCCCTTGTCAAGGTTGAATGAACACACGCAATAAATCCAAGAAATAGTGGTTTGATACCAAAATCTCATTCTGGATTTTTGACAAACACCTCGTGTGGATCAAGAGCTCTGATACCAATTGTTGTGCCCCGACACCCAATTTGTTGGAGCACACTCCAGTAAACCATGACTCCCAAATATAATCGAGATAAAATGGTAATAATGGCAAGCACAATAAAGATGTAAAGAAAAAAGACAACATCAAGATATATGTGGTTCACCAACTTGACTACATCCACAGAGAGGCCTGATTATACTATATTTGAAGAAACTACAAGTACAATAGAGAATATACAAGGATAAATCACATACCCTCAACTCTTCTACCCAAATCCCGAATAGCTATTGCACACTACCTCTCCACCCAAGTGAATCCAAATTCTAAGCCAAGAACCCTCTCAATCTCTTGCGCTCAAGCGTTTCCCATGTGCCCAATCCGGTGTATCCCGCTCTCGTGCAAACCGGTGAAAAATTCCCCACGCATTACATCTTAAGCACACCTAGCATACATAATAACCTCACACTCACACCCATATTCTTCTTGCACCTTTGAGCAATACCCATGGGTGAGAGGAAAAAATCCTCACCTCTCACCTCAAACTCTTACCTTTGGAAGAAGACTCTCTTTAGCTCTGTGTTGTGCTGGTGTGTTTTGAACCATGGATAAAACCCTCCTTAAGTAAGGAGAAAAAGCTAACAGTACCCCGCGTATGAACAGTAAACCACGTATGAACAGTACATCTCGTATGAAAAGTACTCGCGCAAAATTCAAGCCAAACTTCACATGCATGTGTGTTATATGTATATATGTGTGTGTCTGTAAATGTGTATTTGTTCGTTCTCTACTTTTTTGAGAGATAGGTAGTATGTTTTGTGATTTTGACATTGACAATTCAAATACATTTCAAGTTAATATTTACTTAAAGTGTAAATATCTACTCCACTCTCAAAGAGTGAGTATATACATTCTAAGTAAGTATTACTAAGAAGATCATGGAGAACACAAGAAGAAGAATGAGAAGATTAACAAGTTCGTTGAAAACATGATAATTATTTGTGATAGTAAATATTTACACTCAAAGAAAATACTTAGCGTGAGTGAATTTTTCTTGTGATAGTAAAGATTTACACTTGTTAGTTTTTTTAGTTAATTTTTTATTTTTTATTGATAGAATACCTGGAGATATATAATATGGAGAGATTTACATGAAAAAGGAGTGACTTGTAGATAAATTGATGCGATTAAGGATGTGTATGAGATTAAGGATGTGTATGGTGGGGCCATGACTATAGTAAGAACAATAACTGGGGAAATTAGTGAATTCTTAATTATTGTAAATTTGCACCAAGATTCAGCCCCAAATCCTTAATTTTTTGCTCCTATTATGGATGGATTGATTGGATAAATATAATACGAGGTGCTGCGGTGTATGTTATTTGCAATGATACTGTTTTAGTCTTTTAGACGATGAAACTAATGTAAGAAATAATGGTAGATTGGAAGTGTGGAGAGAAACCATAGAAACAAGAGATTAAAATAAGTACGATTGAAACAGTATATAAGGAGTGCAATTTTATTAATAGTAGAAGGGCAAATGGGGATGAGGTAAAATTTAAGGATCAAAAGATAACTAAAAGTTCCATTATTTAGGCTCTATTATCCAAAGAGATGGAGATTTTAGTGATGATATTATATATAAGATATAACAAGTTGGGTCAAGTGGAGAGGTTTATCGACATATTATGTGATCGACATATACCTGCGAGGCTGCGAAGTTAATGGGGAAATTCTATAGGACTTCCATTAAAATTGCCATTTTATATCGGACGGAATGTTGGGAAACTAAGTTACAAAATGTGCCTAAATGAGCGTAGCGTATATACAGATGTTAATCTAGATTTGTGGTAAAACTCGAAAGGATAAAATTAGAAATGAACATATTCGTGGAACAAAAAAAGTAGCACCTACAAAGATAAATTGATAGAAAATCGGCTCAAATGGTTTGTAAACGTTAAACGTAGACCAATAGATGTCCCCGCAAGAGTGACTTAGTTGGTATTGATGGTGACGCTAGGTATGAAAAGATGCCTAAATTGACTTAGTCGGATATTGAAAAATGACGTGATATCACGTGGCTTAATCGAGGACATTGCGCTGAACATGATGGAAAAATAGGATTAATGTAGCTAACTCTATATTATTGGGAAAAGGCTTTCTTATTTGAGTAGTTTTAGATATTTACACTCCTAAGAAATATTACTTTCATTCTAGTTTTATTTATATCAGTGAACATTTACACTTTTGTTCTTCACCTTCCTCTTACTCTTCTTCTTCTTCTTCTAAAAAAGGGTTCTTGGAAGTGAATATTTATTTAAGAGTAGATATATAGTGTAAATTTTGTTTCACTTCTTTCTTCTTATTTTTCTTTTTCTTGTAAAAGTATATCTTTGCACTCTCACTAATTTTTTTACTTGTTTTATTGATATTCTTTTTAATCGTCCTAGTAAATATATATTATGGTAGCCACTGAGGCAGTGGTGGTGCGGTAAGTTGTGACATTGGTGGTAGTGTCTAGTGTCAACCGCGGTGGTGGTAGTAGTGAGGTGATGGTGATGTCTGTATTGCAATGGCGGTGACGTAAACTACACGTCAATGGCTAAAAAAAATACTAAATCCTAATTTTAGAGAGAGAATCAAAAGTTGTCTTACATTTCAAGAATGGAAAAAGTAAGTACAAATGAGATTACATGGGGTATTTATATGGGAAGGATTACTTACTAATCAAGTAATTAGTTAAAATGACTAAAAGGACCAACAAAAAACAAAAGAAAGCCTAATTAGTCCCAAACATGCTTGAAGACTAATTAATGAAAGGAAATACTTAAAAAAACTATAAATAGAAAACAGAAATAAAAGGAAAATAACACGGATTCTCATCACTCTCCCCGGCTTCGAAAAGCTCGTCCTCGAGCGTAGGAGATGAACGGCCAAGAAAGCAAGACAACCATCAAAGAGATCTTCACTAGATAGAAGAGTTGTCCTCGGACACGTCTTTTGTATCGGCTTGTAATAAATCCAGGGAGAATAGAATAACCATCCAAACATGGCCGACCAACAAAATCTCGACCCGAGATTCCCGTGATGAACCCCCTCAATGCTACGCCACGGAAAATTTTTGCCTAACTCGAATCAATAGATACCCAAAATGGGTCTACATACTCACCACCTATCACATCACCTCTAATCTCCATCTCAAACCCAATATCTCAAACCCAATAGAGTTAATATCCGATTCAACCTCATCAAGATTATCATCCCCATGCTCAAAGATTGGGAAAAAATCTCCCAAATAAAATATATTCGGCTCGCGAAAGTGCGTGCAAGTCACCCAAACATACTCAAAAAAAATGTCAAAAAATCCCCAATACATAACCCAATTTCGTTGTTTTGATCTTTCTTACAACCAACCTGCTTGGGAGGGGAGTTTTTATCGTTGAGTTGACCCGATTGGATGAATGAGGAAGGAAGAATAATTGGGTGGATCAACCAATCTTGAACAAGCCGTCGATAATCTTGAATTGAGCCTCGGGAGTTAATCGGGGCAAAAACATAATTTTTTTATGTTTGGGGGCTGAAAAATAGTTCGGGTAGGAGCCCAAGGGTTGAAGGTTTGGGGCGGAATGTTTGGGCAGGCCGCCGAAGGCTGAAGTGAAGCGTAGGGCCGGCGTGGAGTTTTCTGGCAGGCCGGCTAAAATTTCTTGGTTATTTTCTTTGGTAGCACTCCCCTTTTGTTGGAGCAGATTGGCAAACCAATCCTGGGGCAGAGGGCTCTACTGTCGATTGAGTTGGGTTTCAGATTGGAGCAGGTCGGTGCGCGGCTGGAGGGTTGGGTTTTCGGTGGTGGAGGTAGTTGGGAAAGGTGCGAAGGCTGCGACAGGGTAGAATTGTGGGTTGCGAAGGGCTGCGATGGCAGTAGGGGCTGCCGAGTGGCGCGTGGTGGCGATTACTGCTTAGGCAGGAGGTAGGACTTTGGGCAGGAAGCTAGGGCAGTCATGGGTGGCAGAACTAGGGTTTTGGGAGGCTAGGGCAGTGGTGGAGGGTTTGGTGATGAGGAGGAAGTGAGAGTCGACGTTCTTGATGAGATCTTTAATACTTTTTCTCCATTCTTGATCGCCTTTCTTCAATTTTTGAATCCCCCACTGTCGTTGTTTGAATTTCTTTAGAGTCATCGAGTCCGTAGCGTACGATTTTGATAATCTACACTCACCGATACAAACTAACACATGAATACACCGATGTTCGTAGCGACACCCGCTCTGATACCAATTTGACGTAAACTACATGTAAATAGCTAAAAGGTAATACCAAACCTTAATTTTAGAGAGAGAATCAAAAGTTGTCTTATATTTCAAGAATGGAAAAAAGTAAGTACAAATGAGATTGCATGGGGTATTTATATGGGAAGGATTACTTGCTAATCAATTAATTAGCAAAAAATACTAAAAGGACCAACTAAAAATAAAAGAATGCCTAATTAGTCCCAAACATGCTTGGAGATTAATTAAAGAAAGGAAATGCTTAAAAGAACTAAAATTAGAAATTAGAAATAAAAGGAAAAATAAAATAAAAATAACACGGATTCCCATCAGGTGGTGTTGGCGGAAAGTTGTGGTGATGGTGGCGGAAGCAACGGTGGGTAGTGGCGGAAGGCGCCGGGGGTGGGGGTAGGTGGTGGTGGAAAACCTTAATAGTTATTTTAGTGTATTTTTATTGATTTTGATTTTTACTAATAAGACGTATTTAACGCTTTACTAATCGATAGGAGCATGATGATAAATCTTTCAAATAACTAAAATACAAAAGCCCTAAAAAAGTTCTAAGGAAAATTTTTCCACGGAAAATTTTCTACCCCTGCTATCAAACACAGCCTAAGTTTCAGAAATTGTTTTGTATATATTGTGCCAAAAAAAATTTGAGAAAAAAAGTAAAAGATACGAGCAAATGATGTTTACCAATAAATGAGCGATAAAACTACTGTACATAGATCAAAAGGACTTATAATCGAGGCTTGCATTAAACACCAAGTCCTAAAGGTAAAATTACCTGCTCCTAATAATGTTATTAGCCTCTTGGGCAAAAACCTCCTAGGATTCAACGACCAGAATATCTTCATAACACTCTTTTTCTTCAAAGACCTCCGAAATAGAAAATGGCATAGGAAATAACAGGAAAATTACAAGGGAGCAAAAGACATTTTCTGTGTTTTGTGAAAAAAATAATAAATTAATTAATAAATAAATAAAAAATAAAAAAAGTAGATCCAGATTTTATAGAGTTAAAAAATAAATGCTTTTCACGACCCCATGATCCCCACACACATCTCCACTCGTTGGGTATTTGCAACGGAGTTTATGACCAAGTAAAAAACGTGTTTCAAATGTTTTATAGGAAAAAAAGGGAATAATAAAAGCAGTAAAAAATTGCTGGCAACTCAAAGGAGCTCGAAGGCACTAATGTATAGCGTAGTCCATGGGGTACGAACCCTAGGCCCAAGGCAAATACCAACACAGTGACCACTGTGCCACACACTCCTAAATCAATTATTTCATCCAAAAAATATATATAAAGAGAGACAACACGTACATACTGGACGAGATGTGGTGGAGAGATTACCGATAAGATGCAATTGATTCAATGTTAGTTATTATCTTCTATGGTCCCAAGAGAACCCTCTTGGCATAAACACAAATGACAAGACATCCTTCATGTGCATGGAGCAACATATCATGCTTATGAGTAACATTCAAGTTTCCAGATTATATGGGAAAAAGAAATACAAATCTAAAGTCACTGTATATTGAAATTGTAAATGCAATAGAACAGCTGGAGAAACATAAAATTAATGGAAACCTACCGTTTTACCAGCAAACATCTTCTTCAGTTCGACTTTGGCTAATGTTGAATAATCAGCATCTTCACCAGCCTAATCGTGTTCACAGCATATGAAAGAATTTCATGTGATAACCAAACAAAAAGTATGTAAACACAGTACTTTCTACTTGCATTAAGCATCGCATTCATTTTCTGCTTTCATTTGGTTTTTCCTTTGAGCCCCTTTTGTTTACGGGGTAAAAAGTATTTACTATTTCAACTTGAAGTTTTTTCACTATTTTACTAGTTCTATTCGTAGAAACTGTGAGTCCACACATTACAAAGTAAGCAACCCAATCTACTTGGTAGATTAGCTTTTACCTCATATAGATGTGCCAAACGGAGGAGCAGACTTCCATCATCCAACTCCTGCAAAGCTAAGGTCAATATATATATATATATATATATATATATATATATATATATAGAGAGAGAGAGAGAGAGATTTGAACCATCACCTGAAGAGTAATCAGTGCGACATTAAGAGGTAAACTATAGTTTGATTCCATCGTTGTTGCCTTTGTGAAATGAGAAGCTTTCCAATCTTCCAATTTCTGTCAGGCGATTTATTTATCAGCTTAAATGGCTATAATATTTCATCCTTCCTTGTACCAACAAAGCTTACCTCATGTGCGAAAGCTAAAAGAAGGGGAGAGTAAATTTCTTGGCCAGTTACTCTGCGCCAGCGTGATCCGCCCCCGAGCTGGTGGATGCTCATATAATAATTTCCTCGAACCTGATTATGGGATAATAAAGGGAATAGGAGAACATATTATTCAGTGCAAACAAATCTGATGTAGTTGGGGGGGGTGAAGTGTGATGTAAATAATAAATGGGGGTATATTTGTCCTTTTCCTTTTTTTGTCTTTTGTCTTTTTCCACAATTGTCCTATTTTAGTGCTTAGATATTATAGTCAGGATAGAAGCTTTTAGAAGGTTCCATTAGTGTTGTCAGGATGACAGCACGTGACAACAACTCACTACATAGTGACTCATACATAGCTAACACCTTCTAAAAGCCTCAACTCACCATGGGGAAGATACATATCTTGGGGTTCATAAATTTTCAGATTTGTATTTATGTTGTCTTCTTTGGATCCAATTTTTGGTGTATGCATCAAATTGGTATCAGAGTTGAGTTAGCTACTTGGTGTGTGTGGGTGCGTCTCTCCTCCCATTGCATCTCCATTTATAGTTCCCAAGATGAGAAATCTGAACACTGATTCTGAAAATCAGATTGCTTCCCTACATGAGTCAATAGCCTTGGTGATGGCTGAAATCACGATCAAAGGGCGGAAATAAGGTACCAACAAACCCCAGTTTTGTCAAAAGCGGAGATTTTTACTTCTTCTCAGCCCATTGCATTTCCCATACAAACCTTCACCCCAATCTTGAATTTTAATTTTGAAATTCATCAAGAACTAACTCACTCAGACCCAATTCTGATTGCAACCCAAAAGAACCCGCAAGAAACCTCCCCAAGCCAATTTGCCGCAAATCCTAACGACCCAAAGTCTCTACCGCCTTTGAAAACCCTAGCCAGTGAAAATCTTAGTGCTGAGATGAAAGAGAACAAAAAGAAAAGGAGATGGAGAGTGAAATTCCCCAAATCACAACCCCGATCAAACCTTAGGGCTGTGATAAAGAAGAGAAAACGGAGGCAAAGAGTAAATATCCAAAAATCGCAGTCCCATTCTGGCCCTAGTGCAAATTCAGAGAGAAAAATGAGGAAAAAGATGAAATTGAACAAAAAAGCGGTTCAGTGAGGACCTTATTGATTCATTTGGCAGACCTCCAAGCTCGTCATCAACCTCTGGCGAAGGTCAAGCTGTCTAGCGATGACCATAACAAATTGAATCTAGGGTTTTGCAACATTAGGTTGTTTTTTTATCAAGGAGGCCTTATTTTTTTGTTGAGAATGGAGAGAGACGAAGCAGAGACGTCCGGCGCTATGTGGCTCGTTCTGCTGCATCGCACCCCATCAGAGGAGTATTTGAGAGACTGCTTGATGTGTAGTTGGTAGCGGAAGCGATTTAATCTAAAAATTGCACAACAACAACAATAACAACAACATTTAGAGGCCAAAGGCCCAATTTATCTTTCTAATTCAATTCACATCATTGAATAAAGTAGTACTTGAATGTCTTGCCTCAATGGAATATTACACTATTTATTGGGATAAGAGAAGGATCTAAAAAAGAGTCCATTGGGGGACAATTGGGAAGGGGCCAGGTTAATATGGGATAATATGGACCTAATTGTTGGATGGATGGGGAGACAAAATCCTAACTTAAACATCTGCTTATATAAGCATATTTCCCCATCTCGGCCACCAAAGGCCCTCTCATCCCTCAGAGGTCTCTTTCCTAATCGAATTCCTAAGCGAGCGATAATAATATATGTTATTGAGATATCTTGTGAAGGGAGATTCTCGTCAAGCTTTACAGAAACTTAATTTGATGATAGGAATTCTGAAGAACACAGTGCTTCTGTGCCCTCTTTTTTTTCTTCCTTAGTGCATTTGCTCATGTTGTCAATGAATAAACATGTCTACTAAGGAATGCTTCGGTCACATGTGATGTAATTGGTTACATCACTAATGACATTACATGGACTAGAACATTCCCTCCAAAAAATACCTATTCTACCCCTCCCTAAACCTAATAACTACAACTAAAACATGAAAAATAATAAAAGCAAAAATACAAATGATTCCTATATCACAACCCATCACTCTCCCCCACTTGAAAAAGCTCGTCCGGAGCGTTGGAAAAGGGGACTCCCCCACTTGAAAAGGAAGGCATCCTCGGAAACAACCAGCGTATTGGCTAGCAAAAGGGGGAGAACGGGTGATGAAAAATCACAACTATGGCTAACATATAGGATCGCGACTCCGAAGCTTTCTACAAGAATAGCTAAGAGCCCATCACCTTGGGATGGCCAACAATACCAAATGCGGTCCAAATTCCCCAACATAAGCAACCGTTAGGCTTTCAACTCAACCACTAAACGCGCATCAAATGCTTCCCAAAATGGGTCCACATACTCCCAATAGTCAACCTGAAACAATGAATCGATCACGAAATAACCAGCCGAAGAAACAACCTCAACTGCATCATAGTTGTTCCCAAAGAGTGGGATGAAATCGTTGATATAATACAGCCGGCCCCGCCTTAAAGTGAGTGCAGGTCACCAAATTATCCTCAATAAATATGTCGAAAAAATCTCCGGTGCACGCCCCAACCTCTACTTCCACGAAGATATGAAAGAAATCCCTAAACTCGAAAACCTCCAAATCACGAAAGCGGGTACATGTCATCCATCTTCCTCAAAAATAAGAATGAAATCACAAGGAAAGAACTCGGGATCCATACCGTCCACTTGCGGGTCCTCAGCACCCTTAGAGAAGCCATCATCATGCGTGATCGGGTAGCAAGCAAGTATCATCGTTGTACACGAAATCGACGTCGGACGGAGGACGTGTCGCACCGGCAGACAAATAGTCAAAATACTGGGCAAAACGTCTTGCCCTCTCACTTACCCAATGATCATGCATCGCTTCCACCTCAAGGTACTCCGTGTGGCATTAATTTCGAAGGTAGTAACGCTCCTCATGCTCCCCGATAGAGGTGACACTGAATTGAAAGCTCCGAAGCTCTCTATGTAATGCCTCACCTACTCGATCCAAGTTATCGATGCGGGTTTAGAGTTCTTCGATAACGGTACGGTTCAACTACTCAAATTCGGCACAAACCTCCATATCATGCTTATAATTAACACCACCACCTTCATTCCACAACATATCGAAACGGTAATATGTATCGGGGAGTGTAGTTTTGCTTGAATTGGGGGTTTGGGAAAATGTAGGGGCTGAAATTTGATTTTCAAAAATATCGGAAGCAAATTGGAAATTCTCACAAAGTTCAATGGCTGAAATGCAAATTTCAAAAGTTGTGTGTGACGCCCAATAATTTTCAAAAGTAGGAGGATGGGCAATGTTATTTTTTGGAAAGGTTGGGTAGGTAGGGGTGCAATTTCCAAGATTTCTAGAGGGAATTTCAGAAAATATGGGCGCTGAAAATAAATTTCAGGGGGTTGTTTGTGCAAATTTTCAAACTTTATTAAGTCGGGGTAGACTTGGAAACAAGAAAGGGATGGGTAACACATGTATTACCTTTACAAATTAGGGCACAAGGAGTAGCACTTTTGCCACAAGCCCTAGTGCTCGCCTCTCTACATCTAAAACAGCAGCAACCATGGGCCCTAGGGAACTCGTCAGAAGTTGGCTCATCGTCGGTTGGCCTCGGGTGGCATCGTCGGCGGCAGGCGACCACAGGCATCCCTTCAATCTGGTTTCTTCCACCTACTCTTATAGCTGCGAAGCAGATCTGTGGCCTTTTGGGCTTGTCGGATTTCTGTCTGGACACCCCCCCTCTGGCAAGGATGTATGGAAGTCGACTCCACCGCTGTGGGGCCTGGCTGACGGCTAGATAACCGGGAAGAGACATTTGATCTAGATTTAGGGTTGGCTGTGAGTTACTTAGTGCAGTCTCCTTATCATCACGACCCCATCGCGTCGTCATCAGTCTTCAGAAGTGGGACTCAAGCAGCGGCAAGTTCCGGTAGTGGTCGGATATGACGGTTGGAGAAAATCTAACCATAATGAGGGGCTAGGGTTTTGGTTTGGGGAGTATGTGCTATATTTAAAATTAGGAGTTTCAGATCCAGGTTTTTTAGGGTATGGTGGTGGTGGAGGAGACGGTGCTGCGTCTTAACCATAGGTGGCGGGGGTGTAATTTGGAGGAGTGGATCGTCTGTTTCTCCGAACCTACCCATGTCTCTACAATAACAACTAGAACGACTACATCAGGAGCGAACGAGGTGCTCTTATAAAAATTTGATGCGTAGTACACAAGTACACAACAACAACATTTAGAAGGCAGAGGCCCAATTTATCCTTCTAATTCACCTCTCAAAATAAAGTAGTACTTGAATGCCTTGCCCCAATGGGGTATTACACTATTTATAGGAGAAGGATCTAGAAAGGGGCGAATACTTGTCTACTAAGGAATGCTTAAGTCACATGCAATGTCATGGATGACATCACTAATGACATCATATGGACTAGAATGTTCCCTTTAAAAAATATCTATTCTAGCCTCACTAAACCAAATAACCACAACTAAAACATGAAAAATAATAAAAGCAAATATACAAATGATTCACTCCTCCAAACCAAAACCAAAACCAAAACCCTACCGGTGACCCCCACGTACATCTGAATATGGATCTGAAAGAGGGGGGGGGGGGGTCCCCAATAAAAAAAAATACGCATGCCAGCGTTTTCAAGCTCTTGTTTACGCTGCCAAAGACTCTTCGCTATCGTCCTTTGAGTTCGAGAACAACTTTCAAAGGAGGGGAGTGAAGAAGATATGGGGGAAGTGTGATGTAAATAATTAATGGTGGTATATTTAATACTTTTTCTTTTTTTGTATTTTGTATTTTGTCACATTTGTCCTATTTTAGTGCTTGTATATTATAGTTATGATAGAGGCTTCTAGAAGGTTCCATTAGTGTTGTTATGGATGATACCACATGACAACTCATTCCACATTGGAAAGATCTAATTTTTGGCTTGTTAATAAATTTTCAGATTTGTATTTGTGTTTTGTCCCTTCTTTAGATCTAATTTTTGGTGCATGCATCAAAATCATAATTGAAAAGCACTTAGTGACTGCAATCTGTTTCATCAATGCACGGAACATTAAAATCTAAAACTAGAATGAAGATTCAAAAAAGAGCTCATGCCGCTAGGCTACCCGCCTGGGTTTTGTTAGTTGATTTTGATGACCTAAAAACTTATTTGAGTAATATAAGTTACACTAAACAATTGCTAGTTGAGATAGGATAGCAAGAAACGGAATGAATAAATAGATAAATCATTAACATAATACAGGGTGCATAATAAATTGCATATGCTAATAGATAGCCCTTAACTACACCAAACCCCTCCTCTAAGGCTGCATTTGGATAAAGAGAGAACATAAAATTCTAGTCTCTCACAGTTGGGCTGTTAGATTCATAAATATATATATACCACCACGAGGGGATTTAGGATGGAAAAAATGGAAGGAAAATGTATGAGAAGGCTTAAAATAGCTCTTTATGGGTTTTTTCTCTGAGCATATTCTCTTGTTATTTATGAGATTCACATGGAACCTATGTCTTTACCAACTGCCAATGGCGGATCTAGAAATTGGAGTATGGGAACAAAGTATATATACATATTTTTCAGGCATACAAATCTATATAATTGTAAAATTTGCAAAATAAAAAATCATATTATTCATAAAAAATCCAAATTTAATATTTTGTGGAGATTTGGGGCCACCCTTGCCCCCATGAATCCGCCTGTGTGTCTTCCCAAGGAATTTTATTTGGGGAACGTACTATATATACGACTTCAAGATGAACCTAATCTCTACCCGACTTGACCGTATATATCTTATGATGAAAAAATTAAAAAAAAAAACAGAAATAATTTGGATATTATTCTCTTTGATCAACATAGACCTATTCTCTACCCGACTTGACCATATATATATTATAGTATTGCATTACATATATCAATTAAATTGTATTGATAAATGAAAAAATGGAGCATAATATTCCGCTATTCCATATATCATACCGTAAGTCCTTCACATGTATTCTCAATGCAAATTGTCTCATCAAGAGCTTCACCCACCCCTCTAGAATCATCAAAGATCGTGCGCCTAGTGTATGGAAAAAGGCTAATCACTTTAATCCATTTCCAACAGACAAATTTATATAAGAGTGTGTGCGTGCGTGCGTGTGTGTGCGTGTGTGTGTGTGTGTGTGTGAGAGAGAGAGAGAGAGAGAGCTTTGTTTGAACCTATGGAGCATTAGCTCTAGTTGTCCATCTTCAATGCTGGCTCCACCAGTGGCACGATCAACCAAGATTGACAATTCAGATTTCTTATCTGTTATGAAAATTCCAAGATTTACCTAAACAATAAAGATAATTTTAATAGAATCAGAATTGAGTAAATTTTCTCTAAAAAAATAAAACAAAAGAAAGCAGAAACACTGCCAATCAAGTTCAAAAACTCCACAGAAGTTTCTTTATGCGTGCCAAAGCAAATATTATAATTATCATCATCCTTGCTTGTCCCAATCAGATGGGGTCGGCCACATGATATCTCTTTTTCCATTATCTTTCCCGTGACACATTTGCATTTAGTTCATTGCTTCAAGGTTCATGGTTAAACTGAATTTGAGCAAAATTGAAGTTGAGAGAATTACTGGATAATAGTTCCCAGCAACAGGTTGAGTAACTGAAAGAGACCAGTCTGCTCTATAATCTCGAACCTGAAATGAAACCAATTGAAAATGTGAGGTTCCACATGGGAGAGACAGAGAAACTCTGTCCAGCCGTAGGGGGAGAGAGAGAGAGAGAGAGGGAGAGAGAGAGAGAATTACCCGCTTTAGAAAGTCCCTCCCATTGGAATCAGTGTAGAAGACTTTCTCTGTGGCCATATTTGCAGTAATTCTTGTAATGACCTCCTTTCCAACACTATCATCCGTGAGAATCGGACCAATCTTGAATTTAAAAACAGTTAGAATTACTCATTTCGAGAATAGAATACTTTGTCTTTGTTAGACTTTTTATATTGCAAATAGAATGGTCATGTCCAGCTGAAGAAATTTTCAATAAGGAGAGAAAATCCACCAGGTTGACTTACAGTGTACTCAATTTCAGCATGCTCTTTGTCCTTGTATAGTCTAATCACCTGATAAATAAACACGAACAACAGATTAGCTATTAACATGTTATGAAATTAAGAGAGCAAACAAGATAAACAAATGAATGCTTGATAATTTTAGTATCACCACCAACCCCAGAGAGAGAGAGAGAGAGAGAGAGAGAGAGAGAGAGAGATTAACCTTTTGGAAAGTTGGCTCTACATAAAAACTGAAACTTAACATAAACCCCTAGTACATCATACCAATATTAATATCCCCCCATCAAACAACTAAAGTTAGAATACACAGCTTGTTCCATAGCTCGAAAAAAGACTGTCAAATTTAGAAAGCTTGTCACTTAATTGTTCTCGGATTAAAATAGGATCTAACAATATTATTTCTCGTCGCCATAGGGAATTATGAGATTAATATTATAAAAAAATTCAATCAACTTTTTTGGAACACAACATTTTTTTGAATGCTCAAGTTGCAAAATATTGCCGCTATCTTAAATGTAGAATTACTATTTTACTAAGATAATTATTTTTAAAAATGCTCAAGTTGTTATGAAGGTAAATGAAGTACTACGCAGTAGCAGACACTTGTAATACTAATAATTTTGACCTGATAGATCCATGAGTTGAAGTGCTGGTGAATTTCGTCAACTAGCGGTCCACGAATGATTTTAAAAGGAACCTGAAACAAGGTAAAAAAGATATTAATTGCTATAAAGTGAAAATCATAGATAAACAGTGAAATAGTATGGAGATGGTTTTGGTATTGGATAGGCGGTGAAAAGTGACATGTAGCCTAAGATTTAACAGAAAACGATGCTCTGAGAAGAAAAGAATGGTGACAATAGTTAAATCCACAAAGTTGGAATGGAAGCCATCATTTATAGTATGGAGATGGTTTTGGTATTCGATAGGGGGTTTACACTCCGTTTGGTTCGAGATGAAATATTTCTCACCTAGGTGAAATATACAATTGTAAAACGTATTTTCACCATTTCACATTTTCAGAGTTAATTCTGATCACTGATTTTGTTCAAAATTGCAGACTTGTAGCATTTGAACTTGTTTATAATTTTATCTAAAAAAAAAAATAACTCCAAATAAGCAAATATTCTTATCACCCAAGTGAAAACTATTTCACCCTAAACTAAATAGGGCTAGTTGAAAAAGGACAAAAAGTTCACTTACTGATCTTGAAACAACTGTAGGTGAACCATCAGGGCGGAAAATATATGCACCAGAAGGCTGCAAGCACGATATCAATGACACGTCAGAAATTACTGCATCCGTCTGAATTAAGGAATATTCCTCTTCAGTTAAACCGTATCCAAGCAATTAAATGTGGACCTGGAAATCAAAATCTCCTGCGCTTGAACCATACCAGAGATAGCTTTGTTGTACTGGTACATCAACCTGGTACAAAACACGCAATCACTAGAACATGAGGCACAACTAAATGTCAACCCCCCTCCTCCACCTTACCCTCAAATATAACATGATCAAATTAAGATACTGATTTAAAATATGTAGTATCAAATACTTTCTCAGATCAATGAACTAGATTGTTCTAATCAGTTCCACACGAAGGTTTAAAAGCCATATACAGACAATTTTTTTTATTCAAATAAATAATTCTATCAAAATTCAAAGTTAACACAAGTTTACAATTTTTCTAAAATTTTCTGACTCCTTGTTGCCAACACTTGAGTGCATTTCTAATCATTATTCAATACCCCCGTCTCCTAAATTAAGAATCTTGTTTCTAAAAATAGACTAAAAGCCTAAGATTCCAAATTTACCCCTCATGGCATTAGAGAGTTAACACAAGTTTAAAAGCCATATACAGACAATTTTTAAACGAAGGTTTAAAAGCCATATACAGACAATTTTTTTTATTCAAATAAATAATTCTATCAAAATTCAAAGTTAACACAAGTTTACAATTTTTCTAAAATTTTCTGACTCCTTGTTGCCAACACTTGAGTGCATTTCTAATCATTATTCAATACCCCCGTCTCCTAAATTAAGAATCTTGTTTCTAAAAATAGACTAAAAGCCTAAGATTCCAAATTTACCCCTCATGACATTAGAGAGAAAATTTATTTATGTTCATTCAAAATAATGTAAGATTCAAAATTAACTCTTCATTCTAAAAAATTCGGCATCTACAAAAAGCTTCTCTTTAAGTTTCCCTCTCTATAAAAGTTCTCTTTAAAACACTAATCTCCTCTCTCTACAAAAGTCTCTAATATGCTAATTTCTTTCTCGCTCTAATAAAAACCTCTCTCTAAGATTTTCATTTCTCTCTCTGTAAACTATATACTTATCCTACATCATACGAAATATAGAGTCACAGCTGTTGCTCAATTCTTCTTTCAAAGTCAAAAAAATACTACATGTTCCTCATTTTCCATCCTCCAATGATAAGTGAGCTCTGTTCGTATTGGCCTGTGCCCTGATGTGGTTGAGGAGGGAGGCGGGGACAGCTGGAATTGTAACTTCATTGTTTGCAGTTGCAACCGTACAAGTATAAAGTGAATAAAATGCATTAATACACGAGTAAATAGTTAGGGAAGGAAATTTTGAAATTAAAATATTTGCTAAAAAGGTTTGACGTTCAAAAGGGGACTCTTAAATTGGGACATATGGAGAATTATGAAAAATATTTTTGATGTTTGTCACAAGTTCAATTGAAGAAAACCCAACATCTGGATCCTGAGATACGAAAGAACTTACCCCTGTTTTAGAATTGAAAATCCGTTTAAGTTGTCCAGAAGTTGAAGAAAAGGACATCTTCAAGTTTCCAGGTCCGATTTCAACAGTATCATTCAGTGGAAGGTCCATGACAGAGATATACCCATCTCTTCTTTTTCCTGTATTTAAAAGATTATGAAACAGAATATGTACTACGATTAATTATGACTTACTCTGCCTTAATATCACATGTTCAAATGTACCATTACATAATAGATTTAATTTCAAAAAAGTTATTCCGAATAAACGTTTTTACTTCAAAAAGGAAAAAAAAAAACGGTTATAGAAAGTGTTATCATTATGGTACCAAGCTTTTCCTTCCCTTCTCTTTTTATCTGTTTTCCTTTTAAGGAAGATGAGCTTGAAGCTAACCCCAGCTAATGTGAGGTTGTGACTTGTGAAGCACTTCAAAATTTTTAAGGGTAAAGTGCAAGAAAACCCTAAACTATGGGCCGACTGAAAATAACCTCTAGCATTGCAAGTAAACCCTCAGTCATTAGCATCTAGTGTGATAGTTCAGCGGGTTCCTTGCAATTTACCCAAGTTTTAAGTTATTAGAAATAAGATATATAAAAGAACTTAGCACTATATGGATTATTTACCTTCTCCAGACACTTCAGATATGAAGTAAGTATTCCAACCCAGAGGTGGAACAGAGACTTGAAAGAATAGCCAGTATTTGGGCACTTGTTTTGGTGATATTCCCAAATAAGCTTTGGTATAGAAATTTCTTAGGTTTCTTGTGACATTATCCAATTCTACAAATTGTGCCTCAACCCTATCTCCCATGGAATCTTTAACAACAATATTTGCATCTTTAACCTGTTGGTGATCATATTGACGAAAAAAAAATTCAAATAACTGGAAGAAAGAGAATGTCATAAATTTGAATCGATACCAACAACTTCATATTCCAACAACTAGAAAGCATGTATGTTTCAGGTTGAAATCACAACTCATGAAACAAAAAGTAAAAATATCCAAACAACTCATACAGCATCAAATACTCAATTAGGAGAGTTGTGGTATCTATAAACAGTTCGTGTCTACGACACAACCCAGTGCGGCTGTGGTCATTTTGTAAATATTTTTGAAGTTTAGGGACTAGCTATGAAGCACGGACACGTAATACATGTTTCGACACGCGACACGCAATACATGATTGATCCAAAAACTAGGATGCGACACGCTATGATACGTATAACATATAATATATATTTAAATATATATTAATGAAATAAAACAAATTTTCTCCATAAAATACATTATTAGAGCATTCTTAACATGAAATTAAGAAAATAGACCATACAAAACAAAATTCAAACACACTTTGACCTTAAGAACCATAAATAAAGCACAATCACCATCACTTGAGTCAACACTGATTTGTGACTTCCGGGAGAGTGTTCGTGCTTCATAGGTGTCTGACACATTGTTGGACACGACACATTGGCTTCTGGGAGAGTGTTCGTGCTTCGTAGGGGACTAGAATAAAGTTTTTCAAATCTGGGAACGAACTAAATGAAATGTAAACATGTATGGTTATTTTTGCAAAACTCCACACGCATCTGGAAGAGAGGGAGAGAGAGAGAGGGAATGAGGAAGAGAGTGCAAGTAAATCTTAACCATTGACTTTGTATTTTGAGAAAACTTAGCCATCTACAATGTTTGGCTCTTACATTTTTCAAAGCTTAGCTTCTATATTATACAAATATGCAGACCAAGCTTCTAATTTACTTAACACAATAATACAATATGAAGGAACTCAGAATTTTTTAAGTAACATATTCTGCTACAAATTTATTTCTGGTGTCATTAAGCTATATGATGCAAAAGATGATGTGTCGTATGCGTGGAGCAGGTCCAAGAAGAGAATCCATTTTTAATTAAACACTCTATTTTATTTTATTTTATTTTATTTTATTTTATTTTATTTTATTTTAATATTGATATTAGTGTAGTTGGGTATTTTCTATTATTTGGGTACCAAGTCCCTTGGGGCCCTATATATATCCATGTAAGCTCTCAGTTGTATTTTAACTGACAAATGAATAAAGATCAAGAGGTCGTGAGTGTTTTTCAAGACTTCCATTGTGTGTGTTTGCATCAGAACAAGTATTGGTTACACAAATGTTATGGCTAGGCAGGATGAGTATAATTGAGAAAGCATTAGTGTGACTAGGGTGAAGCTACAAGAAAGTAGAATATGGAAAGTGAGAAAGCGTTTGTGTAACTAGCAGTGGAGTTACAAGAGGGACAAAGATACCAAATTACAGTGCACCAAGGTCAAATCAATTTTGAGCATTTTATAGAAGTTGTATAATCCTCAAAACCATGGCATCCTAAGAGACAAAAGGAAATATTTTTGTAATCATAATAGGGAAAAATATTCGTATGGGGGTGTTTTTTACCTCATAAAAGAGGAGTGACTAGCAGATATATTGACGTGATCAAGGATATGTATGATGGTGCGATGACTAAAGTAAGAACATCAGCTGGAGAAAGTAGTGAATTTTCAATTACGGTAGGGCTACACCATGGTTCAGCATTAAGTCCTTATCTCTTTGCTCTTGTTATGGATGAGTTGACTGGACAAATACAAGATGAGGTGCCATGGTGTATGCTATTTGCAGATGATATTGTTTTAGTCGATGAGACTAAGATGGGGATAAACGCTAGGTTGGAATTGTGGAGAGAAACTTTAGAAACAAGAGGATTTAAAATAAGCAGAACTAAAACAGAATATGTGGAGTGTAATTTTAGTAGTAATAGGAGGACAAATGGAGATGTGGTGAAATTGGAGGGTCAAGAAATACCTAGAAATGATCATTTTCGTTATTTAGGATCGATTATACAAAAAGATGGAGATATTAGTGATGATGTTACGCATAGGATTAGAGCAGGCTGGGTTAAGTGGAGAAGTGCGACCGGCGTTCTGTGTGATAGGCGTATACCTTTGAAGTTAAAAGGAAAATTTTATAGGACGGCCATTAGACCCGCCATGTTATATGGGACAGAGTGTTGGGCAACCAAGAAACAAAATGTGCAGAAAATGAGTGTGGCGGAGATGCGAATGCTAAGATGGATTTGTGGTAAAACTCGAAAGGATAAAATTAAAAATGAACAAATTCGTAAAACGGTGAAAGTAGCTCCTATAGAAGATAAATTGAGAGAAAATCGACTTCGATGGTTTGGACACGTCAAGCGTAGACCAATGGATGCTCCTGTAAGGAATAGTGATTTAGTTAGTATTGATGGTAACCCAAGGGGTAGAGGTAGGCCTAAATTAACTTGGTGGGATATTATAAAAAAGGACATGATATCATGTGGTGTAACCGAAGATATTGCACTGGACAGAATGGAATGGAAAAATAGGATTCATGTAGCCGACCCCAAATAATTGGGAAAAGGCTTTGTTGAGTTGAGTTGAGTTGAGTTAATGTCAACTGAGTTAAAATTTAGCATTCCACATTAAGAGATGAGCCGCTTGTTGAATGCTTAATCGTGAATCTCAATGATTTTTTTTTTAATTTTCCTTACTATTTTTGCTAAATGACACGAATATAAAATACTTTAGAAGGCATGTAATAATTGTCAAATAGTCCAACTAACAAGAATCCAGCATTCAAAACAAATTAGGTCCAAACAACCAACATTTATTCAAAGATCATTCTACTGAAAATCAAATAAATATTTCAGAGTTTCCATTCTGCATTCAGCATTCAGAGATTTAAAAAAACAAGGGGCACTACCTAAGTGTAATTGTCTATGCAACTAGGGAGAAAAATTGATTAGAAAATGAAGACCGGACACCTTTTATAATACATATAGACATATAGAAGCTACACCATTACTGTTATTCATTAAAAAGCGAAGATAAACTTTCCAAGTTATTTATTTTCTACTAGATTTAAATCAGTATTAAGAGGTAACATTAGATGTTTCTTTTAATAATTTTTTTTCCATATTTCCCTTATTATATTTGTTAAATAATACTAATATAAATAGTTTAAAAGGCAAGTAATAATGATAAAATAGTTCAACTAACAAGATTTCGGCATTCAAACACAACATCAAAGATTCATTATAATAATTAAAACAAAAAAATTACAATGAAGCACTACAAATCATGTGTTTTCAAGTGCTTTCTCACATTCCAATCCTCATTAATTGTGAAATTTTAGGTGGCAACATTTATAATGAGGCACAACAAAATTTAGTGCGATATTCGGCAATCGCAGAAAGAATAAACAAAGTGGCCAAACTTGTAGTTCTATTAGAACTCTAACTATTAGGAATTATTATTGCTTTTGGTTTCCTTAATTAATGAAACATCTTTAGGAATTTTAATTTTAGTACTCCCTCCCAAATTAATAGTAGTCTGAAAGCCACATATTTTAAGGTAAAGTATACTTTTCAAACTTATCCTCCTAAAAAAGATGAATAGCTTGGCATGCAAGGCATGCATTTAATTCATTCTTCTCTCATGGTATTAGTCAGATTCGTAACTGTGTAATCTCACTTAGTTTAATATATTGTATTTTGAAACGGAATGGTTAATGTGGGACGGACTAAAAGGGAAAGCAGGACTACTGATTTGGGGACAGAGGGAGTAGTTTTCAAAATTGATAGGTTTCTTAATTATAAAGAATTTCTTGGAGTTGCTTCCAAGTGTTCTATTTCTAGTAGGTTTATGATTATAGTGTTTCGTAAATAAGAATCTTGTAACTCATTAGTGGAAGTGAAATTTGATTATTGGTTTAATATAAAGAGAGTTCGAAATTTAGCACTGGGGTGCTTTGCGCAATATGTCGTTGCGTACATTCTGAGTCATTATTTTTACAATTTACATCAGTTAGTATCAAAGTTGTGAATTTCTATCCTACGGAAGGCACGATTTGTGTCACAACTCTATCCAACCTCGAGCAAACAAAAAGGTTAAAAAGAAGATTATATGGAAGATCTTTTACATCAAAGAACATCAAATGTTGTTTTAATATATGTTCCATGCGTGCTTGTGGAATAGCCTATAGAATGGGACAAGGCAACGGGCCCGGGACATGGGGCTTCCATTCCAACCCAAACCTTTTCATATGTCGGATGACTTTCCTCCCTCATCCATGCGCTTATGTTATTTGCCTTTCCCCCAAACCCTTTCCATTTGGGTGAGGGGGAGGGTTTGCCCTGTTTTATGATTTGATTGAAACCCCTATCCTGTCCATAGCAAGTTTAGAATGACCAAATCTAGCATGGCACAAACAACCCCAAATGGAATTACAAGGGAAAAACATATCCCAGAAGGAACAGGAAGCACGGTAAGATTAAGTTTCACCATTGCGCTCATATACATGAGCAAATAAGATCACCGATCAAAATTCTTCTCAACATCATTGTCCAAGAAAAAATTGCTTGCTCTGATAGGACATTTGATTCGCAAAAGGCCTTTCAAGGAAACTTAGTATAAACAAAGTTTGATGTAAATCGTTCCCATGGTCACCATTAATAAATAAGGACACACAAACAAGCGATCTCATCGATTCTAGAGGAGGTCTCAGTAGAATTGGAGGATCGTTTCACGAAGGAAGAGGTTGTTCAGGCGCTTCGTTCTATGTTCTGGGATAAAGCGCCTGGACCGGGTGGTTATTTGATGGCTTTTGTTAGTTGTGTTAGGAGGTGGTGAGTCAAGATGTCATGGCGGTATTTGATGACATTTCTCAGGGGGCCATTTTGAGAGGAGGTTCGATACTTCATTCGTTACTCTCGTCCCTAAGAAAGTCGATATTTGAGTTTAGACCCATTAGTCTCGTGGAAAGTGTGTATACATATGTTAGCAAAAGTGTTGTTGTGGAGACTTCGGAAAGAGATTGATTCGGTTGTATCAAACTCTCAAAATGCCTTTGACAGGACATACAGAT
This sequence comes from Sambucus nigra, assembly GCA_949130495.1. Taxonomy (NCBI): domain Eukaryota; kingdom Viridiplantae; phylum Streptophyta; class Magnoliopsida; order Dipsacales; family Adoxaceae; genus Sambucus; species Sambucus nigra. The sequence goes on along the minus strand of OX422219.1, from coordinate 359,635,750 downwards.
TCTTGATGCAGACTTGGTCGCAAACAAATGTGTGGAGGCTAGACAAAGGATTGTGACACCTGGGCTCATTCGTAAATTGATCCAGAAAAGGCATATGACCATGTCAATCGGGAGTTTTGGATTTATGTCGTGTATAGAATGGGCTTTGGGGAGAGGTGGAGGTAGATTCGTAATTGTAATTGTATCTCTTTTGTCAAATTTTCGGTGCAGACTGGTTTTTCAGCACTCTCAGCACCCATTGACGCAATTTTGTTCACTTTAGTGATGAAAGCGTTAAGACGGCTCCTGGCTAGGGCGGTTGCGGGAGGCATGATAAAAGGTTTTTTTAGTAAGAGAGGGAGATGGGGCGGGTGCGAAAGATTTTGTGCGCCCCAATCAAGCCCTCGTTAGGAAGTGTTGTGGCAGTTTCCATTGGAGGAGGAAAGGTTGTGTAGCAGGGTGGTTGTGGTTAGATGTGGGGACGGATTACATGGGTAGAGGTTTGCCCGGATTACACGGTTAGATGTGGACGGGGGTGCTATGGTCGCGGAGTATGTGAGTTGGTGCGGTGGTAGACAAATCTGGATCCATTGATGAGGCGGTAGTTCAATGATTGGGAGTTCATAGAGGTGGAGGGGATAATGGAGTTGTCGGGAAGTGTAGGCATCCCAGGTAGAGGGAGGGATGAGATTTGATAGAGGGGAAGAGGGGGGATGCTTTTCAGTTAAGGCGTTGTATCAATTGTTGAGAGGAACGATTGTGGTCTATTTCCCGTGGAAGGCGGTGTGACAGGTGAGGACGTTAATGAGAGTAGCCTTTTTCTTCAGGCAGCTGCTAGAGGTGCAATTTAACCATTGATAATATGAGGCTGAGGAAGAAGGTGATTGTCAATTTTGTAGTTTGTTTGAATCACGTTTCGCTTCATTGTGGGTTTGCAAGAAGGTTGTGGGAAGTGTTATTTGCCCTCTTTGATATGCAGTGGGTTATACTGAAGTCGGATAAGGATTTGTTGGAGGTTTGGAAGCCTGTGCCGATGTTGAAGTAAAAGCGCGATGCTTGGAGAGTTGCGCCTCTGTCTCATGTGGCCATTGTGGAGAGAGCAACAGAGTAGGTGTTTTGAAGATGTAGAGTCATCTGTGCAATCGATCCAAGCTGCAATACAAATGCCTTGTCGCATTTATGGTGTAAAGATAATTCCCCGGATTTTTCTCTTGTAGAACTTGTGGATGACTTATGGGCAGGGGGATATTTTTTGTTCCCCCTACTCCTGTTTTTTTGTGGTGGGAGTCTGCTTTCGGGGCAATCTTTGTTCACCCCACCACCAACACACGCACACAAAAGTTTTTTTCTTCTTGTGTTCTTTTCTTTTTCCTTCGTATATATCTTGCATACTAGGGGGAAAAAAAGATAAAAACATCCTAAAAGAGCAAAGAAAAATAAGCACAATAATGGTGCTAAAATATCCTTTATAATTTTATAATAATAATTCCAAAAGATCTCTTTTAAGGACTACAAAAACTCTTAACTATAGGGTATTAACCCTAAACTGTGTCCTTTCACCTTAATATACTGATATCGAAGGGAAAAAGATGTATACACTTACCGGAATCCTGATAATGTCAGTACGATTCCACCCGAGAGGATTATAAGCGACAACCACCTGAAAGTTAGCAACCAAATGTAGTGAACAATTTTCAGAATATTCATAATCATAAAAATAGTTTATAGGAAGGCAAGTTTACCAAACTCATCCCTTCAGGAATATCTTCCTCGGTCGGTTGGCAAAAACTGATATTGAGTAATTGACACTGTCACAAGGAAAAGAAAAAAGTATCATTAGAAAATCAGGGCACAAATGATTCTATCACTAGGCATATTAGACGAAGAGGGGACATATGTTTTCTTTTTCCTTTTTTTTTCTCATTTGGTGATCAAAGATTAGTGCTTGTGGTAAGCAATAAAAGGCTCTCTTAATTCTTACTCTCAGATAAAAATTTGCCAGCAAATCACCAAAAGAAAATGCATTATTAGAATTTACATGTGGTTAAGTATGTTAGGAAGATTAAAATGTCCATCTATTCTAAAGTATGGCAGCCTTGCAGATTCCTCTGTAGAAGGGTACTCTCGCAAAACCAGTGCTTAAAAGGTGATAACTGAAACTATTTCGCAAGGCTTGGTAGTCTATCCGATCTTAGAAGCCAATTGACAATTGACAACTCACGATAGTTCATCCGAGCAAAGCTACCAGCCAGAAACCTTAACAGCTCTCTAATAGTTCCATAAGAGCAAACTTGTCATCTTAGTTACATCAACTGTCATCCAAGCAAAGCTGTCAATCAAGAATTATTGATGACACTCGATAGATCCTCTGAGTAACAAGATTAATGATCACACAGGGTGATACATCTACAGATCAGGCGCTAACCGACATTGTTTAGTAATACATTTGAGGTTTATGCCCCGAGGGGAAGCGTGAAAAAAAAAACAGCTTTGAGGCTACTAGCCTTAAGCCTCGGGCTTTACCTCATGCAAGTCTTCTTTCGCTTTTTCTCTTTCCTCTTTTCTTCCCTTCTATTCAACTCTTTCTCTTTCTTCTTTTGTCCAATTAATTATGTGTGTGTATACTATGTTAGATTGAGCATATATACACACAATCAGTATATATTATTCTATTGTGTGTGTGTATATATGTATGTCTCTCTCTCTCTCTCTCTCTCTCTCTCTATATATATATATATATATACCTGGAGAAATCGAAACACTTGAAATAATTATTTGTTTGTTAGATCCTTATGAAGATGAATCCTATGAATATACGCGCTAATACTAGGGCATTCCCCTTGGGCGATGCGTTGCGCATGCCATCGGGTGTCTAGAAAAATAAGCAAGGGGTGTTGCGCCTTCCACCAGATGTCTCGAAAAATAGGCAAGGGGCGTCGCATCGGCGCCCGAATGTGACGAGACATAGGCAAGGGTTCCTGTAACAATCAGGACGTGTGCGGGTAAAAAAGGTAGTCCCGGATAGTAGACTTAAGGTTAGCGACTTGGAACATAGGGACTATGATAGGGAAAGCAATAAAGTTAGGGGATACCATGATAAAAAGAAAAGTTAACATAGCTTGTTTACATGAAACTAAATTGATCAGCAAGAAAGCTAGAGAAATAGAAAATACATAGAAAATACATGGTTTAAATTATATTATACAGGAAAACATAGAAATAGGAACGGAGTCGGAATAATTTTAGATAAGAACCTTAAGGATGATATCGTAGCCTTTATTAGGAAAGGTGATAGACTTGTACTTGTAAAACTAATATTAGGTGAAAATATAATTAATATTGTTAGTGCTTATGCATCCCTAGGCTGTGTTTTGGCTGGATTGGATCGGAAAAAGCCTCTTTAGAAAAAATTCCGATTTTTTCGGAAATAAAAAATTATTCCGATTTCCGATCCGATTTTTTTGAAAATAAAAAAAATTTGTATTCGGAAAAATCGAAAAATCAGCAAAAATTGGAAAAAATAGGAAATTCACAAAATATACTAAAAAATCTAAAATTTTGGAAACTCCAAAATTTCGGAAAAAAGAAATTCAGGAATTTCGATTACTCGAAATTCTTATTTTAAAGAAACAAAGAAAAAGGTTTAGCCTTTGACCCATTTTTTCATTTGTGTAGAGGTTAGGAGAATCTCCTTTTATAGAACACTACTTTGGAACCCTCCTTCTCTTCCAACAGATGTGGGATAAGAGAGTTCCAAAAAATTAGAAAAAAAAAATAGAAATTGGAAAATATTTCGAAAAAAATCAGAAATAATTCAGAAAAATTGTATCGGCATAGTTTCGGAAAAATTAGAAAATCGAAAAATCAAAATTATTTCCGATTTCTGATCCGATTTTTTTCGGAAAATCGGAAATTCGCAAACTAAAATTTCATTCCAAATACAGAATAAATCGGATCGCAAATCGAAAAAATCGAAAGTTCGGAGGAAAAAAAAACACAGCCCTCACCCCAATTAGGATTAGATGAGCACACAAAAATACAATTTTGGGAACAAATGGATGAACTAATTCAAGAAATATCCGTAGGTGAGAAAATTTATATAGAGGAAAATTTCAATGGCCATGTAGGAGAAGATCATGTAGGATATGAGATAATGCATGGAGGATACGGTTTTGGAGAAAGGAATGATAATGGAGAGTCTATCTTAGATTTTATAGTGGCTTGTGATTTTGTACTAGTAAATACATGTTTTAAAAAGAGGCTTGAACACTTAATAACTTATAAAAGTGGAACACATAAGAGCCAAACAGAGTTTTTCATTACTACGAAAGGAGACCAATTAACATGTAAAGACTGTAAGGTTATCCTGGGAGAGAGCTTAACCTCACAACATAGGATAATGGTGTTGGATATAAATACTAAAAATCAATCACGAGTACGAAAAGGGAAGATTAACCCACGAACTAGCCGGTGGAACTTAAAAGAAGAGAAATTAGAACTACTTAAAGATAAATTATTAAATGAAGTGTCATGGAATACCAAAGAGGAGACCAACGTAATGTGGGATAAGATGAATACATGCATTAAGAAAATATCAAAAGAAATTCCTGGGGAATCAAAAGGCGGAGGGTCACAATCTAAAGAAACTTGGTGGTGGAATGAAGAAGCGCAAAATATAGTAAAAATGGAGTGCTTTAAAACATGGCAAAACAACTGGAAACGAAAAAAAATTTAAGAAATATAAATGGGCTAAAAAGGAAGTTAAGAAAATGGTAAGAGATGCTAAGTTAAAGGCGTATGATGATCTTTATACAAAATTAGGAACACAAGATGGGGAAAAAAGTATTTATAAGCTTGCTAAACTTAGGGACAGAAAAATAAAAGATTTTAATAGCGTTAAATGTATTAAAAGTGATGATTCGAGAGTCCTAGTCAAGGATGATGAGATTATGAAAAGATGAAAAAACTACTTCGAGAGTTTATTAAATGGAGATAATGGGTGTAGATTAAATAAAGATGAACTTTGGGAAACTCGAGAAAATATATTTTTTTCTCATAATTAGGACAACAAAGGTTAGGATATCTCTAAAAAAGATGAAAACAGGGAGGGCTTTAGGACCAGATGGTATCCTATTGAGATTTGGAAGTGCTTGGGGGAGGAAGGAGTGTTTTGGCTTACAAAATTATTTAATAAAATTATAATGACTAATAAGATGCCCGATGAATGGAGAAACGGTGTTTTAGTTCCTATTTATAAAAATAAAAGGACATACAAAGTTGTTCAAATTATCGTGGTATTAAGTTAATGAGTCATACAATGAAACTTTGAGAGAGTGATTGAATATAGATTGAGATTGAAAATAACAATATATGATAATCAATTTGGGTTTATGCCTGGAAAGTCAACAATGGAAGCAATCTATTTATTGAGGAGATTAATGAAGAGGTATAGTGAGGAAAAAAAAAAGGGCCTTCATATGATTTTTATAGATTTGGAGAAGGCGTATGATAGGATACCAAGAGATATAATATGGTGGTTTCTACATACAAAAGGAGTTACTCGCAGATATATTGATGTGCTCAAGGATATGTATGATAGGATCGTGACTATAGTAAGAACATAGCTGGAGAAAGTAGTGAATTTCCAATTACCGTAGATCTACACAAAGGTTCTGCACTAAGTCCTTATTTATTTGCTATTGTTATGAATAAGTTGACTGGAAAAATACAACATGAGGTACCGTGGTGTATGCTACTTGCAGATGATATTGTTTTAGTGGATGAGACTAAGAAGAGGATTAATGCCAAATTGGAATTGTGAAGTGAAACTCTAAAAATAAGAGGATTTAAAATTAGCATGACTAAAACAGAATATGTGGAGTGCAATTTTAGTAGTAATAGGAGGACAAACGAGGATGTGAAAATGGAGGGTCAAGAGATACCTAGAAACTATCATTTTTGTTTTAGGCTCGATTATCCAAAAAGATGGAGATATTAGTGATGATGTTTCTAATAGGATTAAAACAGGCTAGGTCAAGCGGAGAAGTGTTACCGGCGTATTGTGTGATATATTTTTACCTTTGAAGTTAAAATGGAAATTTTATAAGACGGTCATTTGATACGCCATATTATATGGGACAGAGTGTTGGGCAACCAAAAAAATAAAATGTGCAGCGAATGCTAAGATCGATTTGTGGTAAAACTCGAAAGGAAAAATTTAGAAATTAACAAATTCGTGAAATGGTAAAAGTAGCTCCTATAAAGGATAAATTGGGAGAAAACCGACTTGGATGGTTTGCACACGTCAAGTGTAGACCAATGGATGCCCCCGTAAGGAAGAGTGATTTAGTTAGTATTGATGGCAATGCAAGGAGTAGAGGTAGCCCTAAATTGACTTGGTTGGATATTGTAAAAAATGATATAATATCACGTGGTTTAACCGAAAATATTGCACTGACAGAATGGAATAGAAAAATAGGATTCATGTAGCTGACCCCAAATAATTGGGAAAAGACTTTGTTGAGTTGAGTATGGACACTTTTAATCAACGACACAAACTTCAGGCCAAGTTTTTTCAAAGGTGGGGAGAATGGTGCATATGCATGGTGGGCCCTTTTAGGCTAACAACTAAGACAATATAATTATTTTAAATGTTGTTTCTAATATATTAATTTAATAAAATAACTGTTTGACAGTTATCCAATAAGGTTTACTTTGTCTTTAATCTTTTTAAAGTTAGTTGGTGCCTAAGGTTACCTCTTGGTTATAAATAACATTTTAGCTCCCTTGTGATTATTAGTTAGTGATGCATGAATATGATCACAGAATATTTGGAGAATTGGCTTGATTGTTTAGTGTTTTTTGTTGTCACTCTCTCACCTTTACTCCCTCCCTCTAACAAGTTGGGTTTGTTCTTGCAACTCCGTTGTGATGATTTTGGGATGATACATTGATTTTTATTAGACTTTATAGGTGATGATCTGGTAATGCTACATTTTCTATCATGGTTCAAAGTATCGGTATCGGTCCCGGTATCGGACACTTGATTTTCAACTCGATCGCGGTATCGGGCGATACGCAAAGATACCCTATTTAGAGAGAGCAAAAAATTCCGGAAAAAATATAGAAAAATTTTACAAAATAAAATTAACAATGTGAACCAATGAGATACATTCAAACCCATCATTCAATATGCACTGCATTGTAGAATTGGTTATACTAAAGCACGACAGAGTTGTCAGATTCAATATTGCATAGTAAACCAATACTAATATTGAAAAACAATCAAATGACACATAGAACTTATAAAAAAATTTACATGGAAGATAAATAGAAATGATTACAATATTTCGTCATTTTCATCTCCTTATCTAGTTGCGATATCGATCATACGGATTTGGATTGGGGTAATTTCTTTCAGTAGGGTAAGGAAAGAAATATGAACCATATTGTTGCTCAGAGGGTTGGGATGACTGGCTAAATGATCCATAATTTGGAAATTATGGTTAGCGATCTCCCGATTGACTATCGTGATGATAACATCCAAAACCCCTATACCCAGCACTATCAGTTCTAGACCCACCATATTGCGTCCATTGATTATATCCATAATTATCACCACCCGTTGTGTAGCTACTAGTAAATCCATAATGATCTCTATAATGATCACAGTATCTACCTGTACTAGTACTAGTAGATCTTGGAAGTTGTGTCGGACCATAACTGTATGTACAACTCCCACTCCCAAAGATACTATGTCTCCCACCGCCGTATGTATGATCTATCATTAAACCCATTGCCTGTAGTTGATCATCAAGACGCTGCGGATAATATCCGCTTGAATACTCGTCACTATTAGGGAATCTCGTCAAGTTGTCTACATGTCTCCGTTGTTCACTAATTCCCGGGCAATAACGATGATCTGTGTCTTGTATGGCATAGTAGTTTTCATCTCCTTGTGCCCATGTCATACCACCACCGTGTTGTGTACCAGTATTGTCAGAACCACCTCTTTGTTAGTTACCACCAACTCCACTCCTTTATCAGCTACCACTCGCAGTTCCCCTACTAACATCTCCCGTACCACCACCTTAGTCATCATCATCGTCGTGGTCATTGTCATCATCATCTTCATGATTACCACAAGTACCAGGAATATCTTGCAACCATCATCACTAACATGATCCTCATCAGACTTTTTAGGTGATGATATGGTAATGCTACATTTTCTATTGTGTTGGTAACAGTGTTCTAAAAGGCACGCCTAGGCTCCGCTTAGGCAAGCTTGAAGCTTGGGCGAAACGTCCGCCTTAAGTTTTTTACGCCTAATTCTTGGTAAAAGGCTTAAAGGCGCACTTTTTTTAAAACAAAAACGCTTTAGTGAAACGATATCGCCTTTTAAAGACTTGTTTTAAAAAACCGGACCAATGTCTCATTCAAAACAATCAAATGGCAAATGGTATCCCAAACCTCTCTGCCTTTCGTCCAAAAAAACGCGCGTTTTTTTCTTTTTTTGTTTTTCTTAGTATTAAGAAAAAATAGTACTTTAGTTTGCATATATTCAGACATATTTTTAAGGTATGTACCATTTTTACATTTTTAATAGCCTTGTTATAGTTAAAAATGTTAAAATATATTAAAAAAGACCTAACCGCCTTTTTACGCCTAAGGTCCGCCTAGGCTTCTAAGGCTTAAGGCTTAAGGCTTGGCCTCCACGCCTCGGTCACTCCCCAAGTTTTTTAGAACCTTGGTTGGTAATACTGACTATGGATATTTTGTTATGATGATAGCCGTGATACAGTATTTTGTGATTTTATTAATAATTTTTATAATATTTTAAAACTTTTTTACAAGTTGAGAATTACGCTTCGCCTCACCTCGCCTCGAGAACAAAGCCTCAAATCCGCCTCGCCTTTTAAAACATTGCTAACCAAAGCCCTGAAACATTACTCGAGCGATTTCTTGAGTGACTAAACTTGCACACTTTGATCAAAATATTCCTACATACTAAACATTAGTATTTTTGTCCATCTTACATGAATGCTCCTTCACTCTCCTGCTAAGCAGAGGTCGGAGCCCATCATCTGAGACCTTTCGAGGGTATGGTTTAGAGGATAAAGAATAGGGTCTTGTTGGGTCTTGCTCCCAACCACATCACAGTCGACAGGCACCACACCTATTTACCCTCTCAAGAAATACCTACTCGAGAGACAGCTAAAGCCTAGTATCCACTAGACGTTTATTGTGCCTTTACCTGACTGCAAATAAGTAAGAATCTCAGTCAGATTTAAAGTGATCTGACCCGCTTAGTTAACTTAAGACCCGCCCTGTGATAAGTAGGCATGAGTTTCATTGTATACAATAATAAAAGTCATTCCATCTCATTTATTCAGCTTTAACACCAAGTCAGGTCCTCGGTAACCATCTGAGGGTTTCCTCGCTAAACTTCCCTATAAATAGCGTTATTGAAAACACAAGATAAACAACCTTGAGCTCTCGAAAAAACTCTCAAGAATATTCTTCTGCTCTCTCCCCTTCATGATTCATCACCCAGTAGCAGTTGTTCCAGAGAACGAATATCCTCCAAAACTTCATGTTTGATCTTACCAAGCATTTACTAACCCCATTTATGGTGTTTGACCTGCCTACCTAACTCTCTCTGTCACTGCGCCTGCTATCTCACCCTCTCGTCACTCCTCTCGAGAAACCTCTCTAGAAAGTTATTATTGTCATTTCCTTGCAGGTCCCCCATCGACCCATTGAGGGGATCACGTCTCTTTACTCTCTCTTTAACTCTTTATTTCTCTCTCACCCCCATCGGTATATATTTATTTCATATGCACCCACTAGAAAATCGACATTCAGAGAACTACCCTCATACATTCCCATTCTCCCCATGGACTTGCAAAAAAAGAATAGGAAAGAAAGTCCACTCCTGTGACTACAGATATGTATGGTCATTATTGACAAGCATAATGTCATATAAAAGTCCTGTTCAAAATGTGCAGTACAAAACTGTTTCTATAACCTATATGTAATGAACAGCATGGCATATCCTGAAGGTTAACATAGCTATTATCTGTAATTCAAAGGCTATTATAACTGCATCGTCATTCTTTACAGCTCAAACATTAAAACTGTAAGAAGTGCAGTAACTATCGATCATTTCGATGGTAAAATAATATAAACAAACATAATCGGCACACTGAAACTTCACCTGGCGAAATGTCGATGTGGATGGGCCACATTGGCTGCTTGAGTTCGAACTAGTTAAACATGAGAAGGCTGAACTGACAACAGCTTCCACCTATGAAAGCTATCGCATTAGGAAAATACAATTAAAAAAAATGAGCACACACCAATCTGTTAAGGATCTGGTTGCTCTAGAGTTGTGGTACAACTCTACATGTCTCAGCTTTTTTTTAAAATAAATGGTTGAGGTTCAGTCACATTTTGAAAAATAATTATTTTAATTATGGGGTTCTTCTTCAAAACAATCAATTTTGGGCTCAACCTCAGCCATTTATTTTCAAATGAATAACCGTGATTAACATAACTCTAAACATGAGAGTTATTTCATAACTCTAGAGGAGCCCCAACATGTAAAATGGTAAAGTTCAAAGAAATAATCAACAGCCCACCTCGGAAGCTCCAATTGCCAAGCGTTTTTCATAGTCATTTGTTGTATGCTGTTTAGCAGTACCAGTTACAGCATCATGGTGCTGCGCAATTCCCAAAGCATCTCCTAAGCTAAAAGTGTGGGGTCCACTAGATCTCCTTCCAACCAGGAATTCAAGCTGGCGTGCTGCCTAGTTTGGATTATAAAAATATTCTTTTCAGCATCTATCCAGTTAAAAAAAAATGACTCATAAATGATTGCCGGAGAAGAGTGGCAAAACGCCATAACAAGATTAAAGAGGAAGTAATCATCCCTCCATATCATATATCCAGCAACCAGGTTGGCACTCAGAAGCAAGATCTTGGTTGTAGTGAATTTTTTAGTAAATGGCCGTTAACTTCTCTTGTTCCAGGACCTGAACTACATTTTGCCCCACATATAAATTTAGTTGGAGGGCTTTTGCAACATATGGTTAGCAAATATAAATCCCTCAAAATTTATGTTTTTCTTTTTGGCTACGCTTCAAATCTAAGCCCAGCTCAGTCTCATTCGGGGTTAACGGCTGAAAGATATGGAAAAGCCAATAATCCCGTCCTCTAGTTATAGGGTTGAGGTGCAGCGAAATGTAATTCAAGGGCCATTTGGGAACCAGGAGGATAGTTTAGGGACCATTTGAGTAATTTACTCACAAACCACAACTTGTTCTCATTCTGACACACGTAACAGGCAAGACATAGAAATTGCAATGACTTACCATATAATACCCACTCAGCATACGGATATATCTCTTCAAGGCAGGACGACTAGTAAAATAGCCAGTCCAGTAAGCATTTGCTCTGTCTGCATATCTATAAACAGTCAACAGACAAGCATGTGTGTCAATGGATTAAATGAATAAAAGTAGTCAGACTTCCGTAGTAACTAAACATTGGAATTAAGTACTGCTCACGGGAAATAGTCATCTGTTTTCAAGGGCCATGATTCATTTGCTGCATTTTTGACATCTGTGTAAATGGATGGCGTAGAATATAAAGCATTCACTCGACCATCCTGTAGCAATTAAACTAGTTTAATGAAGTTATGTGAAGCCAAAACCAATAAAAAGGAACGAAGAAAAAAAAAGCAGGTAAATTCCATAGACCTTATATATACACCCATGTCTTGAAAAATGCCTCCGCCTACCCGAGTTGTGATAAATTCACCACAAATTTTTAATAATAATGAAATTAGCCATATTGACAATATGTTGACTGTATGGTCAAATATAAAAAGAAAAAATATGTTGACTGGAATATAATTTTATAAGTGGAAAGACAAAAATATCTACATGCCGACAACAGATTCCGATCTCCGGAGTTGATCGGTGTCGCAGTTGGTAAAAGACGCAAGGAAACCATGGTAGGCGGTGGTGTACTATAGAGGAGAGCGAAAGTGGGGTGGGGTGGAGGAGAGGGATTGAAGGTGGCCTACCAATCATGGTGGGTGGCATATTATAAGGGTTTCTAGTATTATTTCATGTGGATGGAGAAGAAGAGAAATTAAACTGACGTAACGAGACAAAATGGCTCAAAGAAATTCACAAGACAAAGTCTCTCTTTCTCTCTCTCAACCAAAACGTATCCAAGTACAATTTATTTATAGATGAATTTAGCTTGCTAATAAAGCTAAGCATATAAAATATCTAAACTACACTTCATTAACTAGAAATGATAAAAATACCCTTTTATATACTAAGGGCTTCATCATCATTACGAAAAAAAGAAAGGACATATGCATCCCTAACCAACAAAAGACTATTGACAATATAAAAAAATTAAAAAAATAAAAACTAAGTTTAAGGAGCCACTCCATCATTCTCCCCTTCTACGGAAAAGCTCGACCACGGGCTTTGAAAGTTGGAGGCGAGTACAAAACTTTTCAAAGTATGCGCCGAAGAGAAAATTTGGGGTCCTAAAATATAATTGTCAAAATTTCAGGATGCCCAAAATTTTATCTCCCAAAAATTGGGTCAAGTCATAATTTTTTAAACTCCAGGGCTCAAGCCCCAAAATCAGCATCCAAATGGTCCAAATATCAATAGAAATAGTAACCCAACTATAAAAATAAGAGTTCAAATTTTTAGGCCCAAACAACCCAAGAACCCAAAACCTCTTTTCTCACTTATTTCCCACAGTAAACCTTGGTCCATCAGACCTGAATTTTCCACCACCCTCTCTATCCAATGTTACGCTACCACCACCTTAAAACCCTAAACCCGCCCTTTACCCCTCTGAGGGTGGCTAGTTTGGGCAATGATGGTGGTTGTGAAACAGTATGTGGTGTCGTGGGTGGATTAATGTATAGTGAGAAGAGAGGGCAGAGTAGATTGAGAATGTCAGATCGAAACTCTTGAAACGATTTTTCTAGGGTTGCAATTTGACGATCCACATAAGCGGTTTGGTTGGATTTCTAAGGCGCCATATTTGAATTTGGTTACAATTTACAACAACTTGGCTTTGATACTAATTTGAAGTAACAAGACAAAATGGCTCAAAGAAATTTACAAGAGTCTCTCTTTATCTTTCTCAACTAAAACGTATCTAATTAAAGAAGCAAGTACAATTTATTTATAGATGAAGTTAGCTTGCTAATCAAGTTAAGCCTATAAAATGTCTACACTACTCTTCATTAATCTTATTAGATGTAGGAATACTAAAAATGACAAAAATACCCGTTTATATACTAAGGGCTTTACATCATTAAGAAAACAGAAAAAGACATATGTATCCCTAACCAACAAAAGACTATTAACAAGTAAAAATAACAAGTGCAGAGAAAACCCTAAGTCTAAGGTGCCAGTCCATCACAAACGGACCAAATCAGAAAACCCCATTGGTCAAGAGAGAGACATGGGATACTCCAAGTAGATCCCACTGCAGATCCTGGAATTGTGAAGTGATCTGAGATGTAAGAAGAAACCCTAATTTTTTTTTATAAAAGTGTTCACAATATGGATCTAAGGAGAATTGATCACAAGAAGAAACCCCAATTGCATTTAGGGTTTGTTGAAAAATTCATATTTTATTTGGGGAAGAAGATGAATTGAGAGGATAATTTTGAAAGTCATAAAGTGTCATAAAAGTGGTTAGGGGGTATGTCTATGGCCTTTTTTTAACGGAAGGTTGACAATTTTCAAAAATAGGGAGTTAAGTCGGAGATTAGTGAATTGAGGATATGTCTAATAAATGATTATAAAGTGGGAGTTAAGTCTAAAGATCCTTATTTTTCTATGAGAACTATAGATTTTAGATAACTAGGTACACTAAGAGATGGGAGGACAAAATGCCCTCCAAGCATGCAACACAATCAAAACAGGAAGGAACCCAGAAACAATAAAATCACTCAATAATCTCCATCCGATCTTTTGAAAAAGATGAAACACACATGTTCTTAATCTGTTTAGAAGAGGCAGCAGATATGAAAGCATACACTTTATCCTTTTCCACGCCATACTACTATCTTCACTCTTCTCCTCCTCGAAAATCCTTCTATTTCTTTCCTTTTTATCTTTTTTAATAGAGAACATCCTTCTATTTATTTCCGCCCAAACTTCCCACGCAAGAGCGTCATCATAATGCATTGCCAAAGACATTAACCTTGCTTTTTAAGTAAAAATATGCAGTGTAATAACAATAACTTCTCAAATCAATATGAAATCATATATTTATTGATTAAAAGGGAGGTCAAGGCTTTTTTTATTGATTATACAAGACTTGCTTACCAAGACTCCTAACTATGATAAATAACTAATAAAAATAAACATTGAAAGTAATAAACCAATCCTAATCAATTGCTATCACGTCCCTAAGAATATGCCTATAATAACGGAAAAAACCAGTTTGATACAAAATTCCCCATAAGGAACCCACAATATCCCTCTTGAACATCACTTTCTAAAAAAGGTCGTACTCGGTGCACAAGGCTCCCGCTTAACTGCATGGTCTAGGAGAGGCGGATGTCGACAGCCTTACCCCCATATATGGAGAGGTTGCTCTCATGTCTCGAACCCGAGACCAACCGTAGCTTGGGCGAGGGCATTTGCCATTGTACCAAGGTACGACCTCTTTGCATATCACTTTCTATTTTCATAATTAATAAAGTAACCAAGATTTCTCCCAGTAGGAGTGTAGTGAGTTCTGGGTAGAGATTAGGGAGGGTTCACCTCAAGGGCCGAGATGTAACCCGTCCTTGAGAGATTTATAGCGTAGCACAATGAGAGAGACTTGGAGAGTTATGGAGAGGAGGGTGCGAGAGTAAGCACCTAGAATGGGTAGGAGAATGCAGTTCAAGCACCAGGGGTTTGAAATTGGAAGTGAGGTGGTCGGATGAGATTGGAGTTATGGTGGCATAGCTAAGGCAACTGCGAGTTAGGAATTGTCTAGGGAGTTTTGAGGCCTTAAGGAGGTGGAAAATGGTAACCCTTATTAATGAAGCGAGGGTTGGTATCTATAGTGAGGGGTAGCTATGATCTCTGGCCATTGATGCTAGTATGTACCGTAGTCACTCAATCAAATGGGAGGTGATATGCTTATCATATAAGTACTCAAGCGAGGGTAAGTTGGGAGCTGAGGTGGCATAAATTGAGATTTTATCGTGGAGCTATGTAGTCTCATTAAAGTCTGGTAATGAGGTTGTTCATATGTGCATGGCAGGCTCAAGACATCATCAAGGGATAGACATATGAATTTAGAGAGTAAAATGTAGATATTTTTTGGGAGAGATGTCAAAAGGGTGGTGCCCTTCTCATTCTGAAAAGGCTAGTTCTGTTAGCCTAAAGAAACCTTACTCTCTATCCTTCACGTACCCTCTTATGCCCCTTAAGTCCTGCTTGACTTAAGCTAAAGAGAGTCTTGTTAGAGTGAAGGGGGCCTTTATTAGAGGAGATCATATCGGTTGCTTACAGATGGTGTATTCTCGGCTGGTTCCTTCTTTAAGGAGGTATCTGAACATCGAATGACAATGCGTTCTTTATGTAAATGTGCAATTCTTAATAGATCAATAAAGTGTTTTGAGACTCGATAAAATTGTCTTGAGAGGTTCTCGGTCACTCAAATAATATGGTTTATATACATACCTACACTCTCAATTCTTCAAGCCCGACTTCCTTCACCGCAAATCCCCAAAATAACTTTTTTCCACAAGAACCAGACAAAAGAACAATGCATAAAGAGATTATATGTTGTTCACATTGGCCTCCTTGCGACGAATGCACCGTGATGGAGATAAATGCTCTTTTGGCCACTTTTTTTGCAACAATTCACATGCATACACAAGTTCTTGGTCACTCTCCAGAAGCTTGTCGGATATTAACTAAATGTAAAATCAAAAAAGTATAAAGTTCCTCTACTCAGTATTTTCCATTGTGTCACGTCCATTACCAATTCTTTCAACCCACAAACTTTAAGTTCTAATTGGCTTTTTAATATCGCCTAACACATAAATAAAGGACAAAAAATAAGATGGGAATTTAATTAAAAAGTGAATCTTGTGTTTAGATCCCATCTCAACTGATTGTACTATCCACATACATATTGCTAGGGTTCTAGCATTTTGTAGTCGCACCGATCTAGATCCCTTCTGCCTTGTACAACCCAGCCTATTGAAGATATTTAAATGAATTTTCCTTCATTTTCACCAAATTAGTTTTATCAAAAATCATAACACCTTATATATTGTAGCAAATTTTTAAGACCCTTGTAGCTTTACTCTACCATATGGTTCTCACGTCTTCTGTCTATAGATAATTGGATTCCTTTCTAATGACAGTAACATATTCGTGTAAAGGTTGTTTACACATCCAGTCTCGTCTATATAATATGGAAGGTTGGTTCTAGATTCCCCTAAAATGGGTCAGTATAATAATGGTCCAGATCTCTCATTTACTTCAGCTTTCCTCTCTCTTTTCTTTCTTCATTTTCTCATGTTTCTCTCTCTCAAATACAAAATAAACTCTAATAAATACAAAATTATTTATAGAGATTATAAAATGCAACATAAAAATTGCAGATACACTCCTAATATTTTTAGAAATTATAAAATGAGCACAGGATATTCCATCGACAAAATATCTTCTGGTATGTAGATATGAAAAATAAGGCTTGAAGAACCGAGTTCAAAATATTTGCAAATTTTTCAAATTGAATTTTACCTGGTTAACATAATTAATTAACTTGTCCATTTGCTTGAACCAAGACTCGGCATATTGGTATTGGAAGTCGTCGCCCATTGTCCACATAACATGATTTGTCCGTGTCACATTTGCCTGTGAATCAGTAGGGTCAAACCATTATCAAATGTATGCAATTTATCTCTAGCAACTCGGACTCCCTTGAGGATTGGAAATGATAATCTGTATTTTAGAAATATAGAAGACGGAGTTTACTTGAGTGACCGCAGCATCAATAAAATCATTAACTCGTTTTTCTACATTGTAGTCATATAGAAGGGGATTGTCCTGCAGTTTTAGCATGTATTAATGACAGAGAAGTTCAGAAGAACAGTAAGTGGAACAACTCTTTAGCTCAGAAATAGAACCTGAACGGGAATGAAATCATCAAACACTTCAAAATGGAATCCATTTGGTGGACTATAATGAACAGGAAAAGCATTGGCGAAAATCTGCATAGTACCTCGATAGGTCAGTAAACAAAGCAAGCAACTTTTGTCCCTGTTATTTTCGGGGTAAAATAATTATTTACCAAGGTGAAAAGGTGAATGATAAAAATTATTTTCACCATTTATTAAAAAAAATATATTGTTCGTATAAAGTTGTAAATAAGTGTGAGCTCAATAATTATGTGATTGGACAAAATAGTGAACAACAGCCTTTATCTACGAATATGTGAAATTCACAGTTGATAAAATCTTACGTACTGTACGCGATAGCTCAATCGAACAAATCGTGTGCTGCAACAAGTGAATTATTCGAGTCACACTACAATTCTCAGATTCAATTCAATTTCCTTTGATTGCTAGTTTTAAAAATTCTTGAATCATGTGCACAATACAAAGTAAACGTTACACTGAATTTTATGATTTTATTGATCGAATAGAGAATCCCACCGTGTTCATGCTTTGCTTGCGGTTTAGTTTTTTGGCGTGTTTTTATTACTCTATTTGATTTGGAAAACATTTTATATAAAACAAAAGATATTTTAATTCAGGTCAATGGTATTTCGTATCTCTTTGACACTTCATTTTTAATTATTTATTATGAATTTGCAATTATTGATGGATAATGTATTTATATTCTGAATTGCAAATTGGGATCACAACAGGGATTCAAACTAACATTTTGTCATGATATGAGTTGAGCTATTAGATGAAATAAGCATATCATATCCTAAAATTGGTATTACATGATACATGTTTTGTTATTTAATATAGTATGCTTTCGACATAGGGGTGGTTGCGATGGGGTCCTTTTATTGTACCGTACTGTTTTGGTCAGGAAAGAAGAAGATTTTGGTTTTGTAATTTTAATAACAGAAAACAGAAATAAACAGAACCGTATATACTGAAACTTTTTCGTTGGTTTGGTTCAAACTGTTGCTTGGATTCCATGTTAATTTGGTATTTTTCCTTTTGTATTGGGCCCTCTGTGTTTTGGGTCATAGTTGTGCTTTTGGGCCATAGTTTTGTAGGCTTAGTTTTGCAATCTCTAAAACCATCAAGAATTGTAATATTTTTAGTATATATAATTATTAGGCTCCCAATTGGGTAAGCCATCACATCACAAAATCCTTCTTCGCATGATAGCCAAAATAAAACTTCTCCACAAACCCTTTCTCCTCAACCCTAACCCTAATTAGTGTTTACCGATACTATTCATCGGTACTGTGCATTTATTGTTCATTTGTTAGTGTTTATTGGTACCACTAGTAGTGTTCACTTTGGGGATAATTTTTTTATCGTAGCCTTTGTTCCTCTCTGTTTAGAGTGAAGCCCTAATTCTTCCCACTTAAAGGATTTGTTGGTATTCTTTATGAATTAAAGAGCTCTTGTTCGTTTTTTTTTTTTTTTTTTTGGGGGGGGGGGGGGGGGGGAGATGGGAGGAGGGGTTTTTTGGACACTTTCTTTTGGATATTTTGCCATGTCTCCAACCATTTGAGTGGTAGTTTAATATTATGCACACCTTCAGCAGGTTTTGGGTGTTTCTTTTATAAACGTTAGTGAGTTCTTTGATGCTTTTAGTATAAATCAGCATTCCGAAAATTTCATATTGTTATTTGGTCTGTTTTTGGACAATTTTTTTTAGATATAATGGGTGATTCGGGTATTTCCAAAGATGTTTTTTCATTGGCAAAACGTACCCCAATTGAATTGCCTACAAGTCACCTCATAAATGGGTTCAATTTTTCTTTCAGATTCTGTTTTGGTAATAGGGATATAGTTTGTCCTCACCTCCACCATTGAAACAGGAATTTGTTCAAAACTAAGAATCATGTGAGGGCAAAACATTTTTATGTGAAGTCTGTAAGCTCTCTAATCATACTAGGACTAGTTATATACCACATATGAATCATGCTCCTATTATGTTTGATTTGATTCATTTTGATATGTGGGATTGATCTCCTATTACATTCAATTTTGATTATCGTTTTTTTAAATGCTTTAGTGAAACGAAGTTGTCTATAAAGATATATTTACAAATCGGACCAATATCTCGTCCAAACGATCAAAAGACAGATGTAAACCGAAACCTCTCTGCCTCTTTTTGCTCGTCCAAAAAGAATCTAACAGTGTCGACCGATTTCTGACCAAGCCCCTCTCTGCCTCCGACCGAATTCCTAACCAAGACCTCCTAGCGTTTGACACATTTTTTACTAAGACTAACTCATTTCCGACTCCAACCTTCAAATTTTCTTGCATATCTCTCTTTTCGCATTTTTTCTGGCTAATCACTTCAGTTT
The DNA here is from genome assembly GCA_949130495.1 of Sambucus nigra. Taxonomy (NCBI): domain Eukaryota; kingdom Viridiplantae; phylum Streptophyta; class Magnoliopsida; order Dipsacales; family Adoxaceae; genus Sambucus; species Sambucus nigra. The sequence continues at coordinate 359,616,202 of OX422219.1, read as the reverse complement.
TTTTTTTTTTGGTTTCCCTATTTTCAGTCATAAGTCTAAAATCCAAACTGAAAAATATAAATACTTCTTTTTGTTTCCTATTAAGCTTTGACAATATAAATACATTCAGTGTTTTTTCCTATTTGTTTGATTTGAAAGCTGAAAAATACATTTCTTATATTAAATCATATTGTAATAATTATTGATTACTGAATGACTATTGATATTAATAATTGAACGAGGACTACCAAAAATAGGGATATATTTTCAAATTTCAAAATATGTATTATTTTATTGTTTTATTAGCCTTAGAATAATAAATGGGAAAACGCCTTTTTACACCAAGGATCCTAAGGCTTGAGGCGTGACCGCGCGCCTTATAAAACCTTGAATGAAAGTAAAAATGAATGATTTAGAACGAAATGGTACATGAAAGCTTGTTTCTCTACCTTCCAAGGAGAGAATCGTTGGATGCAAATGGGCCTTCAGTGTCAAGTATTTGGTCGATGGCTCTATTGATCTCTATAAGGTGCGGTTGGTGGCTAAGAGATTTATTCAAGTTCCTGGAAAGGATTTTGGTGCTACATTTGTCTCGGTGGCCAAGCTTACTTTTGTAAATTGATTGATTTCTTTTGCAGCTTTCCATTCTTGACCTCTACATTAGTTAGACGTCAATAATGCTTTTCTACATGGGATCTCTCTTAAGACCATCTATTTATATGGGCCATGCTCCGAGTTTTCGAGCTAAGGGGGAGTACGTCGGAAAAGTGTCATCTCTAAAAGTCTCTTTATAGCCTTAAACAATAACCCCGGACATGGTTCAGCAAATTCAGTGAGGAGGTTATATCCCTAGGTTTTACTCAAATGTCATTTCGATCAAGCGTGCCTTATTCGTAGTTAGCCCAATGGCAAATGCATCATTTTGTTAGTTACGTGGAAAAATATTATTATTACAAGGGATGATGTTGATGGAATTGCTCAAGTAAAACGGGATATTGGCAAAGTGTTTGGTGTGAAGGACTTAGAGCCTCTCTAATATTTTCTTGGAATTGAGGTGGCTCTGACTCATGGGATCTCTTTATTCCAGCGTAAGTATACTTCGAATCTTCTTTTGGTTATTGGGATGCTAGGTTGTCATCTGACTTCTACACTTATATACCCCAGCCTAAAACTCTCGTTTAAGACGGGTGATTTGATTCAATCTACCAAAGATTGGTTGATCATTTCATTTACTTAACAAACGCGATGGTGGATTTGGCATTTGATGTGAGTATGGTTAGCCATTTTATGCATGCTCCATGCACCCCTCACTTGAATGTTGTTTACCACAATATGAGATACCTCAAGTCATGTCCAAGACTTGGGTTATTCTATATTTTGGGGAGTCGAAAGGGCCTATGCAACAAACTATGCAGGGTCTAAGACAAATGGGCACTCCACTTCAAAATTTTGTACTTTCTACAACTCTCACCTCGTCTCATGGAAGAACAAAAAGCGAAGGTGGTTTCATGCTCTTCAGCTGAGGCTGACTACCGCGCGATGGCTCAAGGAGCTTTTGTGGCTACAATCGATTTTATGGAAAAAAATCATCAAAGTTATTTTGCGAAAATAAACCGACCATTATGCTTGCATCTGATTTCTGCAGCATGAGCGGATGAAGCACGTGGGGATTGACATATATTTTTTCCAGGAAGAGGTGAGGTATGACATCATTCATCCGGCTTGTGTCCCTTCTCCGGATAATGCAGCGGATTTCTTAACCAAATTAATTGATTCCTCTATTCGTCGGTCTTCCATTGCCAAGATAGGTTTGATTGATATCTTCGCTCTAGCTTGAGGGGGAATGTTGGATTTCATATTATTTTAGTAATTTCTCTTTTATATGTAGGGCCTTAGCTGTGTAAGCTTAGCTTTATAATCTCTAGAACCTTCTAGAACTATAATATTTTTAAGTATAAATATACTTATTGGACTCCTAGTTGGGTAGACCATGACATCATGGAATTCTTCTTTGTTAAATTGCCAAAATTACTGAATTTAAATAATCAATATAAATATTACCAAAAATAGCACAAGTTTGTACTGATACATGGGTTATTCTGTTATCAAATTTTAAAGTCATGGGTGTGGTATTTTTGGAGTTTGGTTGTGAGCTTCGGTATTATTAGCTAAAGGAATTGGGAAAATAAAGTTTAAAACTTTACATAACTTTCGAGTATTTGGTATTTGTATTCATAAACTTTTTTCTCATAAGTATGCAAATGAGTTCAGTACTTTATCTTAACTTACAATGGTTGAGTTTAAAATAATTGGGTAGATTGGGAATCAAATGTCATTAATGGAGTTGAAGTTGTCGAGATTCAATATATTATGTTTGCGTATATATATATATATATATATATATGTGCATTCATTGGTTTTCCCTCATTTTTTACTATTTTAAGCCATGCATAGGTAACCAAAATTTGATATTATTTAATATGGTGATTTTGTATTGTATGTGATAGTTTTCGATACTGAAAAAGGCCAAAATCAAATAATAACGATAGTAAAAAATATATACAAAACGAGAAAACCAAACTTTAAAAAATATACATGTAAGATATAACATATAGAGGGATTATAAAAATAATAAATATTGAGTGGTTTTGTATCAATACATGTTTTTTTAAAAACTATACGGCAAAACTGAAAAATACCAAAAGTTTTGGCTTTGGTTTGGTATAGGCCAAACACCATCCAAACTAATCGATACCCACCCCCAACATATATATATATATATACAAGATTTATTTATTTTTTGTACTTTATACCAAATATTACGATTCGAGTCCCAACTCTCGGTTCAATGTCAACAATGGTCAAACACTCTTCATCATTTATTTTCACTAAGGTCGAAAATAAACGGGGGCCTACAAGGGGAAAGAGAGGACATACATAGCAGTTTTAAGTTCCAAACCTGAGATGAGGAACCAAAAGTTTTGGACCCACGCCATACAACTTCAAGGGATTTATCTGCCTTGCGCTTTGCTCTGTCCTGATAATCAACCCGTGCAAAGTGTACAGAATCGAAGCCAAGCTAGAAAACCAAAGGAAATTTTAGTCTCATTCTTTAATTGATATATACAAAGGTTTCAAATTATGCTAATTATGCTGCATGGTTCAAGATAAAGGTCTAAACCGAACCAATACGACCGAGTTGACTTGGTTTCAGTACTTACGGATCCGAAACTGTTACACGTACCGATACATTAGTGAAATCAACTCGACACGGCTTGACTAACCGGATCTGATACCGAAACAACTGAGATATTACAGATTTTCCTAACCGAGTCAGGAGTCAATTTGCCTAACCATCATGTCCTATTAGTTGTATTTTAAAATAAACGACCCACTATGTAATTCATCATTTCGTCACAAACGAAACCCAAACATAAGCCGATACCAAGCCAAAAACTGGACTGTCAAGTCTTACAAGAGAAACGCATCTTTAAACCATGTATGTTGGTCATAACTCTAGAAAGCAACGCACAATCAAATTTAAAAAATATCTCAAGTACGAAGGTAGTAAGAATGTCATTCACATGAGTCCAACTAATTATTTGATGAATGATTTTGTTTTTGGTAAAACTGAAATTAGCTGTGAGATTCATTAAAAAAGTGTCTTTTTTAACACCCATAACTCCGGTAAGTTCAAGTACCTCAGCTCCAAGTAGGTAGGCTTGAACAGCAGAGTGCCCAAATGGATCGATCTGCCATCCAGCACGAGGAGTTTTGTTAAATTGTTTTTTTATCAACAGATGACCTAGAGTCGTTTGGTCAATCATGTCGATGTAGTGAGTAGCTGCTTCATCATGCATACACCAGCCACCATTTCTGAGACACAAAATTATTTAGAGGTTAATTTATGTGATCTTGAGAGAGAGAGAGAGAGAGAGAGAGAGAGAGAGAGAGAGAGAGAGAGAGAGAGAGAGAGAGAGGAAGAGAGAGAGGGGAGTGAACTGCATACATGAATTCGAACTGGCCAGCATCAACAAGCTTTTTCACTTGTTCTTGCATCCCTAGACTTTGCTCTTCCCACCATCTTTGAAAAAACGCCTATTGTGAATGATTACACTTATCAAGAATCATAAAACAAAAGGACTTTTTGTGTTTCGCACACGTGGTATAAAAATACACATATTTCTTTTGTTTCCATGTGTGAAACACATAGCACTCAGTCACTCCCCTGCACACACACAATTGACTTGCATAATTATATTAATTTTGTATAGAGGTGGATGACCTATTATTAGGCAATCATAAATATATTTTCATATGTTCCCTGTAGTTAATATAATTATCTAGGTTGCAGACTTCTATCAAGGTTTTGGCTTCTGGATGAATCTAAAATTTCAAGTTTCATGACGAAAGAAACTCGATCAGTCTTTTTCTTATTCACAGTTTTTTTCTTATTCTGTAAAATGATCGCCATCGTATAATTGTTTTTCACAGCTATTTCCACTGGTCATATGAACTAGCTGTTTTCTGTGCTTTCTTCATACATCCATTAAGTAATGTAATACACAGGAAAAAAAATGCTCGTTAAGGGAATTATGTCTTATTCTCTGTTTGGATAGCTAATGAAAACTGATTATTCCATTCTATTCCAGTGTGTTTGTGGAAGAAATTTGCACTGTAGCATAGAGGAATTGTTGCAAGAAAGTTAAAGAAAAACAAGATACATTTTGAACTTTTTAATGGCCTTAACTTCCAAACAGAAGTTGAGAAAGAACATAAAAATAAAACATGATGGACCAGTATAAAAACATACAGAAGCAAAATTTTCTAATAATTCAAAAGTATTACCATTTCAGCAAATACAAACTTCCTATTGGAATCACGGAGCAATGACACAATAACTGAATCAAGAACATTCTCAACACAAGCACCCTGCACAACAAAACCATAAAAAAAATACACTTGAGAAATCTATAAACTAAAGTTTTCATAAATTAGTATGTAGAGTATATGTATATTTTTAGAGAATGTATGACCTGAATACTGGTATTTGAACCAACATAGTACTGATCAACTGTCTTCAACCAGCCCACATCATCATGTGAATGGGGCACCAAATGAACATTCAACTTCCCCTCAACAATGCCACCTCCAGTATTATATTTGATATATCCATTAACTCTCTCATATGAACAAAAAACATAGATGATCATGCAAATAATAGCTGAAATTTTCATATTTGACCTCAAACCCTAGTTCTTTTAACGATCTCCACTGGACTCTGTCCAATATACATATAGTGGAAAAATGTGGATATAAAACAGTGTGTGTTTTTGTTAGGTAATGAAGATAAACATTGGTTTGTCCTTTGGCATGTAGCAGCCGGCCTAGCATTAAGAGTAACCACGTCAAGAAATTGACCATTGGCACAAGGTTTAGGTTTTCCGAGTAAGTCAAACACACGTTTGATAAAAGGACTAGGTGGGGAAAAAATTGGGTTTCTTTTTTGTTTTTACTTTTCTTCTGGGTATATGGGGTTTGAACGATGGATTTTATGTGGATAGAATCATGTTGCAATGAGGGGATTGAAGTGTTGTACATAGCGGGTGAAAGATGAACTAGTTCTTACTGTGTCAGGAGGGAATAATGGTGGTTGTTTATGCAATTAAGAACGGTTTTGGCAGTGGGGATTTTTTTAATGGCAACCAAATATTACTCTAAAATATCATAATTATATTGTAAATTCAAAATATTACATAAATTTATTTTTTATTTCATTATATCACATGGGAGCTACCCTTTATTTAAAGTTTCATTTTACACACTTTCTCTCATTCTCTCTCTACACATCCTAATATTTAAACCTTTCAACTTCTACGTCAAAACATCAAAACCTCTCAACTTTAAAGGCCAACAGCAAATCATCAATTACAAATTAATTCAAACACGTTGGTACTCAAAATTAATCTACGCGATCAAAATCATAAACATCATTTGTCTCATTATTTCCCAAAACTTCATTTGAAAATTTCACCTGAGAAGTTTGAAAACCCCGTAAACTAACGAATTTTCACCTCAGAAGATTGCATACTTTGAATTGAAAACCTTATAAATAACGAACATCTATTGGTATACCAAAGTTTGAAAGCTTCATTTGGATGATTTCGTTTTTACCTTTGAATTGACCAATGACCAGTTTGAAATCAACAAATCGATATGAATTTATGTTGGCAAAAATGGAATTGGATTTTGAAATGAAATGGTTTTTTGAAAATGGAATCGATTTTTGAAATTTTTATTGGTTTTTTAAACAAATAACGACTGATTTGGATTGTTTATAACTATTAGCATAGGTCGGCTTATAAGGGTTTCGTTCAAGATAAAACCAACGAAACATCAATCCAATATCGTTATGTTTCACATGAATGAAGTTATTTGTTTTAACTTGAAATAAGTCGGGGCCATTACCCTGAATTGTAATCCCTTATTCAACACATTTGTGACGATCCAAAGTAGGTTACGTGAATAACTTCAATTGGGGGAAGGGTCATGAGATGGGTTGGTTTACTCGTCAGCTTCATGCCGAGTTGATATGAATATTTCGGAGCCATTACCTTAAGTTAACATTTCTTTCTATATATTTTCTTTTCTTTCATTGGCACCTTGTTTGGATCATTTTAGTTATTCATTTTCATATATTTATCTTTGTTTGTTAGTGATTCATGTTTACTACTTGCTCATTTATGTTAGTTGTTGACATTTTAGTTATTCATTTATGTTAGTTATTAACATGTGTTCTTTGTTTTAATACAGGTCATAAATGGATAAAGTTATATAATACTCTCGTTCAAAGAGGAAGCTTTTGAGAGGGAGAGTTAGGAAGAAATTCATGTGTAGGTGCTATAGAGGGCCATACTGAGGAGGAACATGTAGAGACTGTTGTAGAGGGTCATGTTAAGATTTCTATAGAGGGACATGTAGTGGACCATGCTGAGGTGGTTGTAGAGGGCCATTTTGAGGCACAACATGATGTTGATGTTGAGTTAAGCCAGGGGGTATTCCACTATCATGTTGGACCATCGAGTAATCCAGCACAAAGATAACACAAGTTTGTTGTCGCATATAGTAAAAAGAATATAGCCAATGAGACGGATCATCAATTGAGGACTATGGGGGTCCTAAATAACTCACTATTTTTAAGCATTCCAAGGACCATGTTGCCTATGGTACATGGATCGAATCAATGGTAATCATATTTCCAAATTTAAATTATAAAAAATATTGGCATCCGTCACTTATAAAAAAATATTGATATTTGTGCTATTATATTGTAGGTTGAACGAGAGTCGTTGCTTTGTTTCAACCACTGGATGAAAATAAATAAATGGACTTCGGAATATCTTAGTAACATGGCACGTTAGAGGGTGGAGAGGGCAAAACTCAGTGGGTTAATAAAATATAACCATGGGTATATTAACTACACATTGGTTTCGGCGTTCGTTGAGCGATGGTATCCAGAGAAAAATAGCTTTCACATGCCATTTGGGGAGATGACCATCACTCTTGATGATGTCGCTCAAATATTCTAAGTACCTCTAGTTGGTGATCCGTTATTTATCACATCACTACACCCAAATTGTCGACTTGTCACGGCAAAAAACTGTGACAAGGCAAACTTGTCACATAAAAAATCGTAACAAGTTTGGGGGTGACAAAGCAAATTATCACAGACTTGTCACGGTCAAAGTTCGTGATAAGAATTTAATTTGTCGAACTTTGACGGTGACAAAGGAAAAATTGTCACGGATTTTGATCGTGACAAGTCCGTGACAAATGAAAAATTGTCAGACTTTAACCGTGACAAGTCCGTGATAATTTTCATTTGTCACGGTCAAAGTCCACGATAAATATGGACAGAATTAAAAAAAAAAACTGTTGGGTAGTATGGCCACTGTCACTGTCTAGCAGTATATTTTAACATGTTACAACATATTTAAACATGTTCAAATAATATATATATATATATCAATCAATATTCAACAATTCATAAAAACTACATATGAATTTACCAACAAATATTCATAACCAACCAGCATTCAATATTTAAAAACTAAATACAAATAATATCCAACAGTCAATATTCAATGTTCAAATCAAATAAATACAAATAATGTCAATGGCTTGGATTTTGACAAGTCTTAAGAATGAAGGTAGGTCATACTACATATGAATTGATACATTGTATCAATTCGTCGAACGTCGTATTACTCTTCTAACCACCAAGGTGCATTCTCTCTTCCTGGCAAAATATGCATGACGCGAACCTTTGCCTCAATATCTTTCAACACACATTCATGAACCACACTAATCGAGTGTGTGTCCAGATCTCTCAACCCCCTAACTATAAGCGTGCCACCAAAGAGGTTTATTAAATACACACTCGGCTAACCCATTGTTGACATAGGTCGTTCAACGGGGGTCAAGGTGGAAAATGGATCATAATCAGGCGGCGAGTGGGTGCGTATCGACGATGAGGGTGAGAGAGATGGAGTAGTGGCGTCCTCATCTACCACCCTCCCCTGACCCTTAGATGAGGTGGATCCCAACTGACGCTTCATGTACTCGTACATATTGAGGATCTTCGCCTCCAACCTTTCCAACTTATTGCCATGGGTGTGTACCTTACGAGCTAACCCGATGTTGCTCGTCTCAATCCCGGTGAGCCTCAGCTTCCCCATCCAAGGGCTCACCCCTTGCCCCTCCTTGTGATCCACCCCAAGCACTTAACTTAGTGCGTCCGTAGCCAGAGATGCATTGTCGACATCAGGCTGGAAGTTGTCCACTTCCTTAAGCTTTGCCTGAAATGACAAAACGTACATAATTAGTTAAGTTAATAAAAAAATTATAACGTAATTAAAAAAATAAAATAATTGTAGGATATTTTTATAACTTACAATTGTGGTTGCCACGCTCGGGGACACCTCCTTATCATTTCCATCCTTTGTCTGAATTCGATGCCTATGTGGCCTACCCCCAGCGCCACTCCCCTTCTCCTGAAATAAAATAATGCAAAATTAGTAAGTAATGCAAAGTAATGCTAAATTAGAATAACATAAAACTAAAATGAAAGAAAATTAAAAACTTACCATCATGTGCTCCACCTCGGCGTAAAACGTATGCTCAGAGTAGTGCACGTTGACCTTTTTCGCCCGGTTTGCCCTCCTCGATTGATGAGAGTCAACTGCTGCTCATGGATCTCATTGTCGACAAACGACTGCCACTGTGCCAATAAGACCGTCTCCTTCGACGGTATGATGTCATGACCCTCAATATGGACTCCCGATCCTGCTCAAACTACGGTGCACGCATGTTTTTCTTTCACGTTTTGTATTGATCTCTCAATTGTTCTAACGTGAAGTCGCGAACATGTGGTGTAGGTCGAATTGTTCCTATAAAATAAATACAAACCAAAAATAAAGTAAGTGTTAGTTGTATTTAAATTATAAAATATAAATATAAACATAAATATAAATGCAAAATAAAAATAAAGTGAGCAACTACCTGTAGTGGCCCCCAGATGCCCATTTTGAGCTCCCGTGGCACCTTCCTCCAATTCGTGTACCCCAGGTCGACGATCGACCTGCAGTGCTCTGGACAGTAAGGTCGTCTTGTTCTCGATGACAGACCCCAACTTGCCCCATTTTGGGAGCTTAGTGGCAGACGAGTCTTTCTCGCCTCCACTACCGTGATGCCCTGATGAAGCCATTTCATGAAAAAATTATTGTTAATAGTACAAATGTGTATATGAGAAATTGATTAAATCCAAATGAATAAAAGCATTAAATTGACTAAAATCCAAATGAGTTAAGGCACTAGATGAATACAAGTTAACGACATTATAAGAATATAAATCTATATCATCAACTAAACTAAGCATTTTTTCAAATAAATGGAATACTTATTACAAATCTAAATATTGTGACAAATTCGGGTCAAGTCACGGACTAAGAATTAATGGTTAAGCTGAGTAAGATCCAAATTAACATATTCAATAACCAACCCACCAATTTTCATTCAAATCCAAATGAATAAAAGAATTAAACTGGTGTTTGATATTAATAAGCACAAAAAGAATAAGTTAACAATATTATAATAATACAAATCCATATCATAAACAAACTAAGCATTATTTCAAATAATTGGAATACTCATTACAAATCTAAAAATGATTTCAAATTCGAGTTATCATCTAAAATGGATTGATATTCTGTAGGAGCAGCCAAGTCATCCACACTACGGTTAGACGCTTTGGCACGTGTAAGACGATTGCCCACAGCTCGTTGTTGATATACTCCAATTAAACACTTGCTTGACATTTTAAAAAACACAAATAAACGACTCATCGCTCACGTGCTCGTTGCTCTTCAACTTGGACAAGTCAACCATGATCAAATTGGTACCAAGATCAACTTTACAAGCATTTTTATCCTTAACTCTTACCCAATCACGGTAAAAGACAACCTCTTTAAAGCTTATGTAGTCCAATTCAAATATATTTTGAATGACACCGTATTAAGTCATTTCAGCTTCAATGAGGTTTTTATCATTCGCGCTCGCTCGAAAATAAGTAAGAGCCTTGTATGAAATTCCTGAATTCTGTACATTTGTATTTTCCTCATACACCCTTGTATCGAATACGTAATCGTTCAATCGATAATTTTTGTACTTGTGTGCCATAAATAAGGGTTCAGTGGCTAGACGAGAAAGTCTTGATGCCGTATCACCCATCTTTAAGAGCTGAGATTATAAATAAATTAAATAGGTTAGTTTTAATGCTTTCTTGTAATGTGACATTTAATAAGAGGCATTTTCATTATAATTACCTCGCTTGACACTAACAACCTAAATTAGTTGTCTGATTGTGCCATCGTTCTTTGTCTTTTATTTTTCCCACAAACATCATATGTTCTGCATTTATCATGACGAACGTATTACGAAGTTGATCATGTATAAAAATAAAAAAAATAAAAAAGTTAAAATAATATAAACTTACTTTTTCCATTCTTTGAAATCTTCACGTGTGTCAAATAGATAACGAGCTACTTGTTCATATTGTAAACTAGTTAATTTCAATCACTTGCCCATCACCTAACCACCCTCATCGAAAAAATCATCACTGTTATCCACACTACTTAGGTCGGGCATATATTTCGCGTGTAGATTGATGACTCCACGGTGATGTATTCATCTGCAATTGATCCTTCAATGTATCGTATGGTCTCGATGTAATCTTTGAAAACTTTCATCAATATTTCAAACGGATACATCCACCGATATCTAATTTGGTTGCAAAGAGAGCGTTTTTAGACCAACCCGACACCATATAAAGGCATTTCGATCATTTAGTAAACTAGGCTAGAAAGAACTCCGAAAATTGAAAGGTTATATCAGTCCCTTTGAGATATAGGTTAGGGTTACTACTATCCTAAGAGAGGAGAGGCCATTAGAGAGGAAGAAGAGAGAGTTCTTGGAGATTAAACGCCATTCTATCATCACCTTTATCATCGGAGTGCAAATCGGAAGGAGAGGAAGGCACTTTCATAATCTGAAAATGAAATTATACCTGCTATTACCAAGCAAGTGTTTATCTTGCAATTTATTTAAGTATGTTATAATACCCATGTAGTATAGGTTTAAAATTACATGTTTTTTGATGAATTATTGGGAATTGAATGGGGGTAATCCATGATTTGATATAGGAATGCATGTAGAATAAATTCCTTTATGTAGAGCATTCGAAATTAGATGATATGTGATGAGTAAAATGAAAGAAATCTGGGTATCTTGATGATTACACATGAAGAACGCCATAAACTAAGATTTTGAGGATTATAGGGTTTAAATCTGTTTTTGGATAGATTTATTATAAATTTAATGTGTTATTTACATTAGAAATCATCCATACACATATATTTGATGTTTAATAATATTGGTTGGGATTTTGGGATTGTCTTATAGTGGTTTGATTAATTAGACATGGCTATAACTCGTAACAGCAAAACGAAGAATACAAAACTATCAGGGGCGGATCAATTCGACTTGATGATCGAATCAATTCGGTAGGTAAATTGATTTGTGTTCTTCATCGAATTGATTTAGCTGCCCAAATTTGGCCAATTCCTTTTATTTACGCCCCGAATTCACAAATAATTTATGGGGAAACTTTTGGAATATTCATAAACTATAGCGAGGGATATAGTAAATTCCAGTAAGCCTATGGTGGGATTGAGGTTTACCCAATTGAGAAGAATTAAGGCTAGTAATTATCGGGTATATTATGATATTCATTAATCTGCGAGACTTAGAACGGGTCACGAAAAGTATGAGTGAACTTATTATTTGGACCAGCTGTGTATGAGTGTTTTAGTTACTAAAATAACTTAAGGGGTAACTAGGGCTCTTCGAGTAGTGAACGACACTCGAAAATACACAATAAGAAGTTATAATTATAAATCGATAGTTAATTGAGTATTCGAGAGATATATACTACGTGCGGGTTAATATAATGGGTTGTGTGTATACTTAATGAATATATGTGCATATATATAGGTTAGGTGAATACATATTGTTATGATTTGGTTATGGGTGTGAACATACCTACGTTGCCTACTATCACGGGAGGTTCCGCATACAGGGCGATCCCACCTTGACGATTCCAGTGAGGTCTAGATGTGTGCCCCAGAACATAGAACTTAGGGCGTCTCACTATGTATTGTGTATTAGTGAGATTGACAGGTCATTTGGGTATATTTGGTATGTGCGTATCCCAAAGGCTTAGAACTATGTTCGCATCCATTATGTGTTATTTAATTGAAGGTTCGAGGAGACATTCTGAACCGATAGTCCTTGATTTGGTATGAGAGGTACATGGACATGATAGCAGAGTATGCAAGCATCACGGTGGCAATTTGGGGGATGTTCTAGTTGTATATATTATAGTGTGATAAATATATACAAGTGTGATTAATATACTTATATGAGATGGTTAAACTAATAGCTTGTGTATATTTAAAAGTAATTTAAGTAGAGAAACTTAAATAATGATTCAATAATAATATGTGATTAACATTAATTATTGGTAGTACAATAATGTATCGTCTGGGCGGTATCGGGGAGCTAAACCTTTTGTGGTTAGTAGATACGTTTATCTAGTTAGGCTGGGTAGCATAGCTAGGTATAAAACATTATGTGTGCACTTTAGTTGAGCGAAAATAATTGAAAACTTATAGCTAGGTAGGAAACAAGTGAACACTTATAGCTAGGTAAGAAAGGTTAACTGTGCACTTTACTTCTCCAACACAAATCGCTTTGGTTACCACTACTTTTACGATCACTATGTGATCTCGATTGACTACCTTCTCACATAAAAGTGAGAAGCAGATGCTAATTTGTATAATATCCATCCGCAAATCCTTGTGCTTGGAGAAACAAGGCTTAAACAATAGAGGAATAAATTGCATGATCACATGCCAATCGTGGGACTTACACTTATGTAAATCATGGGTATCATAATTCATAATCCTTTGCAAGTTGGATGAAAATATAGGTGGAACCTTCAAATTATATATTGTGTTTAAAACACCTTCATTTACTCACTCGTCAAAGTAAATGCACCAGGGGGAATTATTGTCCTTCCCCTACTATCTTCTTTCAACCATAGTTGTGGCTTAAGTTTTAACGATTTAATGTCTTTTCGTGCATTTTCTCCATCCTTCGAATGAATCCCCCCAAGGCATGTGCCCACAATATGTTCAGTGATGTTCTTTTTCACTTGCATCATATCCAGTACATGGCGCACCCGATTATTCTTCCAATAAGGCAAGTCAAATAAAATTGACCTCATAGACCATGCCTTTCGTGTCTCAATTTCATTCCTAGTTGGGGTCTTCATATGCTTGACATTCTTGAATTTATAATTCGTACCTGGCATATTAGGGCCACGAATAGAAAATTTACTTTCAATTTTTGAACCTGAAAGTTTTCTCGGAGGTAACTTATGTTCAACCCCACCTGATAAAAAATTGAAACCTTTCTTAAATCTAAAATTATGATCGGGGGTAAAAACCTCCTATGGCAATGGTATAGATTTTTACCTCTATCGATTAAATGCAAAGATTCAGTCTCCTCCCCACAGATAGGTTACCCTAAATGACCATGTACAACAAAACCGGATAATGTCCCATAAGCTGGAAATTTATGAATTTCCCACATTAACATAGCTTTCAGTGTAAACTCTTCTTTTTTAAAAGAATCAAATGATTGCACTCTCTCTTCCCGCAAATCATTTAATTCTTTTACCAAAGGAGCTAAGTAGACATCGATGTCCTCACTTGGTGTCTTTGGCCCAGGTATCAACAAAGACAACATAAAAAATTCAGGTCTAGTACACTGTGGAGAAGGGAGGTTAGTTGTGATAGGATCACTGGATATACATTCTGATTAGTGCTTAGATTTTCAAATGGACTGAAACCATCTGTTGATATTTCCAAACGAATGTTACGCTGTTCTCGAGCAAAATCGAGATACTCATAATTCATCCTCTTCCAAGATGTAGAATTAATAGGATGACGAATGAGATTATCCCTTACTTCTGCCCTAGCTTGTCAAGTTGTTACCTCCTCTATCTATGGAACTGTGAAAAATTACTTCAATATAGACTCAATGGAAAATATATCAACACTTTTTTAGGCACTTTTGAGCTTGTGCCTTCCTTGCCAGTAGATTGCGCATATCTAGGTTCATTGCATACTGAACACCAATCTAAATTTTTATACTCCTTTCAGTATAGTATGCAATCATACACACAAGTATAAATTGATTTATACTTCATTGCCAAACCTTTCAAACTATTCCTCATAGTAGGATAGATATTTATAAGCGTATTCTGCTTGGGTAGCAAGCCCTTCACCCAATTTAAAATTCATGTCATGCTATTATCAGACAAACCATATTGGGACTTCAAATTATGCAAACCAACCATGATATGTAAAGTTATTTGATCTGACACAACCAGAGTACAACGATTGGGTCGCCTTCAATTTTAAACTTTGGTAGTCATCGTCAAAGTTTATCCCTATATCTTCATGAGCACCTGAACCTTGTATATCGTCAGTGACCTCATTTTCTTCCACTTCATGAACTCCATACGAGTCATCAACTAAATCCTCTAGCATATTATGATCTACATTGTCCTCCTTCCTTTGTATATCTATCCTACTTGTTGAAGGTTGTTGTGAAGGTTGCTCAGGGAAAAAAGGAACTTTCGATTCCCTGTAAAAAAATCAAAATTGATAACTATCTTGCTTACCCCATCTTAACAAATGTAGTACAACTGTTTTCCACTCAAATACATTTCCATTCCTACACTTAGCACACGACCACGAAAACTTTTCATCATTACAACATCTTTTTGTGTATTTCACAAATTCATTAGCACCTTTGCGAAACACATCCCCTAATATATTGTCTCACCCATCCACTCTTTGTATTTAGGATATCCCATCACAGCTACTACAAACAATCACTTATTATGGGTAAGAAGCGTATATTGATGGATCACTATAAACACAAGCGTATATTCATTTTTTTAGTAGCGATATTTATAGTGATGATTTATATATAGTTATGTTTCACTCCACATTATTAATTATTTAACAACAATCTTTTAAAAATTATAATATGTTTCATTTCTGTCTAATTTATATTCGGTAGAATCATACCCCTAAATGTTAGAAATGCCTATGGCCAACCAACTCAATGGCCATATAAATGTTCAAATCCACCAGTCAACAATAATTCAAATAAGAATGTAATATATTAGAAATGCCTAGGGCCAACCAACTCAATATACATCTAAATGTTCAAATCCACCAGTTAACAACAATTCAAGAACCCAAAATAACAATTCAAATAATAATGCAAAATATTATAAATGCTTAGGGCCAACCAACTCAATGGCCATCTAAATATTCAAATCCACCAATCAATAACTTATGAAGTGAACATGAGAATATAAAAATCATTATATCATGTTACAGTACTGTTATGCCATGCATTCATATGAGAATACATGCATGCATGCATGCACCCCCAAAAGTAAGTGTTATATAACAAGTAACGAGGGTAAAAAGGTAATAATTAATCGTATATAAGTTGATTTAGTGTAAATTTAGACCTGCCTAGATTATAGTAACGAGAAGCGCTACCGATAACTATTAGCTCCTATTTGACTCACCTATTTGCCATCATCTTGTTTATGATGGCAAATAGGTGCTTGAAATAGGAGCCAATGACTATCTATTGCAGTTCTCGTTACTATAATCTAGGCAGGTGTAAATTTACACTAAATCAACTTCTATACAATTACTTATTATCGTTTCACCCTCGTTACTTGTTATATCACACTTGCTTTGGGGTGCATGCATGCATGTGTTCTATAACAATTTATGATCACAATATATATGTACATATACGTATGTATATATGTATTATGTACATACATATATACATATGTATATGTATGTATATATGTATTATGTACATACATACATACATATATACAGAGAGTTATAGATAGAGATGTGCTGGAATATGTGTAGAGAGAGAGAGAGATGGTCGCCAAAATATGTGAGGAAGAAGAAAGGGGGTCACCGCTGCTGCAATTAGAGAGATAGAGAGAGAGTTGTAAGGGAAAATCCATTATAAATCAATTTATACCAATTACCGCAATATATCAATTTACACCAATTACCAATTTCAATATACAAATTTTAATTTCAGAATATTAATTTCAGTATACAAATATTAATTTTAAAATACACACACTGAAGACTGCATACTTCCTCCATCTCATCTAAAGGGCGAGTGGTCCTATCCCATTCAAGACCGCATATTTCTGTAATATACTTAGCAGCTCATGCACACTGTTTCAATTTGAGGAAAATTTGATAGTATATCCCTATAGTTCTCCAAGTACACGATATAGATTCGCAAATATAAATGTTATTTCAATTTGTCAATTGAAAGAACATTTAACACCGCATTATCTAATATGTACCCAGCGAACATTAAGAGACGATAACAGAACTTCCTCCAAAAGTAACAAGTTTAATCCAGTAAGAATATTATTATACATAAACTATGTCTTCCCTAACTGTCCAAGCGGGACAATTCGAGAGATCTCATTACAGGGGTAATGACTCTCGAACGGGTCTAAGGGCTATTGAATGCTTACGTAAAAGAACTAAAAGGCTAGTTCTATGCACACTATATGTAATTCAAAGTAGTTATAAATTATCATGGTAAGTATGTCTCATTTATTCGATAGTAATGTTTATAGTGATGATTTATACATAGTTGTGAACGTATTTCGCATTATTAATTGTTTAACAATAAGCTTTTAAATTTTATAGTATCGTATAAGGGCCAACCAACTCAATAGCCATCCAAATGTTCAAATTCACCAGTCAACAACAATTCAATAATGTGTGTGTGTGTGTATAGAGAGAGAGAGAGAGAGATGTATCGAAATGTGTGTGTGTAGAGAAAGAGAGATGGTCATCGGAATATGTGAGGAAGAGGAAAGGGGGTCACCGTTGCTGCAATTAGAGAGAGAAACCAAATATCAAATACCAAAAACCAATTTCAATTTATAATACTAATTTTAATTTCAAGTCATACACACACACATAAACACATTACCCCCCCCCCCCCCCCCCACCCCCCACCCACCCACACTGAAACATATACAAACACTAACACACATAAAACATGCACACACACTAAAACACACATGATCACATACATTAACACACACACACACACACACACACACACACACACACAGATAAACATAATAGTGAGAGAGGGAGAATCGCAAGAGGGAGGATAGAGAGAGAGAGAATAACGAAGGAAAGAAAAATGATAAGCGGATAGGGTTTTATTTTTTTAAAGTTGTCACGGACATGTCACGATCAAAGGCTATGACAACTTCTTAAGGTTGTCACGGTCTTTGGCCGGGACACGTCTGTGATAACTAAGTTGTCACGATAAAAGATCGTGACAAAAACACGTATTTTTTTGTCACAATTTTTTACCATGACAACCTTTGTTGGGTGAAGGGTGCAATTTTGGCATTTCTGGTGTAGTGCAAACATTGTTACTCTTGATGACGAGGCGAATGAAATGCTGAGTACTATTGTCTTAGTAGTTCATTGCTTTGGATTGAGCAAGGTCGACGTTGAATTATAGTGCAGTGATTCATATGCAGTCCGTCTGAATTTGATCACTACGATTTTTAAGGAAAAGGCAAAAGATAAGAATATCGTCACGAATCTGAAAGACCATTATGACACGGCGTATATACTATACATTGTCGGATGCAATGTATTTTCCAATAAGATGAAAAATAAGATCTTTGTCTTTTACCTGCAAGTATTAAAGGATTTGAAAAGGGTGGGATGACTTGCATGGGACATGGGAATTATTGATCACCTGTACAAACAGCTTGGCCTTGCATCAAGGTCAGATGTTACGTAAATGAGTGATTGTTTATCCCTATTGCAGATAACAATAATTAAAATTTTATGATATATGTTAATTATACATTTAAGTAATCATTAATTTCATATGATTTTATATCTATATTACTTTCTGCAGTCCTAGATTTATGAGCACTTTGCCAATTTTAGGGCATGCTACCATATAGATTTCAACAATACAATGCCTAGAATTGGGTGTTGGTGTTGCAATCAGCCTCTCAAAAGAATGCCCTCCCATAACTCATTAAATACAAAGATTAACCCAATAATATGTTGGCAGGGAATGTAAGTTTTTTACATTATTTTTTTCAATTAACTTTGGGAATATCCATACCCTAATTATAAGTTTATGTGTAGTGATTTAGGATCCTTATAAGGATGCGAAGGACATATACCCATTTCTGGAGGTCACTTTCTACAGTGGCATCCTCATTTGCATCGATGTTACCGTGCCATACTATCTCGAAAGATGTCTTAGATAATTCAGTTGTATTCAAATCATTCGTCGTGACCCAATAACCCCCTTAAGGGATGAGAGGGGAAACGAAGCTGCAAGATATAAGGTCAAGTTTGACATGAAAAAATGGTATCAAGAAAATTGACAAGACCACATATCATTTTACAAGTCACAATCAGTACACGTCCCATGCCTATGGGATAATAACGAGGACTACATGAAGTGGTTCTTGAACTATTCTCACCCAACTGTCCAGAACTCCGTCTACCTCAGTCCAAAGTAACAAAACATCACTTGTAAGGATTACATTTCTTATAATTTTCATAATTTAATGAATTCTTATATATAAGTGATGTTCAGTAGGCGGATGAAGTGCATGGAGCAGTGGAGTTACTAAGGAAGAACATGGAAGAAGGCGTTGTTACTAATGCGACTACATTGCTTGGGCAAAATAAAGAAGCTTACTAAATATGTGTAGCAGTAATTGGGAAGGGTCGGTAGATTAACATTGAGGAGCAGGGGAAGTAAAAGATGAAGAAGCATGGAAGAGAGTATGATAAAGGGAAAAAAGGCAAAGGGGGACGAGGGACAAAAAAAAAATCAGAGAAAAGAAAAAGAAAATGAACTTTGCTTGCTTTTGTAATTTAAAACATTGGAATTAGCGGTTTAGTTATGATGGGGTACAATTGTGTAATATGGGATAGGGAACAAATGTGTATTTTGGAATGAGGTATAATTGTGAATTTTTCTTTGAATTTTCTATAAATTGTGAAGTTAAAATTATTTTAATATAGTTAGTTATGGTTTATGACCGTGAAGTTCAATTTATAGTTAATTTTAGATTGTTAATGAAGTTGGTTTGGATTATGAGTGTGAAGTTGGTTTGGGTTAGTTTTGGCTAGATTGTGAAGTTAATGTTGAAGTTGGTTTTGGTTCGAAATATATACACTGAGATGACAAGTATTACCCGGCATGAAACACACAAATCAAACTTAGTTCTGGAAGGGAAAATTCCACTGCTAGGGGTGATTATCCTGAACCAAACTTTATCAAGTTTGGTTTGGGGGAATAATACCGAGTACTATTTCCTATTTCGTTGTTTGTATGCCAAACTAAACTTGATAAAGTTTGGTTCGAAAGATTGATATCGAGTTCAGTTTCCTATCTCAATATTTGTATACCGAACCAGACTTGATAAATTTTAGTACGGGCTAATCACCCCTAACAGTGGGATTTTCATTTCTAGGTGTTAAGTTTGATTTGTATGTTTGATGTCGAGTAATACTTATGGGTTCATTGTATACATCCCGAACTAAAATCAACTTCAACATTAACTTCACAATCCAACTAATACCAACTTCAACATTAACAATCCAACCAAAACCAACTTCAACATTAACAATCCAAAACCAAAATTTGCACAATCCAAGAATGATTAAACTTAGTATTCACAATTAAAACCATTTTCTTATATATGTATAAAAATACATTCTATATGTTATATTAATATATAATTTCAACATCTTTAAAATCAGTTGATTTCTACCTACATATTTACTTACATGTGTACAAAATATACAACATATCCCTCACAATCTACCTACACATTTGCTTTTACGTGTACAAAAAATACAACATACCCCTCGCAACCTACCTACCTACATATTTGCTTACATATGTACAAAAAATACAATATGTTCCTGACTAGTTGATTTTTATGGGATGATCAACTGTTGCTACATCATTTGGTCAAATATTCTAAAACAACATTTATGTCAATCCAAGACTTGGCTCCAGACAAGGCCAGTGACTTGCAACCAACGACAATGGACAACCTTGTTTCAACTTTTGTATAACAAAAGGATTCCTACATACATGAGCAATATGTACGAATATTGGACCTTTTGGCCGTTCATGTCTCATCGATAGAAATGTGAGGCACTGTCTCGATGATATGAGGACACACATACGATTGTAAGTCTCGGCCACAAGGTATCCACACTCTGGCAGGACCATCCAAGACTTCAAACTACACGAGCTTGTAGAATTGTCTACAGATTTAGCACAGTTTTTGCAAACTAACTACAAAAGTAATGTACTTAAAAATTATTATTTTTAAGCACTTAGTCCATCAAATTCACTCTCACATTTCCCAATTAATCACTTTCTAACCCCAACCTTAGACAGCTAGACACGCATTTAAAGATGCAATTGCCATTCGCTTCCACATCCATGATATCTTCTACAAAACCTCTATAAAAATTGGGTATCTCCCTTAGGTACTTCGTGTAGGTGGGAGTGTAATTAGGGAACCATGGGGTTGGGTGCGTGAACTCTGTAAAATCAATGTTCTTCTTAGGCCTCTGGATAACACGACATTCCTTCTTTGTTGATTACCTCTCGAGTTCAAGGTAGAGGGATTCTTTTTCATTGATTTCTCGTGATTTTTCTCACAAGTGGTTGGTCTTCAACCCTGTGACCAACCCTTCCCATGCTTCACCACGAACGGCTCAAACAGCCTCGTAGTGGGGGGACAACTTTATGTCTTTCAATTTACGTAGCATGGCCCGTTGCTCATTTACTGTTGACATATCCCCCTTATGTTTGAATAATATTATTTTTGGCTCATAATCAAACATATGGTACTTGGCTAACTCAGGCACCATAGATAATTTACACCAATGACCACCCAAATCCCCCAAAGTATAAGCTGACCCTCCATTCAGTAGATGACCAATTCATAAGCATAAGGTATATTGTAGACATTGCACACGACATGGTGGCACGATTTAAAATCCATGCCCATATTGTCACATATTTTTATCTCTTAAAGAATAATCCAATTGCATAGTGTGAAACCCTAACTATGAGCTCATGCAACAAAGGAAGATTGTGTGAGTTCTTGATTTTCTGTAAGGAATCCTCAAACTCCTTAATTTCCATAACCTGCATGTTAATGTAATTGTTCATGCTGAAAAATAACTTGTCAAAAGGTAGTTAAGAACTCTCCAGATGTTTCTTAAGCTTACCACGCGCATCTTCACATCGATTTGTAGTTCGGTTGGCCCGATGTTTTATCATATTGGTCCCTGCATGAACCAATATCTCCTTCAAGTTATACTATGTACAGTCAATGTATTTTAGAGTGTTGGGGTATACCAGCCTATTCACATGAAATAATAACCAAGATTCTTTTAAATAGCTCTGTGTTGGGGGATCAACTAAATGAACCCAATCTTTCAAGATTATTTTAGTGAATCCTCATCGTGGATATCCTTACGAGCATGGATTTCCATATTGCGGCGAATGTGGAAAGTGCACACCATATATCTAACCTTGGGGAACACCACCTGCAATGCATTGATGCATGCATATTCCTAATCGGTGATGAAGATAATGGGGAATGCAAATAGATCAAATAACGCTTTTAACAGACCCAATGCCAAATGGAAGTTCTCTTCCTTCTCTATAACTAAAAATTAAAAATAAATATTAAATGTCCATCCGCATAAGGTTACACCATCCATCTCAAACAAAAGCATCGTGTAACGGTTTGTCTTGTAAGTGCAATCGATAATGACAACTGAGGGAAAACACTTTGCCAATTGAATGGAGTTCAAATGATCCCAGAATATGTCATCCACCTCCATAGTAGAATCATTCATTTGATACCAAATTACATTGTGTTTGTCACCAATCAATTTCATTAACTGTTTCATCGCCATTCTACCCTCCCGTTATCTAATCTTTAGCTTTCCTATTGGCATTTCAAATTGTTTTCATATATCTTCAATGATGTTTATCTCTTCTAAAGTAAGACGTTCGGTGTATGGATGCCCAATTAATGATTCCAATAATTGGAAGTTGTGAACTCCACTTATAACTTGTAACATCTAGCTCTCATTATTAAGTGAATGCCCTTCCAGAAAAATGGGCAATTGCACTTTCTAGTTGTCGTATCCTTCTTCTTATTTTTCTCACCCTAAGTACCTTTATTGTTCTCACATTTCTTATTATTATGGTCTCGGTACTAACCTCCTCTCTTACAAAACTAAATGTAAACGTCCCTTCTGCATCGCCAAAGGTGCGTCAGGCATGGTGAGCACTATTACTGTTCTAACCAATCGAGTTTGCGCTTCAGACCAGCCAACCAATGTTTGATGGGTGGAAAATACCAAATAATATAGACATAAATTAATCAATACATTTTAGTACATAAGTTTATCCCATTTGAAATTATTCCATAGGTTGTGTGTAGTAAAAATACATTGTCCGTAAAGAAAGTGGCACTAACATCGATTCCTGAAGAACCATCAGCGTCTTTTTTCTCATAGTCGATATTGACTAACACCTCCTCAAATAATATAAAGCTGAAATTCATGAAAATATCCTACATAATTATGTCTTAATTACTTTAAAGCAAAGTTTGTCTAGATCCTAGATTCATTTAGTAGGCACATGTTGAATTCAGGCACTCTCTCAATAGGAAAGTGCCAAATTCGGGTTACCTACTTCTTTAAGAACATATCGAATGAATATAATTTAAAAGAAATATAATAGTTGTTCGTGAGGATTACCCCAAGATTTGACCTCTAACTCTGAGCCCCAATCCCGAACGACTGTCCGATTTTTTTACCATATTTTATTTTTTAAATCCTTAAGAAGAAACAAAAAATAATATAAACGAGGCCCAAAAATTACCTCAAAAACATTATTTATGGTGGTTTCATTATCTTTAGTGGTCCCAGATCCATTGTTAACACCTTGCATTGGTATTTTAAAGTTTAACGACAAACACTAGTTATTATGTGGGGACAAAATTTATGATTGTTGGTAAAGATTATTAGTGTAGTGGAGACCAAAGTGCAATCAATGCACTTTGATTGGTGTAGTGGGGACCAAAATTTATTGAATGATATTTTATTAGGAACAAAAATTATTGGAGTTTAATTGATAGAGTGAGATTAGTGTGGGAAGTTAGTGGGTAGAGAGAGAGAGAGAGGTGTGGGATATTGTGTAGAAAATATCGTGTATCAAATTTTTTTATAGGAAGTGGTGGAGCTCAGTAAAAAAATTTAAAATTTGATTGTGGTATTTTGGAGTAATAGTTGGGGTGCCCTTAGTGGCACCCTTATTTAATGGGGTTGTAGGGGATATATTGGTAATTATATTTGCACTTAACAATGTACTGATAGTAAGGATGCATTTGGTTTTTATGAAATTTGAATATGAAAAAATCAATTATCTTTATCTACGAATGAACTGCTAGATTGATTCAGATGTAATTTTACCTTTTTGTTATTTAGAGTCACATATAGTCATTAGTATCTTAATCATATAAATAAATAAACAATATTTGGCACATTAGTGTCGGTTTGATTGTATAGGGTGGCATGCAATATTTTGCCTACATCTCTCGCAAAGAAAATTTTTCGATGGCAGATCAACAAATTATGCATTAGTCTATAGTACTTGAGTGTTACTTATAAAAAATTTCCATGTGAAATTAAGTCTACCAAACATGTTAAAAAGATGACAATTTCAAAATATTCCTTATTTGTCATGGCAAAATTTTCTTTGTCATGGCATTAAAGGAACTCTTAATTTGAATGGTTCAAATTAAGACTTTAAAGGAAAAGCAAACAACCTCGAAAGCAACGTAACGAGTTGATGAAAATTTTACATTAGTTTTGAGAATTTACACAGGGAAACAACTTCATGTTTAAGTTAAGAGAAAATAAAAGTGAATATTATACTTTAAGACTATTTAGAAATCATTTGAGCATCTTGTTCTAAAAATGAAATTTAACCAACTTCAAGGAATTATGTTTAGAGTACATTCCCACGATATTGAATTTGTCTCATTGACACTTCTTTCGTGTTAGTTAGAATGCCATGGGGAAACAATTATTTTCTAACGGCGCTTTAATGGCTAGTTTTACCAAATTATACACATATGTCCTAAAGTTGACAATTTCATCACCAATTTCATTCTCAAACTCAATATTTTTATTTTCAAGTTTATAAACACTTACTTCCTATCAAACACTACCAATGGAAAGCCACCAGCATAAGCAATTCAAATAAAATCAATTCCAAGAAACTCAAGACACCCCTAAAAACCAAACACATAGTGGGGGTTGTCGAAAGAAAAACTTCTAAGAGGATGAGGATGTGTTGATTTACATAGTGCAGGCATATACATAGGAGGATTCAGTTAATTGAGTGAACATAATAATAACCATGTGAGAGAATATCGCCTACAAATTCAAGAAAGAGAGTCAATGATACGAGTACTGGACAATGTGTTCACTTATCACGCGGTCTGGCACCATTAATTAAGTTATGCACTATTCATCGATCTAATTGAATGGGGATTAAGCAGCGGTCTCACCAACTACGATGTTCTTCCACTTGTCTCCCAAACTTACAAGGTGGATATGGGTTAGCATATCATGTTCATAAAGTGTTACCTTACTTTGAAGGACACTTCTAAATGAAACTATGGGCTCCAAACATTTTGCAACCAACGGAAAAAGGCTAAGACTACATCGACATTTGTGTTAATAGAGTTATATGCTTTATATTGATGGCATGTCATCAAACAATAACTCCCCTCCTGAAACTCATTGTGATGCCCCGATCCATGCTTATGGGTCAACCGTAGGTCAACCTGAACCGGACTGACCGTGTCAAGTGTGAAGTGATGTGAACAACCCTAAATAATATTTATAGTTTCCTTTATATAATTTAAAGTCTTAATATTTAGCATGCAATTCCATTTTCGTGTAATATAAAGTAATTAGCGAAACGAATAACTCACTAATGTGCATTACGGGTTCAAGTAATCAGAGTTAGTAGTGTAAAGACGACAAAACAATATTTACCTGTATAATGATCTCAAATATAGAACCACATTTATCTTGTCATAAAAAATAACGGATGTGAGCCAATGCCCAGTGGAGTTCTAGAAAAATGCAATATAGAAGCGAACGAAAGAAAGAGACATTGACACAAAAGAGACTTCCTTAAATTTTTTGATAATTCCTTTGTAAAAACTATTTCACTTTACATTAAT
The DNA here is from genome assembly GCA_949130495.1 of Sambucus nigra. NCBI lineage: Eukaryota > Viridiplantae > Streptophyta > Magnoliopsida > Dipsacales > Adoxaceae > Sambucus > Sambucus nigra. The sequence goes on along the minus strand of OX422219.1, from coordinate 359,590,089 downwards.
TACTTATTCCTTGCAGACAAATTGCCTTTTTACCAACATCCCTTATTAAAAATCCCCATATTTTATCGTACTTTTACTTACGATAAAAGTATACTTTTTTACCTTTTAACTTTACTTTAACCTTTTTGCCCAAGGTATATTACACCTTGAAAATATTTTATCGTTCAGTCCTTATTACCGTTCCTTGATGTATTACTAACATATTTGTCTTTGACTTTATTATATTTTCAAGTTTAAAGACTATTTTCACTACTTTGTTAAAATTTTGTTTTCATTTGTTTACTTGTAAAACTCAGTATTTCACTTTACTTACCATTTCTTGTCAAACTTAATCTTTTGAATCCAACTTGTTTCTTACATTTTTATGTACCTTTTCACTATCCATGCACATTAGTAAACTTATATTTATTCACTTTGACAAAATGCTTCTTTTCACATTTACTTTCCAAAATATGAGTTTTCATTATATACTCCAAAGTATGACTCTTTATATAGTAAATTTGCATTTAAGTCCAACTTTCTCATAAAATGATACTTTTGTACCAAAACATTTCTTTTATCATTTCAAGACTTGTAATTAAACTTATTTAACTTACACATTACTTTGTGCAAAACTTTATATTGTTCGACATTATAAGAAACTTATTAATTTACTTATTTCAACCATTATCAAGATTGTTTACTCAATTGTATACCCACATTGCCAACACTAGTTTTGTCCAACTTTACACATCATACTAATTATTACCTTAAACCATTTCGTCAATTTTCCTTAATTATTCTTCACATAAAATAACACTGTTTTATGTCATATAATATATGAGATTTATATATTTATAATTTCATGTCAAAAACTCATTTCAACACACTTTTTTAAACAAAATTCACATTAGTTTAATCGAAGTTTCATCCAACCTTCTTGAAATCTATTTTTACTTGAATTTTCCTGTTCAAATATCCTCAAATAATCATATGTTTAAAAATCATCCTTTACTCTTCTAAAATGCCATTTCCAACATTGTTATTAAAATGTTACTTAATTATTCTAAAAAATAAACACCTTGAAAATCATTTCTTATTTCACACGTACATACATACTTTGCATTCAGATGACTTCTTATTAAACCCATAACCTTTCTTCTTGAAAATCTTTGTTTGAAGTCATAAAAACATAGTTTCGAACATTTTTATTTCATAAAAATATTCTTTATATATTTTGAATTTTAACTCTTATAAAAGTCTTTCTTTAAACCATCCTAACTCATCTTGACCCTTGAAAATCTATTACATCCAACAACTCATGTAAGCCTACTTGAATCTTATATGTAAATGCACTAAAACATGTAATATTCATGCTATAAAATTGTGAGCGTAATACTAGTGTAGGTTGATTTCCCCACCTCATAAGATCTCCACAAATATGTTGGAAATAATTTGTGTAGAAAAATAAGCCCCCATATCCCAAGGTGGCCTCAAAGGGATTTACCAAGCTCCCTCAAGATTGGCTTCCTTTCAGATCCAAGAGTTTCTCTTCTTCTTACCTTTCAACCTCCATGAATGCTTCAAAGCATTCCTAAAAACCCACTTCAAAACTCTCTTATTCAACCTCATCTTTAACACCATTAAGGCTTAATAATACATCTTTTAACCCTTGTTAACTCTTGATAATGGAAAGATAATTTTGTTGGATAGTAAGGTTTTAGTATAGGGAGAATAAGTAATATTTTATGAGTGAGAATGTTATAGAGAATAAGCCTTTTTGAATTAGACTTAATGCATATTTTTATTTTGTATAAATGGAAGGAAGTGGGGTAGGTAACCCCCTACAATCAACCCTACGTGACCCTTACCCATCTCACATGGACCCTACCCATTAAGGGTTGATTCCCTACTGCCTAAAAGGTCCAGAGTTAGCTAGAAAGTGGTCAAAACCCCAAGAGAGTCGTCCAAAAATACCCCCCAAACTTGCACACTTGATAACCTACAATTATATGCATTATGCAGGTGTCGAATAAATTTGGCCTCTTGTCTGAATCAATTCGTACCTTACAGGTGCAATTTTTTTTAAGTGTTGGGTACACACCAAGAATTTTTCTTTTAGTTTTGAGGTTATCTTAACCTAAGTTTACAACTGTAAAAGCATTACGTAATGCAATTTTTTTTGAAATTTTAACTCTTCATTATTTTATAAAAAAATCCATGTTACATTTATTCGATCGAGAGTTGAACGGACATTCGTCAAAGACCTCGTGAAAGAGAAGAGGAAAGTCAGTAACATCTCTTTTGGTACCACTTTGCCCGAGTTCGTGATGGATTTAAACGCGCTCTTGAATTCCCTTAATTAAAAAAAATAACAAACGTTGACACTAAACAAGTCTTGTTAAAGGATTATCACGCGGAGGAAAGAAGCATGAACTAAGATACAGTAAACTGAGACTATACAACCCATCGCCGGAAGGCAAGAAAATAACCCATTGTCAAGAACTGGGAGGCGGAGATAGAGAAGTAGACGCAAAAATGGGATTTTGAGCTTTCGAGCGAATAATTTTTTTTAATAAAAAAAGTTTGACCGATAAGTCATGTTTATATTAGACATGGTTTCAATGGTCCCAATAAAATATTTTTTTTCTAAAAGGTTATATTTGCACATGTAGTAAATATTTACTACATGTTTTTAATGGTTCCTATTAGGAAAAAATATTTTCTAATGGGATTTATTAGAGCGAAAGAAAAACGTATAATCTATTGGGATGTATACTTAGTAAACAGGACTTAACAATAATTTTTTTTAAAATTATTTTACGTATTTGTTTTTGTATAACAATTTAACTTTAAAGTTTAATTGTTTGTATTATTTAGTTAATTAAGTAACTGAAGTTACCTAACACATTTAACTGGAAACACATTTCCCTTAAGTGCATTACATAAGTTTTTTATTACATTAACCTGAACACCTTAACAACAACTAAAACTAAAACTAAACACCCTATAAATACTTGTATCATATTGATGACTTCATGGGGTTATAGCGATTATTGCGTTAGACAAAACCTGAAGGCATTACCATTAAATATTGCATTTTGGATCTTGCTTCTTGTAATACCACGTATTTTAAAATAAATTAAACAATTGAATAAATAAATGATAATGTGTGCAGTGCAAACCGAATGCTCCGAGCATAGTGGCTCAAAAGGGTTTGGATACAGAAAGAAGGCTAGCCCAATAGGCAAGGGGTGCCATAGGAGATAACTAGAAAGAGATTAAACTAACTACCCATGATCTCAGAGGAGATTATCATAAATCAAGAAGCGGCTTAACCCTCGACTGGGAGAAGTCAAACATGATTTTGCCTCCTTCGTATCTGTAAATGTGACCCTTACCCTGGGAAAAAGGGGCATGCAACTTCTTGATAAAGAATTATAGAAAAGTAATAAAAAGAGAAATACCCCGTGGACGTAGGCAATTGCCGAACCATATAAATCCTTCTGTTATGAGATTATTTTATTATTTAATTGGCCTTAATTACTTCAATTCATTTATTGTGATTATTTTCACTCCCAATTTGCTCCTATGTGGAAATCAATTATTTTTCCCTAAGTAAGTTAGAGCCAACAAATTAACCAATGTCTCATGTTCATAGTGCACCATATGAGCAATCAATAGGGTGGACTACCACCTGGACAAGAGTCAGGTCAGAGATCCACCTGGACAGGAGTGAAGCCGCACGTCACCCCTGATATCACCCACAGGAAAAACATTATGAGAAGAGCAACGAGCAACCCAGATAACTCAGATTTTACGGTCGATCGACGCTTATGAAGAGCGGCTCCATCAGTAAGATGAGGCAATACGCCTCCAAATTGATAAAAACGCACGTCTCCAACAATGCTTAAAAATAATGGAGTGAGATCTCTTAGAAGATAAACACAAGCATCATGGTCGAACGCATAACCCTCAGGCGAGTAAAACTCAGGAAGGAGTTCGCATGTCGAGCAGGAGCATGAGAGTTATCCAATAAGGCGAGACCAAGATGAAGGATATCTTAGACATGATATTCGAATTCTAATACTAAAAGAGATGGATATACACCTGATAAATTATGAATCTAGATCCACCAAAGAGTTGGCTAGGGGGACACTCATCATTCAGATGCAGCCCCCCTTCACAAGGGAAATTAAGGAGAAAGAGCCCTAAAGAAGTTCGTAACCTCAAGGTTCAAGATATATGATGGGAAAACTGACCCTATAGACTGCGTAAGCCAAGCATAGGCAAGAAATGACCTTTTGGAACCATAACGATGCCCTCATGTGTCGTATATTCTCCTCTAACCAGGGAGACATTGGACAAAGGTGGTTTTAAAGGTTTCTATATAGGTCGGTCAAGAATTTTAAGTCACTCAAGGAGGCCTTAACAACTAGCTTTATCACAAGAAACTCGCATCCAAAAAGAATGGATTATCTCCTCACTATGAGGAAGAAACACCAGGATACTTTGCGGGATTATTCCAGACGCTATTGGGAGAGCTATAATGATGTTGAGGATTGCTCGAAGCAATTTTTCATAGCATCATTCAAGTTAGGTCTACCTCATAACTCTATGTTGCACCAGTGGATTAAGGATCTTATGTTGCGTATAGAAAAGTATGCCAAGGTGAAACATATGGTCGCCAAGGAGATAATGGTCGCCTGAAGGCGAATAAGGGGATGACAAATAAGAAGCCCCCAAGAAGGGAGGGAATAAGCATAATTGAGGTTCTAAGAATAAAGGGTTTAAGAATGAAGACATTGTAAACCCGTCCAAAGCCTTTCAAGCAATCAATATTATCTTTAAGGAACTAATATATAAGATCCTGGGAAAGATCAAGGACCAATAATTCCATAAATAGTCAAAGAAGATGGGTAGCGATCCAAGCAAAAGGAATAACGCACTCAGATGCACCTATCACAAATCATACGGGCATTAAATGAAGAATTTTAAGGCCCTCAAATCCCATCTCGAATAGTTAGCCCAGGTAGGACATTTATACGAGTACGTAGAAAAGAAAGGCGATAAGGCTGCACCCGGTGCCAACCAAAAGCTAAATAATGTTTTGGAAGACGAGTTTGGGCAAGATTTTATTGTAATCTATCGTGACTCAAGTTCTAAGCAAATCTAAGGAAACACAGTTCGGATGGAGATCAAGAAGGTCATTGAAGTTATGGACGCTTTCTAGATTCACCTTATAAAAAGCTCATTTAACAAGCGCAAGCGATCAAAAGATATATACTATAACAATCATATAGTCTTCACAGAGGACGATTGACTGGGGTGAGAACCATCCACTATAATGCGCTGCTAATCACTCTCAGGATTGCTAACTAGGACGTGGATAATCTACTAGTCGATCAAGGAAGATCCTCTGAAGTCATGTATTTAAAAATGTTCAATAAGATCAAACTAAAAATAGAAGACTTGAAAGAAACATCCATCTCTTTGGTTGACTTCGTTGGGAAGATGACTATGCCATTATTGAAGGTGGTCCTACCAATTAGGTAAAAACATTTCCAAGTTGATCGAATTCTTTGTGGTAGATATTGAATCACCCAATTACGCCATTATTGGAAGATCATGGTTGCACACCATACAGGTTGTCCCCTCCACTTACCATCAGAAACTCAAGAACATTACATATCGTGAAATAATGGAAATCAAATGTAACTAGGTCGTATCTTGAAAGTGTTTAATCGTTGCCATTGAGCCTAAACAAGAGAAAAAGAAAGAGAAAGCGATTGTTCCTGAAGTATTTCAAGATGGAGCTACATTATCTAACTAGTAACTAAAGCATGGCAGACTAGGGGTGGAAGAAACAAGAATCGACCCCGCAGATAGGGTCATAGAAAAATTGGAAGAAGTGGCCTTTGATAAAGCTCACTTAAAAAGGAAATTCTTGATTGGTGCCACATTAGCTGAACAAGCAATGAAGGAGTTAACCTCTCTGTTGAAGGAGAATCAAGATGTACTTGCCTAGCAACTATACGATATGCCTGGAATTAACCCCGAAGTTGTATGCCACAAGCTTCATATTGATCCCACTTATCCACCGATCATATAGAAAGCACGCCGAGCTGCCCTTAAAAAGGCAAATAAAGGTAGGTAAACTTCTAGAGGCAAGTTCTATTAGAGAAGTTCAATTTCCAAAATGACTATCAAACTCGATGGTGGTAAAAAGAGTAATAGGAACTAAAGAGTGTGCGTAGACTTCACAGATTTCAACAAAGCTTTTCCTAAAGATAACCTTCCTCTGTCTAAGATCGACCAGTTGGTTGATGCCACATCCAGTTATGAGTGGACGAATTTTTTTTATGCATACTCAGGATATCACCAGATATCTTTGTTCGGCCCCGACGAGGACAAAACTTCATTTATAACCACCCTTAGCTTGTATTATTATAAGGTCATGCCATTCTGCCATAAAATATAGGGGCTATAGCAAAAATCATTATCGGGGGTTGGGGGCGGGAACCCCCGAAATTTTTTTTAGGGTTAAAATTTTTTTAGTGGTAAAATTTTGAATTTTTTTCTTTTTTGGGGTGGGGCACAACTCTAAATTTTAAATTTTCTAGGGGTAAAATTTTGAATATGAGATTTGGGGTGGGGCACTTGCCCCACCAACCTCCCATGTAGATCCTCCCCTGGCTACATGCCAACGACTAGTCACGAGGATGTTTATGCAACAACTAAGAGATAAAATGGAGGTATACATTTACGATATGCTTGTCAGGAGCAAGCTCAAAACCAACCATTTTGAAGGAATTAGTGGAGATCTTTGGAATTTTGAGGCACTACCAAATAGATCTCAACGCAACCAAGTGCTTCTTTGAGATTAAGTTCGAAAAGTTCCTGAGATATTTAGTCAGTAAAAGGGGGATTGAGGCTAACCCCGACCAGATAGTAGCGATCAACAATGTTCAACGTACAAAGACGCTGCGCGAGATTCAAAAGTTAATAGAAATGTTAGCAGCCCTTAATCGCCTCATCTCAAAGTCGTCTAAACGATGCCAACCATTCTTTAAGCTATTAAAGAAGGAAAAAGGCCTCACCTGGAATAAGGAATTCTAAAAGGCCATTGAAGAAGTTAAATCCTATCCGAGCATGCCTCTCTTACTGTCTATTCTAAACCTAGAAGACCCTATTTATCTATACCTAGTGGTTTCAAATCGTACAGTCAATTCAGCCTTAATAAGCGAGAAAGAGGAACGCGGGTCCCCCGTTTACTATATCAGCAAACTGCTCCCGGATGCTGAGAAACGCTACCTCCCACTAAAAAAATTATCCTAGTCTTTGGTTGCCGTGTCGCGCAAGTTGAAGCACTATTTTGAATCTTATTCAATCATAGTCATCAATTTATTCCCCCTCAAAGTCGTTCTTTGGAAGGTTGATCTGTTTGGAAGGATGACTAAATGGTGAGTTGAATTTAGAATATTTGATATAAACCATCAACAAATAACGATGATTAAGGGTCAAGTGTTGGCAGACTTCATTTTGGAGTTAACAAGAGAAGGGGCCTAGTGACCAAGATATAGCCGACCAGTTAGTGAGCCAGGATATTGACCATACCAAAAAATGGATGTTTTATGTTGACTGTGCATCCAATTCAAGGGGGAAGGGGTAGACTTTATATTGATTTCCCCAAAGAATTCTATGATCGAACAAGGAATTGGACTTAGCTTTAAAGCTTCCAACAATGAGATCGAGAATGGAGCCCTTGTTATCGAACTGCACAAAGCTTACTCAGTGGGAAAAAACCATCTTAATATATACTGCAACTCAAAACTATTATCCAACCAAGTTACAGGAGATTTCAATGCCAGCGATGAGCAGATGCTGGCATATATGCAGATTGCCCAGATATTGATGGCCAAATTTGAGAAAATCCATATTCATCGGTTCCCTCTGGGGATATAATAACCACGCTGATGCCTTAGCAATCGTAGGGTTAGCAGTGGACACAAAGTTGAGGATAACCATTCAAGTTGAGTTCCTCGCCAAAGCTAGCATAATAAATTTCTTTATCCCCGAGTAGGTCCTTACCGTACAAAGAAGTCCGAACCTGATTGTCCTAATAATCTTATCAGTGAGATGACATCCTTCCACCTGATAAGAAGCAAGCCCACTAAATCACGGTAAAAGCTGCACAGTTTTACCAAGAACCTACAAGAGATCTTTTACTAGTCCCTACCTCTAATGTGTGCATCCAAGCGATGTCGGCCACGTTTTGTATTAGCTACATGATTATGGAAGCCACGTCATAGGAAGATGTCTGGATTTTTAAGAGATTAAGGAATCATATTGGTGGTCGTATATGCAAAAAGATGCGATATCTTATGTCAAGAAGTGTGAAAAATGCCAAAAGTACTCCCATATGCTCCATCAGTCGGCCAATAATTTAAATTCACCGACTTGTCCATGGACGTTCACCTAATAGGGTTTATTATAGGTCTACTACCAATAGCACCAGGGAATTGTAACTACTTCTTGGCTGGCATGGACTACTTCACAAAGTGGGTTGAAGCAGAACCATTGGCAAATATCAGGGACGCTAGCATGATAAGATTCATATAGAGGAACATCATGACGAGTTTTGGTGTACATAGGGCAATCATATTAAATAATGGCACATAATTTGAAAGTGGGTCATTCTAAAGCTTCTGCGATTATCATAACATCAAGCATCACTTTAGCTCTGTAGCTTACCTTCAGAAAAACGGGCAAGTTGAGGCCTCTAACAAAATAATGCTCGACGACATAAAGAAGATATTAGAGAAGACAAAAGGTGCTTGGGTGGATAAGCTTTTCCACGTCCTATGAGCATATCAACTACGCCCAGAAGCCTAACTGGGGAAACTCCCTTCACTTTCGCCTATGGGATGGAAGTTGTCATCCCTTTGAAAGTCGGTCTGCTAACCATAATGACCACAATTGTCAAACAGGTTTTGAATAAAGATATTATAAGGACTGATCTCAAACTAGTAAACGAACTAAGGGAGCAGACCATGATAAAGTTAGCCTCCTATCTATTGTAGTTGGCCAAGAAATACAATAAGGGTGTGAATCCGAGGAAATTTCAGGTCGACGACTGCTGCGACGAAATTAGGAGGGACCGATCATGGTTATTAGAGATGATTTGTAAACTGCCTGCCACTTAGAAATAATTGAGGGCATAGAGATACCAAGGGCATGAAATGCAGCCAACCTAAAAATGTTTTATTTCTATTTTGCTCTATTTATTTATTTCTCGTAATTTTTAGTCACCAACTCATGCTGCTTGAAATATTTTAAGATTTAAGTCTAATAAATTACAAGCCTAATTAGTTCATCTAGTTATTCAACATTTTTCTAAAATGGTAAGCTAACACTTTTATTAGTGGTCAAACATCGACCAGTATCACCTTAGTTTGATTTTATTTAATCTAAAACTCAAGGTTTGACGGTCTTCTTCATGAAAAACACGAAGCGTCAAGAATTGCTCAGGAAATTAAAAGACATATAAGGGATCCCTAGGAACTAAGTAAACCCATTCTTGGTCGGCTAAAAATCCTGAACGGGTGGATGTCCCTAAAATCAGGTGCATTTTTTTCTTGAGTTTGCTCTAGGCTTAAGGTAGTGATGATGATATGACCTAAATGGTAAGATAAATAATAAACATATGGTTGGCATAATAAAATGTAAAAGATGCAAAGTATGTGATTTCACAAACATCATGTTATTACACAAGTTAAAGTGTACAAAAAAAATTAATTACAATTATGGAAGATCAAAATAGTGCAATACAACAAGACTCCGACGACGATCACTTCAGCAACAATCGCTATTCATCCATCATCAGGGTTTGTTCTGACTGATTGTCTCTCTCATGAGATACTAAATAGTACTTGGCCAATTGCAGAGGAATAACATCAAGAGTAACCTAGATCTCCTCACTCCCAAATAGTGGATATCGGCAGTCTGGATAATCAACTTGGTACTAGTACCAAAGTTCAAAATCCTTTAGGACCATTAAGGTTCCCAAAGAATTCTACCAACTATGCTTATAATTCAATTACTTTGCTTCATCCAGCTTAAAAGGGGAATCCATCCACCCCTCATCATATCCAGCATCCCATGTCGCATGAGAACTTTTCCTAAAGATGTAATGGAGCTTAATTATGTCACCGATCAGTCCCATCTTGATCACTCCATCCCTCAGCAGGTCTTCCTTGGCTTTCGTAAATTGGTCCCTCAATAAATTATTCTCATCTAGCAAGAGCGTGACAATATCACTAATATCCATTAGATTCAATAAGTTATTTCTCAAAGAGATCATCTCATCCTAGATGAGTGTGCAAATATTGTCTAGAACATTGACATTATCTTTCATAGACTGTTCTTTATAGGCCTTGGTCATTTTTAGAGAGTTTTTCGAGTAGAAATAAAAGTACGAAAAGCTTGAACACTAGCTCCCGAACTAATAATGGTATTTAAGTTTCCAACATATGGGATTTTCATAGAAACACTTCTAGGCTACAAGAATGAAAATAAAATTACTCAGCAAAAATAGAGGGCAAAGTTGAAGGTCGAATGAATTTTTCATTATATAAAAAAATGAGGCCAAGTCCTTACAAATATACAGGAACAAAAAATACAAGGACCCCTAAGATTAATTGTGCCTAACTAATTTTTGGTTCCCTTCTCTTTTACCTGCTTCAAAGTTTCTTGGACTTTGACATGAACGACTTCAGAGGTATCTTGGACGACAGATGTATTTAACCTACCACCTTTTTCGAATCGTGGAGGAGAGCCTGGATTATGCTCTCCAAAGAGCTCAGACTCCACTGGAACATTAGACTTTATTAGGGTAGCATCATAGCCATTCTTGAAGTTTGACTTCCAGATGAAAGTCAATTGGCATTTATCATCATCAAAGGCTTATTTATACCCATTTTGATAGCTTGCGTCCTTAGTAATGGCCAGGAACTTCGATTGGTCCTCCTTCAGTTGGTTGTGCTCGACCACCATTTGGTTGCATTCGACCTTCAATTTATCATATTTGACCTTCAACTGGTCAAGTTCTTTCTTTAGGTCATCCATCACCGAGTTGATGGACTGTCTTTCAGCCTTATAAGCCTTCTGAATAGCTACAAGGGCAAACTCAGAGTTCTTCAGGGATTTGTTCAGGACATGTATGACATTAAATTTCTTAGAGTGCTTTTCCAAGATGGCGATAAATTCATCCACAAACTGTATAAAGATGAAATAAGATGGTATCATAATTTAAATAGAACACCAAAATAGAAAGGAAAAGTCATGTTTACTAGAAAGAAAGCTTAAACGACGTGTGTTGAGAGTTGATCATGCATCGGGTTGTTAACTTACTCGCGATTGCGTGTGAGCACAACCCCCCTCAGTTGGCCTGGGCCAAACAGGGATTTTTAGCCAATGACATCACTTGTTAACCTTTCCCAAAATTATGGGCAACTCCCTTCTTTGAGGGAATCACATTTATTGAAGAAGAACTAGTATTTTCCTTTTTATTCTTCTCTCGGATGAGGGAATACAATGTAAATATTTGAGCAGAGGGGCCCCCAAGCTTGGTTTTCTTAGGGACCTTAGGCTTGAGGGAAAGGGTAACCAAATCATCTTCATCAACTAGAAAATTCTTCTCTTTGGGGCGATTACTTCGCCCTCAATAGCAGGAATGGACTCAACATTTAATGATTCAATGGAAGAAAAAGTGGAAGCTCCCTCACTCGCTGAGGGGAGGGGGATGTCATGAATTTTATTTACTGGGTGAGCAGTGAAGCTGCTTGTTGAATTCTTATACTCAAGGAGGAAATATGCAGACCTTGGGTAATCACCACCTGGAACAAATGGCCTTCTCAAAACCCAAACCTTAATCAGTTCCTACCTATTGAAATGAGAAGGAGAAGACTATTTATTCTTTGATCGATCTGGAAAAAAAAAAAAGAATCATCATCAGTAATGGCATTATCAAATAAAGGTCAAAGCACGAGGAATAAAAAATTTAACTTATTTTTCTTCCTCTCTCCGACCATAAAAACCCTTGATATTGTTCACCCTCAATAAGGGGTGGATGTTGCTAATTTATGGCAATAAATCTTTGATTCCAATAGCCCTTATTAGAATCAGGAAGGTTGATAACTAAAATTCTATCAACCTTTATTACCATCGGGTAAAGGACCCCATTAGTTATGTGGGACCAGGAGTAGTAATACCCAATTTTTAGAATCTCTATTTTGGTATCATATAACTCATTAATTGTATGGACTCCACAGGCAATTTGCCAAGTATTTGGAGCATATTGAGCATGGACCACTTTAAAGAACTCATGAAACTCCAAGAATTATTGATTTAGGGGAAAGGTTATTGCCCCCTAAGCCACTAAAAAGGGTATGGATCATGTGTCCACCCTCAACTGTGATGCAATCCTCATGAACCTCAACACATTCAATGATTATCCAACGAGGAATTAAATATATCCTCCTAAATTCCCCTACAATTCTCTCATTAGCAAAATACATAATTTTGCCAAGCGAAGACGGAGAAAGGGAACACTGAGTAAAAGATAAAATATTCAGTAAGAAGAAGGAACGATGAAGTTCATATATATGATAAGGAAAAAATAAAAGCTAAGGACGAAGAAAACTTACAGGCAAAGTATGAAAAGCTGAAGCTCCAAGCGTTCAATTTTGTATGAAGAGAAATGTGCAAATGAAGGTACAGACTTTTGATTAAATGTGGAATGAAATCCCAAATGTATAATCATGCATGAATGGAATGCAGAGCTCATCAATGCAACTAGAAGTTCGTTTTTGGAACATTACTTGCGCACCCTTACTAAAATGGAGTAATTACGGGCGTGCCACTATAAAGTTAAAAGGTTAGAATAGTTTCCAACCGACTCACAGTTTCTTTTAAGGGAATCTCATTGCTAAGATTTAGTCATTAATTACAATCAATTAAATGTGCGGACTGACTAGTCAAACTGAACAACTTCTTAAACTTCTCCGCACCGTTCAAGCTAAAGAGCTTTAGGGGCAATTGTGAAGTGCAAACCGAACGGCCAAAGCATAACGGCCTAAATAGGCCTGGATCCGAAAAGAAGGCCCACCCAATAACAGGAAAGAGATGTCATAGGAGATAACTGCGAAGAGATCAATCCAACTAACCAAGATCTTCGAGGAGATTATCATAAATTAAGAAGGGGCTTAAACAATAATTAGGAGAAGTCCAAAGTGATTGTGCCTCTTCCACCTTTATAAATGTGACCCTCACCACAGGGAAAAAGGGCATGTAACTTCTTGATAAATAATCATAGAGAAGATATAAAAAGAGAAACACCCCGTGTACGTAGGCAATTGCCGAACCATGTAAATCCTTCTATTGTGAGATTTTTTCTTCTTCTTCATTTCACCTTAATTGATTAAATTCTTTTATTTTGATTATTTGCACTCACATACTTTAATAATCCGTATTTTTATGAATTAAATAAATATATTCACTTTATTTGAAGGATGATTTAATAAAATTATTTGATTCGAGTTATTAATAAAAATCAAAGCGATAATTTAAATAATATATGAACGACTCATTAATTTAATAATACGGTTGTGATTAATTCTTATAATGTGCCAAATTGGTCCCGAGGCGTAAGTACCCCCTTGGGTCAAGTTTTGGGAGCATCTGGTTAGTGTTTTGGGTTTATTTAGTGTCCATAAATGGGCCCACAATGGACGTGCTATATTAGGATTATAAATAGATAATTAAACCTAATTAATCATCAAGACACATCCTGTTTCATAACCTAGAATCAAATGCATACTTTGGGAGAAAATAGGTATCACACAAGAGGGTTTTATCATAACGTAATCTTCATTAAAGCAAGAAAGACTATATTGGTTATCGTACTAATGTAACTTGTTTATAATTATCATCGTTGTATATAAACCAATTGATTAGAAGTATGCTATTATGGTTTAAATATGATTGACTTATAAATCTGTTTATTAATCATGTTTATTGTAGATATTAATTTATTATATGATTAAACCCGTATTCATATTAATAAGGGTTAATTATACTTTTTTCTCAAGAACTTTACCCTATTTTCACTTTGTTACCTCAACTTTCATTTTCTGCACTTAACCCTCTAAACTTTTCAAACAACTTCAAGTAACCCCATGTCATTAAGTTCGTTCATTTCTGGAGGAAAAAGTGGGTCATGTGCATGGCACATGATGACAAATCATAATTTTTTAGTTAATTCCTATTTAGGGGTGCCATTTGCTTAATAGGCACACTACAATAGATAAAACCCATTTTCCCTTCTCTCTCTTACCTCCACTCTCTCCTCTCTATCCATGGAGCATCCATTGACGTGTTATTCATCTTCTTTCCATCTCCCTCTCTTTCACACACACGCGTGCAAACACAATCCCACCCTTACAACCCCCAACCCTGCTGCCCCAAAACTCTTAAAATTGATCTCGTGAACACGGTGTTATCATGGGTTTTATTAAAATATTTTGATTGATTTTTTTTTACTGTTTTGAGAATTTTGTTAGAAGGTTTCAATCTCGTGTTATTTTAGACTAGGTTTGTAAATATAACCAACATATTCTTGTAGCTGGGTTTGAGAATTTTTAATGAGTTTTGAAATATTTTTTTAAATGGGTTTGAAATGTTTTTTTTCTCAAAAATAAATTTTATTAAAAGAAATCAGTTTTAATTTTTATATTTTTACTGGAAATTATCTTTTTTGTTGTTAGAAATTATTTTTAGCGAAAATCATTTTTTTTGCCGAAATTATAATTTAAAATTGAAATTAGTTATTTTTTCCTTGGAAATTATTTTTTGTGGTAAACAATTTTTTGTTGAAAATCATTTTATTTAGTGAAACCTATTTTTTTCCAATCAAAATTTTTTACTAGAAATTATTTGTTTTGCTGAAAATCATTTTTTGGGTGAATTTTTTTTGTTCAAAGTTTTTTTTTTCTGGAAATTAAATTTTCTTAAGTGAAATGAGTTTTATTTTTTATTTTTTTGGTGGAAACTTTTTTTTGTTGCTTGAAATCATTTTTTTGGTTGGAAAATAATTTTTCTTTAATTCATTTTATCTGGTGGAAACAGTTTTTTCTAAAAAAATAATTTTTTTAACTGAAATGTTTTTTTCTATATGTTTTTATTTTTTATTTTTATTGCTAGAAATCATATTTTAATATCTATTAGTCTTTTCGATATATTTTTTCTTCATATTTTCCAATTTTCAAACTTATTTTTTTATAATTTTTAAATAAAGCTTTTGATTTCTAAATGTTTTTATAATTTTTTTTGTCATTTTCAATTTTTTAATTTTTTAGCATTCTTCAGTTTTTTATTTTTATTTTTTTGTGGTTTATGTAATACAATAATTTTAAAATGCCCTTTTTTTTGGAATTGACTAAAATACCCTCAATTGTTATCATGTGTTATGCAAGTGGCCCACTTTTCCGTAAAAAAATAATGGTCTTAATGAGAGGGGGTTACTCGAAGTCGTTTGGAAAGTTTATGGGTTAAATGTATGAAATGAAACTTCGGGTGGAAAGTGAAAATGTAGTAAAGTTGAGGGAAAATAGTGTAATTAATCTTATTAATAATTATAGTTACTAAAATCCTAATTGGAATGATTTAAACCAATAATATCGAGGAGTAAAGGAAAAACACACAATATAAAACATAATATACGAGGTTCGACAATGTGCCTACGTCTAAAGGATGTTTCTCTCTCTTTATATTGATGAGTTCACTATAACAGGAGCTATATTCTCCTTTTCCTAAGGTTAAAGGTTGCATTTATAGATAATATAAAGAGAATGAATCGTGTTGGACTCTAGGACCTTCAGATGTAGTTGTGATTTGATCGAACGGACCCAGGCTCGAGATATTTATTGATTGGATCCCCTTTTGTTCTTATCTTCAAGTTGTGATCTTTTATCTAAGCAGTCGGACACATGTCATCTTATCCGACTTGGTTGTATAAGTCAGATATTTTCCCCATAATTTCTTATGAAGCTTTTCATCCAGAATGTGATGGAGAGGTTTGATTGTTGGTTGACTTTGATGCTGGTCGGCAATGATGTTTGATATGAGATTGATGTGTGCCAACACTTGTGATTTTTTAGATGAAAAATTATTTTATTATGCATATTGAGTTCGAAAGGAATGCTCATAATTTGACCTAACCTTGCAGGGGTACGCTGGAAATCTTTATATTGAGGAGACCAATAGGTGAGGCACATTTTTCCGCCGTCACCTATGGTTCCATTTTAAAACGATGAAATACTTTGGAAGTTGAACCAAGTAGTTCAATGACTTCTCCCACCACCATTTTGCATGTCCACTTCTGTAATTATTCAGAAAAAATGTTTCAGAACCCTCTATCTTCTTAGTGACTATAAGTTTCTTCTTTTCGCATTTTCATTTCCTCCGCAATTTTCCTCAAACAATCATTTATATTTCCCTACTTTTGCATACTTTTCCATCATTCTTCTTTTTTAGTTTAGAAAAATATTCTGTGCAGTGAGTAAGAAGTCCAATGGAGAGTTTAACAAGATATTCTCCATCCCCTATTGGATTGTGATTAAGGGTGCTAAAGAACCTGAAGATTGTCACGACGTAAAAGGGGCCTATGGTTGCACATCCAGTCCATCGCTGTGGTGGAGTTACATTCCCCTAAATCAACTATTTTTGGAATTTTATGAGTTCTTTAGAATGGTGACTACTCAATGCACTCCGAATATAAGGAGGATCGTGAATGGAGTCCATGGGATCATTGAGTTATGCCAAACGCATGGATTAAAACAAATGACGACACATTCTACCTGAAGGCAAGAAGGGTGGATAGGGTAATTATTGTTAATCTCGCTAACTCCAATAAGGGTTATTGGATATTGCCATGCAATAAGAACATCCACCATTTCCTAAGGATGGTGAGCCCTATGTGGGTTTTAAGTGCCCAGTAGAGGGCACAAAATAGGTTATTTTCTACTTTCTCATTGTATTTTGTTTTGGTCGATCAAGTTTCACATGAAATGTTTGATAATATCCTTTTTTATTTGTTCTTTGTAGAAACTTCTAAGAAAAAAGATCTTAACGCCTCTCATGTCAACTTCTTCAAACCACTTAAAGTCTGGAGTATAAAGAGGCCTTTATCTGCTGGTGGCGAGCATCCCAAATCAGCATCCCTACTACTCGAATACACGACCACCACCACCACCTCTTTCATTACTAAACCTGTAGATTCAATACCTGAGATCCCAGTCCCTTCCATCAGTGAAGGGTCTCTGGGTGAGTCCACCATAACTTCTTTTGAATATGTGGATGTTATTGCCATACATATTGTGATAATCACTACCTCGAAGGAAGAGATGGCCCCAATGAGAAAGATTAATAGCCTGGTGAAGGAGTTTGACCTCCCTACTTACCCAAAGGCTCAACCTTTGAAGAGAAAAGATATTGGGGGAATGCTTTACCTTTTCAACTTGATGAATTCTCCTAAAAAAACATAAGCCCAAAAGAAGACCAAGATTGGATCTGGGACTTCTACCAATGATGCTATTGTGCCCACCAAGAAGGTGTATGCCCTCGTTAAGGGGAATGATATGCCCTAAATGTACTTGACAACTCAGAGACATCAACCTCAGAATATTAGAGGGCCGAGCTAACAAAGGTTCCTGACTGGCTACCAACACTTTCGTCCTACAGAAGGTCGGCCATGACCGACATTACAAGTCACCTCATTGTCAGGCAACATCAGAGATCACATCTACCTCGTTCATCAACCTCGGTTGGGAATGAGCCGAGTTAGCAAGGACCACCACCATCGTGATCAACCTCGGCTGGGAGTCAGCTGACGTTCTAGCTACTCCAACATAACCTCGGCCCAGGCCAATGTTATAACTCCACCTGCCTTAACTCGGCTTTCCTACTGAGCCGAAGATCATCATGAATAACCTCGGATTGAGCAGCAGCCAGACTTCACCAACCTCGTGTGACACCCCGCCTAATTAATCCCGGGTGATCAGTCCTAAATCAAGTTAGAACAGGATTCTCATTTGGTCCATTCTTAGCATCACTGTCGTCATATTAAATTACTAACCATCTAAGTGAGAAAAATAGACTGGTGCCATTTATATATCTTTCATTATTTAAACAAAAACCCATGCGGAATATAAAACTATATAACAATCACAGATAACTGAATTAATCACCCATAAGTAAAAATATAATTGACCGAATAAACCAACGGTCCAAGTAATAAATCCCATAAAGACAAGAATAAACTCCCAACAAGTCTAATACAAATAAATGAAAAGTGAGCAACATGCTCGAATACTAATCATGAACTTCTACATTAGGAATGAAGAATGAGGCGTCTAGCAAAACCCCGCAACATCCACATATGCTGCAGCAACGGATCCCTGGAATATAGTCAAGGCTGGCGTCCCTGTGGTTGGACACCTAAAAGGGTTTTTAAAAGTTTTTATTGCAAGGGTTAGTACCCAAAACATTTGAAAAACATTTAACAAATGATTAACTTGCAGTAATAAATAAATATGCATGCTCTTCATTTTTTAGTTAGTATCGCACTCTCTTGAGGACTTCCTTACCCTTCCTCTAATGTACCCTACTAACGCTTTAATTAAATTACCTAGTTATTCATCTCATGACTGGATAATTAATAAAGTTCCTTTATACCCACCCTACTCTAACTGAGTATGTAGTGATTATGATTTTTAAGTTATTAGTAACATCAACTTAACTAAATCATTTCCCCTTTTTTTTTATATTCATATAACTTCTACACTTGTTATACATGTGAAATAACTCACTTTTCATTAATAACCCGTATATAATTTATTATCTAATTATATACTTATAATCATATTTCAGCATTCACAATCATACTGTAATATATATAACAACTTACATCCTCCCGAGCAAAATACTCCCGGAATATAAATTCTATAAAGTGCTATCCCACTAGGTACAATCACATAGCTTAGATATCCCAAGTCAGAATTTTCACACCAACTTGATAAAAATAAATAATTGGAGGCGGTCATATTCCTTCCCTGAAAGTGAGATGTCCCTCACCCATATAACGGACGCTATGACCTCGGGAATATACTCACCCTACTCCTCAAGCTAGGGGATTCATCCACTACGCGCAACCTCCCCCTATAGCACTATAGTATAAAATATCTAATCACTGATATTAATTGTGCACACCATATATATATACAATCGCCTCCGTATATATAAATATAAAAGTCCCGACTATACCGTTCGCTAAATCCGTAACATAAGCCTATTAAAATTATTAAGAGTTTATGGTCCAACTCTAAATATTAATTAAATTGCACCTTAATTAATTAAGTTATTTTTGGTGTCGCCCCCACCATAAATTTGGACTTACTCTCGTAGCCCAAAATAAATTTACCCGAGTCAAAATTCCCGACTTTAATTTATTAGCCTCAAACCCTAATTAATTTATCTACAATTAATTAGATTTACTCTCATGTATTTAAATTTCTCAATAATTAATTACATGAGATTTTTATATGATTTCCCCCTCTTATATAACTAACTGGTGAAACTGCCAAAATCTGGCGACCGTCGATCGATCGACCCCAGACCGTCGATCGATTGATCGAACAGGTCTTCGTCTTCTTCGCGAAGACAGGGAAGCCATGAACGAAAATTCTTAAACCCTAATCTCTGCTAACATGAATTTTAAGCCTTTTTAACACCAGTACATATTAGAAACCTTATTAGGATTCCCTAGAAAGTCCACAACAATCATCAATTCGTCCATAAACTACTGATTTA
The DNA here is from genome assembly GCA_949130495.1 of Sambucus nigra. Taxonomy (NCBI): domain Eukaryota; kingdom Viridiplantae; phylum Streptophyta; class Magnoliopsida; order Dipsacales; family Adoxaceae; genus Sambucus; species Sambucus nigra. The sequence goes on along the minus strand of OX422219.1, from coordinate 359,570,184 downwards.
TAATTTTGGGGAAAAATCCATCTTTTTCTTTAAACACATTTTTTTACTCCAAATTTCTTCATCAAATTCGTTCTAATTTATCAGGATATCATTCTAACAGATACACATCAATATTCCAATATCAGATTTTACATAACTCCTCATAAATTCGGGCAAATCAGATTCATGATTTCTTTTGTATTATCAAAACCCCATGTTTATGCCATGAAACCCCAAAATGAATTTTAATTCATTACATCACGTAAATATGAATTTAAAGACAGATTTAATGCTATTGCAAGTTATTCACTTGCCTTAGGTTTCATAGTGTCTGAATTTGCGATGGATTCCAAGGTTGAAGATGACCTTGTTGGTTCTTTGAGATCCCCAAAATGGTTTTGGCTGCTGCTAGGGTTTTCTAACCCTTTAATTCCTTTTTCTAATTAAGCTCAGCCATGCACTTATTTCTTTTTATTAGGTTAATTAATCAATTCCCGTTTTTTGACTAATGGGCCAAGCCCAAGTGACCAAAATGCCCCCGAGTGGGCCCGACTATGTCTAAAAATGTCCCGTGACCCGTTTACTACCCCCGGGTACACTTTTCCGACTATCTCGGCCCATCCGGACTCAACTGTACACTCAGAATTTGCATCCGAATTAATTTATAAAAATACTTATCCCCCACCCAATATAGTCTATACCGACTTCCGGATGTGATAAGTACATACCTCGTCATTAATACTCGAAACGACGAAATTACATTATTACTATTCACTTAGTAAATAAATTTTCCCTAAATATTAACCATTCAATCCCAGATTAATATTTATATATTATTTTATCATAATTAATTCATTAAATTACAACACACTAGTAATTTAGAATTTCCGAATTAATTAAATTTTAAATGTACCAAAAATACGGGGTGTTACATACTCCCCCCCTTATAAAGGAATTTCGTCCCCGAAATTAGATCGTACCTGCATTGAAAAGCTCTGGATATTGTTCCCGCATATCCTCCTCTCGCTCCCAGGTAGACTCGTCAACATTGTGATGACCCCACTGTACTCTAACCAATGGAACAACCTTGGATCGTAATTTCCGCTCACTATGATCCAGAATTGCTACCGGCCTCTCCTCATACGAGATGTCTGGCTGTAAGTCGATCTCCTCGAGTGGAATGTGCCAAAAGGCTCTCTCGCTCCTTCGATATTTCTTCAGTGATGCCACATGAAATACATCGTGTATCCGCTGAAGATGTTCTGGTAACCCAAGCTTATACGCCACCGGTCCCACCCTCTCAATAATAGGGAAAGGTCCTACGTATCGCGGTGCTAACTTACCCTTCTTGCCGAACCTCATCACCCCTTTCATTGGGGATACCCGGACTAAAACCTGGTCCCCAACTTCTAGCTCCACATGTCTTCGAGAAGCATCAGCATAACTCTTTTGCCTGTCCTAAGCTATCCGAATTCTTCCTCGAATCAACTCTATCTTAGAAGATGTCTCCTGAACAATCTCCGGCCCCAAGAGTTTGTTGTCCCCCACCTCTAACCAACAAACGGGCGAACGACAAGGTCTCCCGTACAGTTCCTCAAACGGTGCCATGCCAATCGTGAATTGGTAAGAGTTGTTATACGCAAACTCTACCAAAGGGAGATATTTCTCCCATCCTCCCCCGAAGTCCAAAATGCACATTCTGAGCATGTCTTCCAGCATCTGGTTAACTCTCTCAGTCTGTCCGTCAGTCTGTGGGTGATACGCTGTACTCAAGCGCAACTCCGTGCCCATTGCCTCCTGAAAGCTCTGCCAAAAGTGGGCGACAAAGATTTTGTCTCGATCGGATACAATATTTATAGGTACTCCATGCAGCTTAACAATCTCTGCTATGAATAGCTGTGCATAACGCATCATCTCGAAGTCTGTGCGTACCGGCAAAAAGTGGGCCACCTTAGTCAACCGATCCACAATAACCCATATGGAGTCGTGACCCCTCTGCGATACAGGTAACCCTGTGATGAAGTCCATGGAGACGCTCTCACACTTCCACACGGGAATTTCTAACGGCTGTAGCATCCCTGATGGTCTCTGGTGGTCAACTTTCACAAGCTGACACGTGGCACATTTCGAAACAAACTCTGCTATGTCCCGTTTCATCCCTGCCCACCAATACTGCCTCCTCATATCTTGGTACATTTTATCCCCACCGGGATGTACCGCAAATTTCGAACCATGGGATTCTGTCATAACAGCGTGCCTCAAATCCTCATCCTCTGGCACCATTAACCTCCCATTAAAGCGTAGGCCTCCTTCTGAGCAAATCGAGTAACCCTCTGCTCCCTCAGCTAACAACTGGCCCACCCTATCCCGGCAAATCTGATCCTCTGCCTGAGCCTTCACAACTCGCATAATGATCTCGGGTGTGATGGATAAAGCTGACATGCAAGCCATGGCTACGTCATCCTCATATTGAAGCTCTCTCCACTTCGCTTTCCATACCTCTGATATCTCCCCAGTCGGCCTTAGGCTCAATGCGTCTGCTACCACATTGGCCTTACCAGGATGATACTGAATATCAAACTGGTAGTCCTTCACGAATTCCAGCCACCGCCTCTGCCTCATATTCAGATCCTTCTGTGTGAAGAGATACTGAAGTGACTTGTGATCCGTGAATAGAGTAAACTGCTCTCCTAGAAGATAATGCCTCCATATCCTCAAAGCAAAAACGACCGCTGCCAACTCTAGGTCGTGAGTGAGGTAATTACTCTCGTGGGGCTTTAGCTTCCTGGAAGCATAAGCTATAGCCCTTTCCTCCTGCTAGAGCACACCCCCAAGACCCCGTAAGGATGCGTCTGTGTAAACCCGATACTCTAGCCCTCCCTTTGGCAATGCAAGCACGGGTGCAGATGTCAACTCGTCCTTTAGCTCGTCGAACGCTAATTGACAACTATCATCCCACTTGAAAGGTACCCCTTTCCGAGTCAGATTCGTCAAAGGTCCTGCAATTTTAGAGAATCCCTTAATGAATCGCCTGTAGTAACCGGCCAAACCCAGAAAACTGCGCACCTCGGTCGGTGTCGTGGGCTGTCCCCACTCCCTCACCGCCGATACCTTATTCGGATCCGCTGCAATACCCTGATCTGACACGACGTGACCAAGGAACTGTACCTCCCGTAGCCAGAATCCACACTTCTCTAATTTGGCATAGAGCTGATGATCCCTCAGTGTCTGTAAAACCATGCGCAAATGCTCTGCGTGCTCCTCCTCGGTGCGCGAGTAGATTAGGATGTCATCAATGAACACGATGACAAACTGATCTAGGTACTCCCTAAAAACCCTGTTCATGAGGTCCATGAACACTGCTGGTGCATTGGTGAGCCCGAAGGGCATCACCCTGAACTCATATGATCCATACCGCGACAAGAAAGCGGTCTTAGGAACATCCCCCTCTCGGATACGCAGTTGATGATACCCTGACCTCAAGTCGACCTTGGAGAAGTAAGACGCCCCTCTCAATTGGTCAAATAAATCATCAATCTGAGGCAACGGATATTTATTCCTTATCGTCACCTTGTTCAGCTCCCTATAATCCACGCACAAGCGGAGTGAACCATCTCGCTTCTTCACAAACAACACCGGCGCACCCCACGGCGATGTACTCCGCCGAATAAAACCCTGACCCAGTAGTTGCTGAATCTGTTCCCTCAATTCCCGCATCTCTGAAGGGGCCATTCGGTAAGGTGCCCGAGCAATCGGCCTCGTCCCCGGTGTCAAATCGATAACAAATTTGATTTCTCTGCTGGGTGGTAATCCTGGTATCTCCTGGAATACATCCTCAAAGTCCCTCACTATAGGAATAGAGTCCAAAGGAACTACCACCTCCTGTGAGGTTTCCTCCTCAATGTAGTATAAGTGAGTGCGCGACCCTCCCTCAGGAAGCGGCATTGCTATCAGGAACATCTCCTGTCCCGGAATGGAGAACACGATTGTCCTCTCATAACAATCCACCGTTGCCCGGTAACATGCCAACCAATCCATGCCCAAGATGACATCATATCCCTCCATATCTAACACTAAGAGGTCTGCTGCTAAACTAAGCCTCCCAATCAAAATGTCTACTCCTCGACGGATCGAGCGAATCAAAGCCCCGCTGCCTACTGGTGACTCTACACTCATACAGAGGCTACCCGCTGTCTCTAATAACCCAGCCCGTTTAGCAAAATTCGATTTAATGAATGAATGTGATGCTCCCGTGTAAAAAATAATGCTACCCTCATGACCATGAATGAAAAACATAGCCTCAACCGTTGGCGGCGCCTGCTGTGCTGGAGGATTGGGAACATCCCGAACGTTGTACACACGTCCGTAGTGCATCTGCCCCTGCTGCTGTGGGGCGGGTGGGGCTGGTGCTGCTGCTGGCGGCATCTGACCCTGTTGCCCCTGCTGGGCACCCTGCTGCTGGCCTCTGCCCCTCTGCGGGCACTCCCTCTTGAAGTGTCCTGGCTTGCCACAGGCGAAACAGCGTTTCTGGTCGTCACCCTGCCGTTGGCCCTGCTGGCCCTTACGTTGCTGGCCCGGTTGGCCTCCCCCGTTGTTCCCTTGGCCCTGACGGCCCTGAGGAACCTGCTGTTGTTGATTAGGGCCTGGTTGCCCCTGCCTGAACCCCTGTCCTCCCGGTCGGAACCCACCAGGCTTAAACTTCTTAGCCTGATTCCCTTGCTGAATGATCACCTGCTGCTGTGTGCCACTTGTCTCACTACTAGTAACCGCCTTGCCCTGCTGGCTCGGCTCACCTGCCTTCTTGTTCCCCTTAGCATGGAAACGATGATCCTGGCAATGTACAAGTGCGGCATTAACGACATCTGTATAAGTCACTAACACCGGATTTCCAATCAAGTGCTGCCTGATTCTCCAGGCTAGGCCATCCATGAACTTTGACCTTTTCCGCTCCTCATCGCTCACCTCATTTGGCACAAAGTTTGCCAAACGGGTGAACTCCTCCTCATATTCTGCTACTGACCTGTCACCCTGTACCAACTCGTTGAATTTCTTTCTCATCTCAGACTCTACTGCTGGAGGGAAGTACTTGCGGTCAAACCGCACCCAGAATTCAGAAATCGGCATCAAATCCCGCTCCTCAGCGGTGGTTACGGACTCCCACCACTGTAAGGCTGCCCCCGACAGACGAAAGGTAGCCAGCATCTGTTTCTGCACCTATGTACCCTCTAACATACGCAGATGGCGCTGAATGTTCTTCTTCCAGTCACAAGCCTCGACCACATTGGTGCTACCTCGAAACTCAGGTGGGTGACCCTTCTGAAAGGTCTCCCTCACTCGCTGCCAAGATGGTGGCCCCACTGGAGCCTGAACTGCTGGAGCCAATGGAGGCGGTGCCTGGGGCTGTGGAAAATGAGCTGCCATAGCTCGCATCGCTGTCTCGACCGCTTGGGCCACTATCACTGCCACCTGAGTGGTAGAAATCAACTCGGGCGGGGGTGGTGGTGGCGGTATCTGTGGTTCCTGGCGAGCCTCCCTCACCTCATCTCTAGCCTCAGCCCTCTCCGCTCTCTGTCTTTTTGGTGGCATCTGAAATAGATTGAATTGTATAAGTACACAATTTATACAAAAACTAATAACAGGAATACGATATCTCACAAGCGGAAAATATAATCAACAGTCCTAATAATAGGGCTCTATAACAACCGAACGCTACGCTGAAACGTAGAAAGCCGCACAGATCCTAAGGACACTAGAACCTGATGCTCTGATACCATCTGTGACACCCCGCCTAATTAATCCCGGGTGATCAGTCCTAAATCAAGTTAGAACAGGATTCTCATTTGGTCCATTCTTAGCATCACTGTCGTCATATTAAATTACTAACCACCTAAGTGAGAAAAATAGACTGGTGCCATTTATATATCTTTCATTGTTTAAACAAAAACCCATGCGGAATATAAAACTATATAACAATCACAGATAACTGAATTAATCACCCATAAGTAAAAATATAATTGACCGAATAAACCAACGGTCCAAGTAATAAATCTCATAAAGACAAGAATAAACTCCCAACAAGTCTAATACAAATAAATGGAAAGTGAGCAACATGCTCGAATACTAATCATGAACTTCTACATTAGGAATGAAGAATGAGGCGTCTAGCAAAACCCCGCAACATCCACATATGCTGCAGCAACGGATCCCTGGAATATAGTCAAGGCTGGCGTCCCTGTGGTTGGACACCTAAAAGGGTTTTTAAAAGTTTTTATAACAAGGGTTAGTACCCAAAACATTTGAAAAACATTTAACAAATGATTAACTTGCAGTAATAAATAAATATGCATGCTCTTCATATTTTTAGTTAGTATCGCACTCTCTTGAGGACTTCCTTACCCTTCCTCTAATGTACCCTACTAACGCTCTAATTAAATTACCTAGTTATTCATCTCATGACTAGATAATTAATAAAGTTCCTTTATACCCACCCTACTCTAACTGAGTATGTAGTGATTATGATTTTTAAGTTATTAGTAACATCAACTTAACTAAATCATTTCCCTTTTTTTTTATATTCATATAACTTCTACACTTGTTATACATGTGAAATAACTCACTTTTCATTAATAACCCGTATATAATTTATTATCTAATTATATACTTATAATCATATTTCAGCATTCACAATCATACTGTAATATATATAACAACTTACATCCTCCCGAGCAAAATACTCCCGGAATATAAATTCTATAAAGTGCTATCCCACTAGGTACAATCACATAGCCTAGATATCCCAAGTCAGAATTTTCACACCAACTTGATAAAAATAAATAATTGGAGGCGATCATATTCCTTCCCTGAAAGTGAGATGTCCCTCATCCATATAACGGACGCTATGACCTCGGGAATATACTCACCCTACTCCTCAAGCTAGGGGATTCATCCACTACGCGCAACCTCCCCCTATAACACTATAGTATAAAATATCTAATCACTGATATTAATTGTGCACACCATATATATATATACAATCGCCTCCGTATATATAAATATAAAAGTCCCGGCTATACCGTTCGCTAAATCCGTAACATAAGCCTATTAAAATTATTAAGAGTTTATGGTCCAACTCTAAATATTAATTAAATTGCACCTTAATTAATTAAGTTATTTTTGGTGTCGCCCCCACCATAAATTTGGACTTACTCTCGTAGCCCAAAATAAATTTACCCGAGTCAAAATTCCCGACTTTAATTTATTAGCCTCAAACCCTAATTAATTTATCTACAATTAATTAGATTTACTCTCATGTATTTAAATTTCTCAATAATTAATTACATGAGATTTTTATATGATTTTCCCCTCTTATATAACTAACTGGCGAAACTGCCAAAATCTGGTGACCGTCGATCGATCTACCCCAGACCGTCGATCGATCGATCGAACAGGTCTTCGTCTTCTTCGCGAAGACAGGGCAGCCATGAACGGAAATTCTTAAACCCTAATCTCTGCTAACATGAATTTTAAGCCTTTTTAACACCAGTACATATTAGAAACCTTATTAGGATTCCCTAGAAAGTCCACAACAATCATCAATTCGTCCATAAACTACTGATTTATAATTTTGGGGAAAAATCCATCTTTTTCTTTAAACACATTTTTTTACTCCAAATTTCTTCATCAAATTCTTTCTAATTTATATGGATATCATTCTAACAGATACACATCAATATTCCAATATCAGATTTTACATAACTCCTCATAAATTCGGGCAAATCAGATTCATGTTTTCTTTTGTATTATTAAAACCCCATGTTTATGCCATGAAACCCCAAAACGAATTTTAATTCATTACATCACGTAAATATGAATTTAAAGACAGATTTAATGCTATTGCAAGTTATTCACTTGCCTTAGGTTTCGTAGTGTCTGAATTTGCGATGGATTCCAAGGTTGAAGATGACCTTGTTGGTTCTTTGAGATCCCCAAAATGGTTTTGGCTGCTGCTAGGGTTTTCTAACCCTTTAATTCCTTTTTCTAATTAAGCTCAGCCATGCCCTTATTTCTTTTTATTAGGTTAATTAATCAATTCCCGTTTTTTGACTAATGGGCCAAGCCCAAGTGACCAAAATGCCCCCGAGTGGGCCCGACTATGTCTAAAAACGTCCCATGACCCGTTTACTACCCCCGGGTACACTTTTCCGACTATCTCGGCCCATCCGGACTCAACTGTACACTCAGAATTTGCATCCGAATTAATTTATAAAAATACTTATCCCCCACCCAATATAGTCTATACCGACTTCCGGATGTGATAAGTACATACCTCGTCATTAATACTCGAAACGACGAAATTACATTATTACTATTCACTTAGTAAATAAATTTTCCCTAAATATTAACCATTCAATCCCAGATTAATATTTATGTATTATTTTATCATAATTAATTCATTAAATTACAACACACTAGTAATTTAGAATTTCCGAATTAATTAAATTTTAAATGTACCAAAAATACGGGGTGTTACACCTCGTACTTTTCCAGGCCGAGGTTGGTATCAATCGAAGACAACCAAACATTGACAAGTATATGCAAGGATAGGAACACGTGTACAAAATCAGGTGTGACCGAATCAATCCCCTCACGTAGGGGAATATTTCATCATCATTCTCTACATGTGACAGTGACAGATGTCTTCATTAGATTGGCTAGATCAACACACACATGCTCATTGCGTGCATGGGAGGTGCATTACACCCTCCACACACTATATATACTTATCTTCTCCTACCTTGAAAAAGATCCAAAATTATAACCCTAGGGGAAACTCTGTCAATTTAGACAATAGAGAGATAAAGCTTGAGCGACTGTATCCATGACCGTTAGTGCCTTATTTTAGTGGCCTTACTCACTCACTTGCGCAGTGGACGTAGGCCTAATTGGCTGAACCACTTAAACATTTGTGTTCATCCTCTTCTCCTCATATCTATCTCTTATAGTTGTATATTCCTGAGCTGCCATTGTTATTATTAATTTGAGCTTACAAACACCTTAAAGGGTGGTGCTATTTCCAACATCATCATTTTGGCGTCGTCTGTGGGAACGAGAAGCTGTATCTTCCTCTTTTTCTACTTAACCTCACCGGAGACTCTGGTAGTGAACCAGGCCTCACCCCTTGCGTGGAGCTGTTTCACCATTGAAAGAGGTCCTTTAAGGTATTAATCTCATATTCTTTACAATCTCTCTAGTTTTAACATATGGCACCGGAATTTCCACCGCCTCTTCCACCACCTGGTGCTAGAGGACCTAGTTCCAGCCAGGCACCCCCAGTCCGAAATGGCTGAGGTGGCAGCAACGCAACAAGCAATGAAGGAGAAATTTGCATAACTTAGTCAAAATATGATGAGACCACCTGGGGTATCCCCGGAGATGATTACTCTGGCGGCTGCTCAACCACATCTTGAGGCCAGGGGACCACCCCAGGCACCGCAAAAAGACCAACCTACACCTCAATGGAGGATGGACGTTGCTGACCCTAGGCGTTTGCGTCTGGGGAGGCAAGGACACCCTTGCTCTGAGGATAGGTATGATGATATGGAGGCAGAAGATGCCCCAGAAGATTATTGGGAGCCGTATGAGGTTTCAAATAACACAGTACGTCATATCCAGCAGAGCCGAGGTTGTAGAGGTAGAAGAGGTGAAGGTGCCCAATAAAGAGGATCAGCTTTTGATCGATTGAGCAGAGGGTCGACCTTTGAAAGGTTCGGCCCAGTAAATGACCTGAAGCAGAGGTTATCCAGGTCACGAAGTGCCGCTGGCTCTCAAAGGGGAGATAGGGAACATCGGCCTCATCATGGCCGACCTTATCATGGCCGACACCATTAGGGACGAGACATGGAACAAGAGGAGGTAAACAGCCTACGTTGTGTTGCGATTGGGGAACCCTCAGTCCACCCTTTGGAGGTGGCTAGGGACAATCTCAGCCAGGCCGATGTTGCAAGGCCATGGAATGACTCCATCCAACATCTTGAGGAGAAGATAGAAGACCTCATCAAAAGACGAGACACATTGCAAAGAGGTTTCTCAGAAGGTTCTCCATTTGTGGCTAAGATAGTGAGCTTACCAACCCCTGCCAAGTTCAAGCCGCCTATGGTGTCTCCCAAATATAATGGTAGTACTAACCCTGTCTATCATATTAAGATGTACCAGTCTGCGGCGGACATTTACACAATACCAGATGAGATAAAGTGTCGGGCCTTCTCCAGAACTTTGACGGGAGCTGCACACATCTCGTTTACCTCTCTTTAGAAGAACTCAATAGAGAACTTTAAGGGTTTGGCTGAACGATTCATTCACAATTTCTATTTTGGGGTAAGAACTCAATAGAAGACCACTCATCTACTATATGTCAACAAGGAAAGAGTGAAAGCCTAAGAGACTACATTGCAAGATTCAACAAAGAAAAACTGGAGGTTGAATATTACGAAGAGAATATAACTATGACTTCCCTCATAGGAGGTCTCCAGAAAGGGAAGTTATTGTGAAAACTTGCAAAAGACCCTCCCAAGTCTATGACAGAACTATTGGCAATTGCGGGGAAGGTCATGAACGCTGAAGAGGCTATGGCCGCAAAGTATGAGGATGAGAACGGTAGTGGCAGCGGGAAGTTCCAAAGAAAGAAAGACAGAAAGAAGAGGTTAGCTGACGATAAGTTTGCACGTTATACCCCTCTAACTGTGAGCTGTGAACACATCCTGGTGCGCCCAAAATAAAGCTTGTGATTCAAGTGCAAATCTATCGCAACAAGTAATATCCGGTAAGTACGGAATCGTGATCCACAGGGATTGAAACACTCCTAAGAGAACTGTATTAGGTTAAAGGGATTCTCTAAACGTCACAAAAGTTAAAGTGTAAAAGATGATTTAATAGTTTGGAAAAATGATTGAGAGTGATCTCTAAACTAACATTCTATTGATGATCAGTTGATTAATTAATAATTACGGAACTATGAAAAGAACTAAGATAAGCTTGAGTTCAAGAAATTAAAGGGATCGAGGATCATTCTCCCACCTCGGATTCACAAAGAAGGGGATTGTAGGGCTTGGTTGAAATTAATTCTAATCGAGCATAACTAATTAAGTCCGAACATCAACCATGTAGAGACTAAACTCAACAATGGAGGATTAAGGGTTAATTAATTATTGCTAGATGGGTTGGGTTTGTAGTAAAGCTTCAAACACTAACCCTTGCATGACAAGAGAAGTTAAGAAACTATGATACTCCAATACCAACACATAAAGTTCCATTAGAACAATTATAAACCAAACCCTAAATATGAAGTTCAAGCATCCAAGGTGGGATTTTGATCCCCAATCATAAGTCTAGCTACTCATAATTGAAACTAAACTACACATGCTAGTTAACAACATACTTAAACTAGTTATCTAGTTTAAACACAACCCAATGCAAGAGATGGAATTAAATGCAAATTAAAGCTAGTTGAACAAGTAGAGAAGAAGTAAATGAACCTTTCTTGCATTAATAACAACAATTCAACTAGTAATCAAAGCCTTACAAGTTGGTAAAAACCATAAATGAACTTGACCTAGGAGAGAGAAGAGAGTGTATTTCTATATCCCCAAATATCTAATAAAATTAATCTATATCTACAAAAGAGGAAAAACAAAGGATATATCCCCAAAATCCCACCAAAATGGCAAACTAGTAATAAGAAGAAAGCTGGAAATGCAGGGCCGAATCGATTCGGTGCCAAATCCGAATCGATTCGGAAGTGTAGAGAATTGCCCCTGTATGCAACCGAATCGATTCGGTAGTAATGGCGAATCGATTCGGTCCTGCTGTGAGAAGGAGAGTTGTCTATATAGGCATTAGTTGTCCCATGTTTCACCGAAACTTTCGTAACTTCTTCGTTCGAGGTCGGATTCAAGCACCGTCGGAGGCCACGCGAAGATAAGAAGAAGGTCTACAACTTCCGTGAAGAAATCGGGATCAAAACCCGAGTGCTGAAATTACCAAAATGCCCCCGACTGTGCAAGTGTCAACGAAACTTTTTCGGATCAAAACCAAACTTCCCAAAATGCATTCCTGAGACCTATAAAAGCTCAATAAAGACACATACAAAGTATATATGATGAATTCAGGGGTTAGTCAATAAATGAGTATAAGAACCGGGAAATACATGCACGGGAATGCTAGAATGTACAAATTAACGGGGTATAAAATACAATAAAAGTGACGAATCACACCCCCTAACTTATACATTGCTAGTCCCGAGCAATGAAGTATGAAGAAACAAGGGCCAACAACGCAACCATAATATAAGAAATATGTACAACGAAGGAAAAATGCCACTTTCGTAGGCGAACGATTGCATTTAGCATATGCAATAAGCCGTTTTTAAACCCCTAGGTGGCCCTAGGGGACGAGTGAGGTCTCGTGAGGTCTCGTGAGGGTTTCCAGGGATGACACCCACAAACATCAAATCAACTCATACTATGATACGTCAAAATGAACGAAGCTCACACAAAAGACGGCAATTATCGGCATTAAACAAATAACTTCAATAAAAATCGAAACCATGGAAATGCGAAATAAGCGGACACATGTGGTAATTTAGATTTGGCAAAACTTTCAAAATCCATATAAATGTTAAGGCATGCATACTCAAGTTCTCTCCGGTTGTTACACTCAACAAATGAAACACTTAGAAATGGGATGTAACACACATGGGACATGCGGGCATTAAGAGTAATTGTAAAGGGAAACTAGGCCACGCACATGTCATCAATGAAGAACGCAATATAAAAGTGAAAAATACAATCTCATGAAAGGATATCGCATATTAACCAAGAGAAAAGCATTTAAACAGATTATCGCTAATGTTCGACCTTTGAATCACATCACCCTAGGATCAAATAGGACTTTTGGGGTATAGAATTTAGGCTAGGTTAGGGTTAGGAACATAAAGGGATGTGTGTAGGATCAAAGGAGATTCGGGAATAGCACGCGGGATAATGGATTTAATGGGCAATTAGGAATCGATGGTCAAATTCCACAAGCAATGTATTCATGAGAGTGAGACTTTGATATTCATGCACATGGTGAAATGGGAAACTTATTCTTTTCTTTTCTTTGATTTTCTTTTCTTTGATTTTCTTTTGACCACTCATAGCTTGATTGCAATCATATAACCAACATCATTCAATCCCGGGAACAATCCCTAATCAAGGTACGTGAGGAGTAAATAAGGGTTTAGGACTCCAATGTGGAGTTGGACAAGGGATTTGGGGTTGAAACAAAAGGAATAATAAGGCTCAAGGGGGTTGACTAGGGGAAACATTTTAGGGTAAGGTCAAGGCTAATATGGGTGTTATAACAAAGAGGGCCTACAATCATTTTCTAAAGTTTCTTGTGATTCGCGGGACTAAACACCATTGAAAATCATGCTCAAGTGTTAAATAAATTAATATGCAATCAAATGAAAAGAAAATGAGATCGACAACGAGTTCATTGACAAGAAAGAGATAGAGTGGGTGTATACGCTCACAAATGATGATAAGTCTCAATTTTCACTTTTGCAAGGGTATAGCATGCGCCTTAGAATAACGAATTTGAAACACTTTAAACCAAATCATAAATAATTATTTGTGTATATGCTCAAAGCTTCACAGTTTAATTTTATGATGCTATTCACAATGCAAACAATAACGGGCTAAAGGGTAATAAATCAATGACTCAAAGCATGCATCATAGCTATACAATAGGATATGATGATCATATAAGTAATCATAGTAGATATGAGAGAGAAAAAGAAATTTATATATATATATATATATATATATATATATATATATATTTTATTTTTTATTTTATAAATAAATAAATAAATAAATAACTACTAACATGATAACCGGCATCACAAATGAAATCCATACCCCCTAACTTGAATGAAACATTGTCCCCAATGTTAGTAGGGATAAAAAGGGAAAAGGGGTTAGAAAATAGTCATCCCGTAAGGAGTAACTCGAGAAACGCGCAACGGCATGCCTGTTACAAGTTAGTACCATAAACAATAATATATACAACAGAGATATATACAAGAACAAATATGAAACTGAAAATGAGTAATTTCATTAATAATTACGAGTTGTGTACATAGGGTACAAAAACCAGAATTAGAAACTATAATCAATGTACTCTCTCTTCCCCACATCAAAACACAACTACATAGTTACAAACTAAAAATGAAAATAAGAACCACAGAAATCAGTAGCAGAGAAAGTAGGATGACAGCGGCCTACAAATCGTCCGGATGGCGGCGAGGGGACTCGGGAGCGGTGGGGCCACGAGGGGCATATGGGTCATAAAGGTACGGAGGCACAGCAGCCTCGCCCCCTCGGAGATGTGAAAATAAGTCCATCTGCGCCCGAGTAATCATGGAGATATCGCGCTTGTAAGCGCCCCGATAAGCAGTAAAATCGGCCCGGAACGATGCAAAGCTCGACATGTAGGTGCCCCTAAACTCGGAAAAATCTGCCTGCAACTCATCCATTCGCACCCCGAGATACGCGATGGGGTCAACAGTAGATGGGGCTGGTGGTGGGACAGAATGAGGTACATCCGGAATATCCGGCATAGGAGCATCATGGGCATCCGCAGTGTCAGGAGCATCAACAGGAGCATCCAACATTCGCTTCTTCCTCCTCTCCCAATAATCCTTTCATAGACTCTTCTCAATGGCCTTCTCGCCAAGCGACTTGGGGAGGCGAGGAATGTTATCCGTACCCATCACCTCGCAATCAGCATCTCTACAAATTCGGGAGACCAACCGCGCGTACGGGAGGGTAGTGGTACCCTTCTCACAGTAAGCGGCCTTTATCATCCGCTGAAGTACCAATGCGGGAAGGTTAACAATGGAATTGGCGTCTAAGAGATGGTAAAGGAAGTGGGCCTGGGCGAAGCGAAGAACAGCCTTGGTTTGGGTAGGCGTGATGGAATTAACAGCAACAAGGTGGATGATTCGGTGGTTGTCGGGCATAAGAGATGTGGGGAAAGTCTCCCCAGCCCAAACATTCCCTGGCGCCAGACGCGCAATCAGGGTCTCATTAGTCAGCCTCCCCTAATCGGAGCAAGGGTAATCAAAATCCTTGGGGTTATCGGCCCCAAACAGATGCATAGCCAAGAGAGTCTTTGAAATGGGAATTCGCTTACCCCGCACGTAAGCCTCAAAAGTTCGGTCCCCAGTTGGGACGAGGGATGCATAGAACCGACGAACATGCTCATCATTGACCTCACCCGCCCTGGAAAGGTGAGATTCCCAATTAAACTTTTGAAAGTACCGACGAACAGAGGCAGGGAAATCCTCAAGGTGCACAGGCCTCTCAATAGCAATTGGGCGACCCGAAAGAAATTTGGCCCGGAACCAGTCATTTTCCTGCTTTGAGCGGAAGGATTCTAAACCTCCCTGACCCGCAATTACATTGGATGTGGGCTTGGAGACCCGAAGAAACCTACAAGAAAAATCAATTTGATACATACACAATTAGTGTAGTGCATAAAATCAATTTAGTGTGAAACGAGATCGAAAAGGAATCGGTGGTGCATGTCGAAAGAAAACGATCGGATAAGCGTATCCGACATACATCACCCTCAAGCAAGGTAGAACCTATGTCAATGTTCGATAAGAGGCACAAAAATGGAACAATATGGGGATCAACTCCTCATTTAGGCCTTTTATCGAACATGTGGTGTGCAGCCTGCTCAAAATAGGGAGAAAAAATGCATTTGATTCTTGAAAGCCCCCAACAAATACAACACAACACAATAATCAACAATTAAAAGGTTGTATTTGTTGGATAGTGATGGAAATCAGTAATGAAAAATGGACAATTCATGAATCAAATACACCTTAAGCTAAGATGGATATACACACATAGCTCCCATAGGTTGAATAGAATGAACACACATTTCTTATTGAAATTAACATAGAAAAATTGGAGTTGTTACCTTGGATGAGGAAGCCATGGATTGAAAAAGATTGGATGAAGGGAAATGATAAGGGAGAGGCTGGGTTCGCAGGTAGGAGAGAAGAGAGAATGAGAAGTGTGTTTAAAACAAAATGTGGGATTTTTAAGTGGCAAGTGCCCCGAATCAATTCGGTGGGTAAGCCGAATCGATTCGCTATTCTCGAATTGAACACTGGAAGGGGCCGAATCGATTCGGTATTAATCCAAATCGATTCGCGAGAAGATACCTGACACTTTGGTTTTACCGAATCGATTCGCTAGAATTGCGAATCGATTCGCAAACCCTTACTTTGCTACTGGGAAGGGTCGAATCGATTCGGTGATAAACCGAATCGATTCGGAAGAAGAGAACCAACATTCTGCTTTGCTGAATTCCCAATTCTCATGAGGTTTAAGTTTTGGGGCCACCTCAACAGCAATTCATGGACCAAAATGATGTACCATAAGTATGTAACTGGTCCGAAACCAAAAAATTGCAACCCCTCACATGCCGGGGGTTGCTCGGCACCAAAATCGAGTATTTAATGAACCGAATCACCCCTGCTAACGGGGCAGCTGCGTACGATGTCCGGTTGTAAATCCGCAGAGATTATTAGGACGTACTTCACAATGTGAACACCTATCCTTTCCCTCGGTCTGACTTTGCTCCAACTAAGGCTCATACACTTAACAATTATATCGGGTTCAAGATCGGAGGATATGGCACCTATCCAAAATGGACTACCCCAACCGCTGGACCCGCGTTTGGTTTTGAAAACCGGATTAATATTTGAAAGAGGGGGCCATGGGTTCTTAAAGTGACGGACCGGTGGGGCGGTGCACACATCGATAGAGACATTTTCTACCCTATTTTTCTCCGAGCAACTCTCCTTACACGGTATTGATGACTCTATGTAAATGTCATCTTCGGAAACGATAAAGTCATCAATCAGAGTGAAATCAAAATTGCCTAAGTTATCCTCAATTTCATGGTTTTCTCCCACGCCAACCTCTCCTAGCATGTCAAAACACACGTCTAACACACTCCATTTAATTTCCTCCCTCGCAATATGATCGTCGTCCACACACGTCATTCCAACGAAATTCACTTCCCTCACACAATCATCTTCGTCACTCGAGAGGTGTGACACATTGAAAATATTGACATCTAATGTCATATTCCCAAAAGAAAAATTCATCTCACCATTCCTACAATTTATCGAAGCATTCGCGGTCGCGAGGAATGGTCGTCCTAAGATGACGGGAGGTTGATTGTTCGGGCTTAAGACAGGTTGGGTATCAAGAACGATAAAGTCGATCGGGAACACAAAGGTGTCTATCTGGACGAGGATATCTTCCAAGACGCCCCGTGGAATTTTGGTGGAGCCGTCGGCCAATTGAATTTTAGTTTTGGTAGGACTAAGTTCTCCCAAGTCCAATTGAAGATAAACCGAATACGGCAAGAGGTTCACACTAGCTCCTAGATCAAGAAGAGCGCGATTAATGGCGAAGTTTCCAATCTTACACGAAACCGTTGGACACCCCGGGTCCTTAAATTTTGGAATCGTGTTGTGTTGGAAAATGGAACTAACTTGTTCAGTCAACTCCACCTTTTTGCGAGAAACATGATTTCTCTTAAAGGTGCACAAATCTTTCAAAAACTTGCCATAGGAAGGGATTTGCTTAATCGCATCAAGGAGAGGGAGATTGATTTTTACTTGTTTAAATGTCTCCATGATCTCTTGATCTTTGTTGGGTTTAACAATGGGAATGAGCCTTTGAGGGAAGGGTGCGGGAAATGGACAAGGGACTGAAGTTTCCGGCCCCTTGGTCGGCGACTTATCTCTTTTCTTTTTAGGAGTCACTTCACTCTCTCGGGGAGTTATTGTGACCTCGTCGGATTATTTCGGGGAAGGTGGAGGTGGATTTTCGATCACCTTCCCACTCCTAAGAGTGGTGATGGAATTAGCATGTTCCATAGACCTACATTGATCGGAAGAAGGAGTAGAAACATCGGAACTCATGCTATTTTGCCCAACGGGCCCATGAGGTTGTGACGGGAATTTTCCTTTTTCTTGCACACTCAAAGAAGCGGCCAACTTGGATATTTCTTTTTCGATCCTAGCATTTGTGGCTTGTTGAGAAGTCACAAAAGATTGAAAAATTTCTTCTAGACTTCTCTTGTTTGGGTGCGCGTAGGCAGGTTTAACTGGTGGATGTGGTCCCTGAGGGGGACCTTGCATTACAACTTGGGGAGGGGGATGTTGGTTGTACGATTGTTGGTAATTCTGAGGCGGGGGAGGACGAGATTGTTGATATTGGTAACCGAGTTGGTTACCCCAAGATGGATTAAACCCTTGGTCGGGAACGTTTTGGGATCTTCTAAAAACTCCCATAGCGTTCGCTTGGTCATGGAGGATCACTTTGTAAGCCGGAATAGTAGGACACTCTTGGGTCGAATGAGCATTAGTGTCACAAATGGCACACAACTCCTCAATTACGGAATGAGTTTGAACAACGGGATCTCGAACCTTTGAACCGAACTCCTCAACTTTCTTAGATAATTTATCTTATCTTATTTTCATCTCAGCCTCGTCAGTGAGGTGACACATACCAGGGTTGGACGAGGACGGAACCGAAGGTCGCGAACTGGTTTTGTTCGTATCCGAGGTATCCCATGCTTGGGTGGTCTCGGCACAATATTTGAAATGTGCCCACGCATCATCGGGATCTAAACCAAAGAACTCACCGGAGCACATTGTCTCCACCATTTGTTTCGCATTAAGTTTAAGCCCATTGTGGAAAAATGAGATTAATCTCCACTTTTCGAAGCCGTGGTGTGGGCATTTATGAAGTACCTCATTAAATCTCTCCCAACATTGCTCGAATGATTCACCTTCGGTTTGAACGAATGTTTGGATTTGACTCTTTAAAGAGTTTGTGCGATGAGTTGGAAAGAGTTTTTTCAAAAACTGCGCTTGCATTTCGCGCCAACTCCTGATGGAATTAGGAGCTAAAGACCAAAGCCAAGTTTTGGCCTTGTCTTTTAAGGAAAACGGGAAGAGTTTGAGTCGTGTGACATCTAGAGGACAGTTTTGATCGCTAAAAGTAGCGCACACCTCCTCAAACTCTCTAACATGAAGGTAAGGTTGTTCACTGTCCATGCCGTGGAAAGTAGGAAGTAATTGAATCATTCCATTACGAAAATGGAATTGCGCGGCATTGTAAGGAAAAATGATACAAGACGGAGAGGTGGTCCTCTCCGGTTGCAAATAATCACGCATGGTCCTATACGGGGGGTCGGGTGCAACCCCTTGACTACCGTGCTCACTAACATTGTCGGCCATGGTTGTAGGATCGGAGTGAGCCCAGGTATACGAAGAAGACGAGACTGAACTAGAATGAGAAATTGATGGTACAGGTCTCCAATAATCCGAGGGTTCACGAATAGGATTTAAATTGCTACTACTCGCGTCATGCATTTACAGAATTTTGGATTGATTTTTGGAAACCGTGATGTCACGGTGACCACAGGGAACGATAGTGTAAAGAGAATTTCTAAAACCTAAGATGATTTCCAATCCCCGGCAACGGCGCCAAAAACTTGGTGCGCCCAAAATAAAGCTTGTGATTCAAGTGCAAATCTATCGCAACAAGTAATATCCGGTAAGTACGGAATCGTGATCCACAGGGATTGAAACACTCCTAAGAGAACTGTATTAGGTTAAAGGGATTCTCTAAACGTCACAAAAGTTAAAGTGTAAAGATGATTTAATAGTTTGGAAAAGTGATTGAGAGTGATCTCTAAACTAACATTCTATTGATGATCAGTTGATTAATTAATAATTACGGAACTATGAAAAGAACTAAGATAAGCTTGAGTTCAAGAAATTAAAGGGATCGAGGATCATTCTCCCACCTCGGATTCACAAAGAAGGGGATTGTAGGGCTTGGTTGAAATTAATTCTAATCGAGCATAACTAATTAAGTCCGAACATCAACCATGTAGAGACTAAACTCAACAATGGAGGATTAGGGGTTAATTAATTATTGCTCAATGATTTGGGTTTGTAGTAAAGCTTCAAACACTAACCCTTGCATGACAAGAGAAGTTAAGAAACTATGATACTCCAATACCAACACATAAAGTTCCATTAGAACAATTATAAACCAAACCCTAAATATGAAGTTCAAGCATCCAAGGTGGGATTTTGATCCCCAATCATAAGTCTAGCTACTCATAATTGAAACTAAACTACACATGCTAGTTAACAACATACTTAAACTAGTTATCTAGTTTAAACACAACCCAATGCAAGAGATGGAATTAAATGCAAATTAAAGCTAGTTGAACAAGTAGAGAAGAAGTAAATGAACCTTTCTTGCATTAATAACAACAATTCAACTAGTAATCAAAGCCTTACAAGTTGGTAAAAACCATAAATGAACTTGACCTAGGAGAGAGAAGAGAGTGTATTTCTATATCCCCAAATATCTAACAAAAGTAATCTATATCTACAAAAGAGGAAAAACAAGGGATATATCCCCAAAATCCCACCAAAATGGCAAACTAGTAATAAGAAGAAAGCTGGAAATGCAGGGCCGAATCGATTCGATGCCAAATCCGAATCGATTCGGAAGTGTAGAGAATTGCCCCTGTATGCAACCGAATCGATTCGGTAGTAATGGCGAATCGATTCGGTCCTGCTGTGAGAAGGAGAGTTGTCTATATAGGCATTAGTTGTCCCATGTTTCACCGAAACTTTCATAACTTCTTCGTTCGAGGTCGGATTCAAGCACCGTCGGAGGCCACGCGAAGATAAGAAGAAGGCCTATAACTTCCGTGAAGAAATCGGGATCAAAACCCGAGTGCTGAAATTACCAAAATGCCCCCGACTGTGCAAGTGTCAACGAAACTTTTTCGGATCAAAACCAAACTTCCCAAAATGCATTCCCGAGACCTATAAAAGCTCAATAAAGACACATATAAAGTATATATGATGAATTCAGGGGTTAGTCAATAAATGAGTATAAGAACCGGGAAATACATGCACGGGAATGCTAGAATGTACAAATTAACGGGGTATAAAATACAATAAAAGTGACGAATCACATCCTCAATGAGGTCAAGAATGACCGGTCTCTGAGATGGACAGAAAAGCTGAAGGCTCCTCCCTATAAAAGGAACAAGAACTTGTGGTGCGAGTTCCACCAAGACCATGGCCATGTGACAGATAAGTGCTACGCCTTAAAGGATGAGATCGAGAAGATGTTAAAATCCGAAAAGTTGAGGAAGTATGTTAATGGCAAGGCTCCTAAGAGAGGAAGATATGACCCTAAAAAGAAGAGAAATGACAGATGTCGAGACGATACTCCAGTAAGAAGAGACGGCGACTCCGACGGTGATGATGAAGACTATCCAGACCTCCCACCAAAAGATGACAATGCCCCAGTGAAGAGGGTTGGTATGATCTCCTTCGGTGTTAGCACCACATGCGGAGGACTTACAGGGGGTGGCTGACCGAAAAGCTCATATGGTAGAGGCCAAGTCAGTGGCCAAAGTAGAGGTGGTAAATCTGGCGTCTTCAGAGGCCAAGCAGAAAAGAAAGAAAGTGGATATGGACATTCTTATAGTCGGGTTCTCCCGACTCGACTTCAAAGGCATCTTATCTCCGTATGATGATCCTTTGGTAATTACAACAAGAGTGCATGGATGCGAGGTGCAGAGAATTCTTATAGATGGAGAAAGTTCAGCAGATGTCATGTTTTGGCCTTGTTTCAAAAGCCTAGGCCTTAGCAGAGCTAGGCTGGTACCCTATCATCATCCATTAATGGGCTTAAGCGATAAAAAAGTCCATCCATTGGGCATGTATGAGATGGACGTGTGAATGGGAGATGAGTGGCCTAAGAGGTTGACCCGGAAGATTAATTTTTTTGTTATGGACGAAAATGTCTACTCGGCCTATAACCTCATCATAGGAAGAGTAACCCTTAAAGAGTTTGAGGCCGTGCCGTCGACAATCCACCAGATGCTAAAATTCTTGACCCCCTATGGGGTAGGGGAAGTACAGGGTGACTAGACCATAGCACGAGAATGCTACTTCAACTCAGTCGAAGAGAGAGAGAGAGGCCCATAAGAGAGCAACCACCACGTATATCATTGATACACTTGACCCTAGAGATGAAACTAAGTTGAAGAAAGGAGAGGCTATGGAAGAGGTAGAATCCATCATCCTCAATGAGGACGAATAAAAAAAAACTGTCCAGGTCGGCAATGCCTTAAAAGCGAAGATCAAGGAAGAGCTGATAAATTTCTCGAGGAAGAGGCAAAGTATCTTCACTTGGAGCCACGCAGATATGCCTGACATCGACCCGGAGGTTATGTGCCACAAACTCAACGTGGCAGAAGATGCTAGGCCAATTAAACAAAGATGAAGAGTTTACTCTAGGCAGAAGTATGATGTCATCAGAGAAGAGGTCAAAAAATTGGAAGAGGCAAAATTCATCAGGGAGGTTATATACCCAGAGTGGTTATCAAATGCCGTCATTGTGCCCAAGGCCAATGGAAAATGGGGGATGTGCGTAGATTTCACCAACCTGAACAAGTCTTGCGCTAAAGATAGTTATCCCTTACCTCGGATCGATCAGATGGTAGATGCCACGGTAGGGCATGAGATTATGAGCTTCATGGACGCGTATTCAAGATATAACCAGATCTTCATGGATGATGAATACTCAGAGAAGACAGCCTTCATCACTGGCAAGGGGACATATTGCTATAAGGTTATGCCATTCGGCTTAAAAAATGCAGGGGCAACGTATCAACGTCATGTGAATAAGATGTTTGAAAATAAAATAGGCAAGACTATGGAGGTGTATGCAGACGATATGTTGACGAAGAGCTTAAAGGTCTGCACTCACGTGGCAGACCTAGAAAAGACCTTCGATACCATGAACATGTACAGAATGAAACTCAACCCCGCGAAATGCATCTTCGGAGTAGGAGCTAGAAAATTTCTTTGATTCATTGTCAATCAGAGGGGAATAGAGGGAAACCTTGAGAAGATCAAGGATTTGCTCGACATAAAGACACCAAGAAGTATCAAAGACGTTTAGAGGCTCACTGAAAGAGTAGCCGCACTCAACATATTTATTTCTAGAGCAACGGACAAGTGTCTTCCATTCTTTAAGGTGCTTAGAAAGGCCTTAGAATGGGATAAAGAGTGTGATGAGGCTTTTAATCAGCTCAAGTCCTACCTCGGATCTCCCCTGCTCCTATCTCGACCCATAGTGGGAGAGAAGTTGTATGTTTATCTAGTAGTTTCTGAGTCAGCTATAAGTGCAACCATAGTACGAGAAAACGTTGGGGTCCAAAGGCATGTATACTTCAACAGTAAGTCCCTTCAAGGGTCTGAACAGAACTATCCTTGGATGGATAAGTTGGCCTACGCTTTGATACCTGCTTCCAGGAAGATGAATCCCTACTTCCAAGCCCACTCTATGATCATCCTCACTGACTCCCCACTAAGGTAGGTCCTCCACAAATCAGAAAATTCAGGTAGACTAATGACATGGGCCATTGAGTTGGGAGAGTATGACCTTACTTATCAACCCAGGGTGGCCATTAAAGGGCAGACACTTGCAGATTTTATTGCTGAGTTCACGTGGGAAGAGACTGAAGTTGAGAACAATCCAGTGATCACCGAGGGATCAAATAGTAACGTCTTCTAAAAATCGAAAGAGGTTGTGTCCAACAGAGCCATAAATGGAGTGACCGAGAATGAGGAAGACAAGTACCTCTTCAAGAAAGGAACCCTATTAGAGGGTAGCTTCTCATCGAATGAAGACGTTTGGAACCTCTTCATTGATGGATCTGCTTGCGAAAGTGGAAGCGGTGCAGGGATGATACTCTCAGCTCCGGATGGTACCAACGTTGAATATGCACTAAGGTTGAACTTCAAGGCATCAAATAATGAGTCAGAATATGAGGCCATGATAGCAGGCCTCTCCTTAGCAAAGACCCTTAGGATTGGTCGACTCCTACTTCACAGTGACTCGAGGTTAGTTGTCAACCAAGTGTTTGGAGTTTATGAGGTCAATAATGAAAGAATGGCTAGATACCTGAAGAGGGTAAGAATTATGCTAGAAGGTTTCGAAGAGGTAAAGATGAAGAGGGTACCTCGACAAAATAACAGCCACGCAGATACACTAGTAAGGTTGGCTTTAGCAACAAGGACAACATCAGAAGGATGGTTCCAGTCGAGATCCTGCTAAAACCGACTATTGAGGAAGAAGAGGTTGCCAGCCCATACCTCAACTTGAACCTAGGGTACTCTTGGATGGACCCCCTCATCAGGTATATCAGAGAGGGAGAGCTGCCGGAATTAAAGTTACAGAGGAGGAAACTGAGGTACAGAGCTGTAAAGTTCTCAATAATAGGAGATGTCCTATATAAGAAAGGATTTCTATTACCTCTCCTCAGATGTGTTCATCCCACAGAGGTTCCCCGCATCCTATAGGAAGTACACGAGGGTTATTGATCCAGTCACATAGGAGGAAGACCTTTGGCCAAGAGGATTATCACTTAGGGATATTGGTGTTCGACCTTGGCCAAGGATGCTACAGCCTATGTGAAGAGGTGCGATAAATGCCAAAGATTCTCCAATACTCCCCATCAACCTCATCAGCCTATGACGTCAATAAGTTCCCCTTGGCCATTAGTAGCATGGGGGATTGACTTAGTGGGTCCCTTGCCAAGGGCTGCGAACAATTACTGATTTTTGATAGTAGCGATTGACTATTTCTATAAGTGGGTGGAGGCTGAGTTGATGATCATGATTACAGAGCAGAAGACCTTCCAATTTATCTGGAAGAGTATCATATGCATATATAGCCTCCCTAACACCCTCATCCCGGAAAAAGGAACCCAGTTCAAGAATTCTTCCTTGGAGAAGTATTGCGAGAGATTTGAGATCAAGTAATTTTTCTCTTCTCCTGGCCGACCTCAAGCAAATGGTCAGACCGAAGTCACAAATAGAACAATCCTCAACGGGATCAAGAATAGGTTAGAATAAGCTAAAGGGAGATGGAATGAAGAGGTTTATGCTGTGTTATGGGCCTATAAAATAACGGCTAGAACACCAACGGGGTAAACCCCATTTATGTTATCACATGGCTTAGAAGCCGTCATACCAACAGAGGTAGGACTCCCTACTCACATGGTTCAGACCTATGACCTCAAGAAAAATGAGGAAGAGAGAAGACTGGATTTATATTTGATTGAGGAAAGAAGAGAAGACACCGAGATCAGATAGGCAGCCTACCAGCAGAGAACATCAAAGTTCTACAATCGAAGGGTGAAATCAAAACCCATAGCTGTAGGAGACCTAGTGCTGAAGAAGACGTTGCAGAAGGCAAACAAGCTTCACCCAAATTGGCATGGCCCTTATAAAGTGATCGAGGAGGTTATACCCGGGACCTACAGGCTAGAAAAACTTAAAGGGGAACCTTTCTCCAATCTATGGAATGCTGATCATCTGAAAAAATATTACATATGATGTTGCTATGATTTCTATGCAAATGTACCATCTTATGAAGAGATTATTAATGAAAAGATCAGTTCATGTGTCAAGTCTTGGTTCATTATGCTTTAATGGTGAAATTTATGGGCGTAACATCTTAAGTTGATGACCTCAGACCTTAAAACATCATAACTTGGTGGCAAGGTCTGAGATGAACATCATACTTGGAGGACCTCAGACCTTAAACATCATTAATTTGGTGAACTTAATGGGGGTAACGTCTTAGTTGATGACCTCAGACCTTAAAACATCATAACTTGGTGGCAAGGTCTGAGATGAACATTATACTTGGATGACCTCAGACCTTAAATATCATTAATTTAATGGGGGTAACGTCTTAGTGGATGACCTCATACTTTAAAACATCATAACTTGGTGACAAGGTCTGAGATGAACATCATACTTGGATGACCTCAGACCTTAAACATCATTAATTTGGTGAAATTAATGGGGGTAAAGTCTTAGTTGATGACCTCAGACCTTAAAACATCATAACTTGGTGACAAGGTCTGAGATAAACATAATACTTGGATGACCTCAGACCTTAAATATCATTAATTTGGTGAAAAATATATGGGGGTAACATCTTAGTTTGATGACCTCAGACCTTAAAACATCATAATTTGATGACAAGGTCTGAGGTGAACATCATACTTCGATGACCTCAGATCTTAAACATCATTCATTTGGGGAAATTTATGGAGGTGAACATCATATTTGGATGACCTCAGACCTCAAACATTATTAATTTGGGAATATGTTACAAGTTTAACATCATAGTTTAGTGATGAAGACACCATTATATTGAGGCTTCAGACCTTAATACAAACACATTGCATGACATATAAAACATTCGAAGGCAAGAGAAGCAAAGTTCTCCTCAGAGAATGGTATAGCACAAAGAATTTAGAGTTACAAGTCAAAAGCTAATAGAAAATGTGTTCAGAGGTTACAGACCGATATAAATCATAAATAAAAAAAAATTACAGATAAGAGCTTCACAAAATACAACCTAAGTGTCTGTAATCTCAGGGTTAGTGGCAATGCCCCCACTTCCTTGGCCGATGTTGGTCACTTCTACCCCATCATCCTGAGGATTAACGTCTTCAGTCCTTGTATCTTCTAGTTGAACAGTCTCGGCAGGCGCAACACCTCTTTCCTCCTCAACCTCTTGTAAGGCCTGAGCAAACTAAGGGTTATCGAAGCCCAGACCAACGAACTCAGAGGCTGCCAGGTTCCCCGATTCCTTCTCTTTCATCGTATCCCATTTTCCAGTGGCCTTAATACCTCTTTCGAGATATTCTAAGCCGAAGCTTATGAACTAGTCAGAGACCTGATAGTCGGCCAACCATTTCTCAAAGGCATCTTTCAGAGCATCCTTCACAGCAACATCAACCTTTCGTTGAAGAGAATCAGCCTGGACCTTTAGATCAGAGTTGTGATCTTCTTTAAACTGGCCCATGTCCTTCTCCAGCTGCTTAACATTAGCTTCAAACTTCTCTAAGGAAGCCTTCAGATGCTCCACTTCAGCACTCAGAGCAGCCTCGGTCTTCTGGGCATCTCTGCCCTTCTCAATCAGAGGGAACTTCCTCAGGGTCCAATCAACGAACTGGTGCATGGTGAGGAGACCCTACAAAACATGTTCAGGAGTATCAGTTGGAGATTTGATATAATTCAAAGCTGATATTACACTTCAACATAAACATCAAAAGTCTTACCTGGATAGATCGGTGGAGAGAGAACTCAGCCAGTAGAGGAGTGTCCAAAGAATGGAAAAATCGCTTATCGACGTCAGTCATTACGGAGCCGATGGCGTCCAAGGCCTTCAAACTCTGGCCAATAAGGCTATCGCCGATCTTCAACTGTTCTAGACGAGCAACTAACACGTCCTCAGAGGAGATGGGGACCGCACGATCCCCCCTTGAGGTTTTCTTCTTCTGCCTCTGATCCTCAGGGGCAGGGTCATTGGACTTTCTTTTCTTTGAGGCATCGGCCCTTGAAGTGGTAGGGGGAGGAGGAGGAGGAGGCGCATTCAGGCCTGCTTTCTTAACTAGTTTTGTAAGGCTGGGGGCTGCCATTTCCCAAATACCATCTGATATTCCTTCCGGGCGCTCTGCAAAAAGAAAGGTCTGAGTTAAAAGATCAGAGACGTAGCAAAATCAGAGGTTCAACTTGTTGAAAAAATAAAGTAACTTACGAAGCTCGGTTAGGGGACTCCCCCCAAGGCCAGTCTCAGAGAGGTAGTAGGGGGTCATTAAATGCTCATACTTGACCATCAAACCATGCTCCCCCTGATCTTGAAGGTCTTTGACCTTCTGAAAGTTATTCTAGCTTAATCTAGGGTCGGCCCTGGCAGCCACTGACACCTTTCCCCACCTCAGAGTTATCCTCAGCTCTAAAGATGAAGAGGGGGCACAGGCACCAAATTCCTATGCCCCTCTTGCGAAGGAGTATCGTGGTTTCCAGTTATGGTTCGAAGTTTGGGTAACCAGTAACATCTTCTTGGTAGCCTTTCGAGATAGAAAGTGGTAGTAACTCGGATGATTCTTAGCAGAAGAGGGCACGTAGCACCCTATGAAGACCTGGATGGGAAAGTCTGAATGATGGACTGCCCTCTATAAGACGATAGCCCCAATCATCACCTTTCAGGAATTGGGGGAGAGTTGGGAGGGAGCCAAGTTAATATAGGATAATATGGCCCTAATTATTGGATGAATGGGAAGACGAAATCCTAACTTAAACATCTGCTCATATAAACAGATCTCACCATCTCGTCCGCCAAAGGCCCTCTCTATCTCGGCTGCCTTCGAGGTGTCAACATCACTTTCGCTACCATCATCCTCATCTCGGGCAACGTCGACTTGGGCAGGGGTTAGAGCACCATCAGGGAACCTCTGAGCGAACTCATCCCCCGTGGCGGCCGACAAGGGAATAACATCAAATATTAGGGGAATATCCACACTAGGTCCTATAATTTTGACATCGGAGGAAGAGTACGAAGTGATAGAACTCTTGTTAGACGAGGCACGACTGGAAACCTCGGCTTGGTCAGGGGCTTGATCAATCCTTATGGAATGATCCATGGCTTCTTGAAAAGAATCCACAGACATAGGGTCTGACGTGGATGACTCAGACTCAGACATTGTAGTGGGTTCCAACGGATCTCCTCTGGCTCAACTGGGTCTACTGGCTCAGGGTATATCACCCTCAGAGGGGGTGGAAAGATTGTCTGAGAGGTAAAGCCTCTGCCCTACGAGCTTCCTCTTGGGCCCGTTCTATTTGCCTAATCTTATCTAAGGTTTTCTTCCTAAGAGAAGGGAATTACTCTAAGAGTTGATAAAGGGGTCTGAGCATAGAAGGACGACCTTACACTCGAAGACTCAAATAAAAAACAAACAGGATGATTCAATCTAAACTAAGGATCAAACTTGGTTTCTAAAAGAGTTCAAATCAAGAACAGTTAAGAATTGAGTTCGCCGAAAAACTCAAAGAATCACTAGAAAACTCAAGATACTATCGAAAAATGCAAGAAATGAAAAAACAAGCTGAAAAATGGCAAAGGAAAGATAATAAGCAATACCTGACAAGATACGAGGTGAAGAAGGAGAAGATTGACGACATAAATCCACAAAATGCACCTTCGATCAAGCCTTGGAAGAAAGAGAGAACGAAGAAGGTTTAGGCGAAGGAAATGGAAGGAAATGAGGAAGAAAGAGAAATAAAAGGGTTTTAACCCTCAAATATGATTGCACACGTCCCAAGGCCCATCATTGCCTTGGGAGCCCAAAGGACAATCAATATCATTGCACTTGTCAGGCACGATATCCACTTCAATTCTTGACACTTGGCAAAGAGATATTGGCACATGAGGAAGAATGGCCTCGGCCTTGCAAATACCCCTCAATAACCTACTCACATAGGTAACTAAGGGCTAGGGGTGATTGATATGCCCTGAATGTACCTGACAACTCAGAGACATAAACCTCGGCATATTAGAGGGCCGGGGTAACAAAGGCTCCTGACTGGCTACCAACACTCTCGTCCTACATAAGGTCGGCCATGACCGACATTACTAGTCACCTCGTTGTCAGGTAAAATCAGAGATCACATCTACCTCGTTCATCAACCTCAGCTCGGAATGAGCCGAGGTAGTAAGGATCACCACCATCATGATCAACCTCGGTTGGGAGTCAGTCGACGTTCTAGCTACTCCAATATAACCTCGGCCCAGGCCGACGTTATAATTCCACCTGCCTTAACTCGACTTCCCTACTGAGCCGAAGATCATCATGAATAACCTCGGATTAAGCAGCAGCCAGACTTCACCAACCTCGTACTTTTCCAGGCCGAGGTTGGTATCAATCGAAGATAGCCGAGCATTGACAAGTATATGCAAGGATAAGAACTCGTGTACAAAATCAGGTGTAACCGAATCAATCCCCTCACGTGGGGGAATATTTCATCATCATTCTCTACATGTGACAGTGATAGATGTCTTCATTAGATTGGCTAGATCAACATATACATGATCCTTGCATGCATGGGGGGTTCATTACACCCTCCACACACTATATATACTTGTCTTATTCTACCTTGAAAAAGATTCGAAATTATAACCCTAGTGGAAACTCTATCAATTTAGATAGTAGAGAGAGAAAGCTTGAGAGACTGTATCCATGACCGTTAATGCCTTATTTCAATGGCCTTACTCACTCACTTGCACAATGGATGTAGGCTTAATTGGCTGAACCACTTAAACATTTGTGTTCATCCTCTTCTCCTCATCTCTATCTCTTATACTTGTATATTCCTGAGCTGTCATTGTTATCATTAATTTGAGCTTACGTACACCTTGAAGGGTGGTGCTGTTTCCAGCATCATCAGGGTAGGTCCACCAGATAATATATGTGGCTAAGATCCCTGATTTGTCCCCACCCTGCTGAGGGAGGCCATCTTAGATATGGGCATGGAATAACTTAGTAAGATGACTACCAACTATCTAGTATCCCACGTTGATCAAGTGTTATCTCTAGTAAGTTTTAAAACTCTGGTTGAATCAGTTACTTTATGTTTTTCTATAGTACTAACTCATGGTCGCCCTTTTTGTGTAGTTCTTGGTGGATTTTATCAATATCCTCGACAAAGGGGTCGGTCATAACAAAGCTAACGATGAGCTTGAGCACACTTTGATAAAGTCTCAGGAGGCTTTCTAGTTTGCTAAAAAGTCCTATGAGACTGAGAAGAAGTTCGTCGAGCTAGGGATGAATAAGATAAAGTAAAAAAAATGAGTAGATAAAGAAGTCTATCGAAGAGTAATGTCTGAGGCATTAATGGACAAGGACAAGACCTATGGCCAAGGGTTCAGTGATACCTTTGGTTAATCAAAGAGGAGACTAGCTACATTCGCGAGTCTAGCTTCAAGAAAGACTGGAATGTATCTTTAGACAAGATTAATATCCCCCTTAACCTGAACTTTATGAAGAACATGATCCAGGCTCCTCACCAAAGGAATAGGATGGGGGCGAGGCCTCCGAGAGTGGCTAGGCAAAGGATATGCCTAAGTAGCAAAAAGAGGCCGAGTTAGTTAGACTTAGCTTGGGTTTACTTAATTTTGATATTTTCACATCTTTTGATATATATGTTGTAAAGGCTTTCCCCATCCTTTGACTTTAATTAAAACTTCCATTTTTGCCTTAACATTACTTGCCCAATTATTGACATCTTATGAGTTCATTAATTTATTCCCTTCCTTCTAAATGACTTTTCTTTTATCTTTATAGTCTGACAATAACTTGTCCTTGATTCCAATGACCCAAGAATGCGAAGACCTGGATCTTATCCTTGGTCGGGAGGCATCTAGTTGAGATCATGAAGCAATTTTGTCTATTTGGGAGGCATTTTAAAAAATAACACGTGCCTATGTCAAGCAGGTTAACGGAGTTACTTCCTTGAGATCCAAAGTCAAAAATATTATAGATATTGCTGAACTGTTGGAAAGGGAGAACAATAGTTTAAGAGAGGAGCTCGACAAGGCTTGGAAAACTTATAAAGAAGATCAAGTTATAAGAGAAAGATTTTATAATTGTTCATAACTTAGGATTTTTGGTAGTTTTGGCATATACCATTAAACTTGACATCTCAAACCAAACGCTACATCTGCATTATCTTCAATTTCATTCGAAGATACTTTAGTGACCGAGCACCATTTCTACATTTGTTACCAACCCTTTATAGAGGTATAAAACTTGTATTTTTTCATGTCTTAATATAAATCATATTTTGGGATGTTTGATTTTAAAATTGAGGCTTTTTATAAAAGGATTTGGTAAAAGAACTTTTGGTCTCTTTCAAACGAGCTAAGATATCGTTCGAACGAGATGTATGTTCTCATTTGAACTACCTTAAAATAAAATTCAAATGAGAGTTCCATGCTTGATAAAACATTCTCGTTCAAAGATCCTTAGAAGGTTGTTCAAACGAAAATAAGATCTCGTTAGAATGATAGATGTTGTTAGAACAAAAATACAGTTTCCTTTCGGACGAGATGCTATTTTCATTCAAATGACCCCACCTATTCGGAATTTGTGTTTTTCCTGTAAAAACCTGCTTTGGTCAAAATTTCTCAAGACTTTTGGCGAAAATGTTTTTCCAGTACATGTTCTGAAAGTGTTTATACTTTATTTTTCAAAACAAGATTTTGTTTTCCAAATCATACATCCCTCTATATTATTTGTGAGTTTATAAAACCCAATTTTCTATACACCTTGTATAAACCCTTGTAGAGTCCATCTTTATTGCTGACTTGTGGAACCGAGGTTCTATTGCTAAAGAAGAAGGTTGATCGGTGGATACCGAGGGGATACCATTTCCTGTGGATGACACTAGATTGGTCCGCATTCTGTAGAAGATTTTAAATCTCTACTAATTATACTTAGTCGTGTTAAGTAGTTTGTAAGTCGACTGTGTCTATCAAAATCTTTACAGTTCTGAATAATAGGTTTTGCCCAAAAGGAATTTTTCCTTACTTCTTTACATGCGTGTTTTTTATTGTGTGATTGATTTGGACTTTATCATCGTATATATACTTAATTGCTAATCAAGATAAAAATTGATTAAAATTTAAATTTATGTGTGAGGAATCTAATATACGGACTATCCATACGAACCGTATTCTCAAATTCTTATCAGAACTGGTCACACTGAGATTTTGTGTGGTCTTTAAAATTGGGGTTTAAATGGATAATTTGTATAATAGGGCAGTTGTTTTTGATAGGTCGAAGTATGCATACTGGAATGATAGGATGAGATCTATTTTAAAATCCATTGACGAAAGAGTTTGGCTTGTTTGTGAAAGAGGGTGGACACCACCCACAGTGACCAATGGTGATGTTATAGGTCCAAAACCTATCACTGCTTGGATATAAGATGACTTTAAATGGAGTAATTTTAACTCATGTGACTTAAATCTCATTTTTGGAGTCGTCATCCCTGACGAGTTTCATCGCATCATGACGTGCACCACGTCTAAAAAAGCTTATGATACCCTCCAGTTCACTCATGAGGGTACCAATGTTGTGAAAACTTTTAAGATGTAAAATCTCACCACTCAATTTGAGACTATTATGATGCTAGTGTCCGAGTCATTTGATGAATTTTATGCACGATTTCCTGATATTGTTAACTCTAGTTTCAATTTAAGTGAGAAAATTCCTGAGACGCGTGTGGTTAAAAAGATTTTGAGATCATTTCCATCCTGTTTCATTCCTAAGGTTATTGTGCGTAATTCACTGGGGATAGTAGATGTGCGTAGGTTAGAAGAACTCATAGGAGACTATCAAACGTATGAGATCGACATGTTTCCCCAAACTGTTAAATTTCAGGAAAAGGAAATTTCATTAAAAGTTCAATCTAAAAAGAAAAAGGAAGTGTTGTATGACTCCAAGTATGATTTTGATGATTTATCCCTTTTTGCAAAAAAGTTCAAAAAGTTTCTTAAACTTAGAATAGAAAATACTTCCAAAGAAGATAAGATTTTTGAGAAAGACAAAAAATATAAATCGAGCAAGACAAATTTTAAAAATGAAGTAAAAGATTACCCTAATAAGGATGAAGAGAGATTTTATGAGTGCGAGGGTAAGGTTCATAAATCCCACAAGTGTTTCACTAGGCTAAAGAGACAAGGCAAGAAAGTTGCACATAAGGCCACTCTTAGCGATAGTGACGTCGACTCGGTGGATTCTGGGGATGAATCACTACATGAACCTAATTTATGTATTTTCATGGAAAATCATATTAGTACTTCTAGTTTTTCCCACATCGATGAGGACATTTCTAAACATGAGAACCTCGATGATGTTTTGAATCAATCTAGAGAGAGTGAAAGTGAGGAAGAGAATCTGAGTGAGGGAGAAGGTGGACTTCAAAAAGCCTTTCATGATCTTTACACCAAGACTTTAAAAATAAAAAAATCTTCATAAAGATTTGTCTCTTAAGGTGTGTGGTTTAGAGAAAGA
The DNA here is from genome assembly GCA_949130495.1 of Sambucus nigra. Classification (NCBI taxonomy): domain Eukaryota; kingdom Viridiplantae; phylum Streptophyta; class Magnoliopsida; order Dipsacales; family Adoxaceae; genus Sambucus; species Sambucus nigra. Next base: position 359,536,083 of record OX422219.1, on the reverse strand, counting down.
ACTGAGTGTTTTAAGAGAGTGTGAGGCGCCGATGAGTCAACTCAAGAAGATGAAAGTTTATTTGTGCGAGAAATTGATTATTAACGATAGGGAGACTACTGATTGGACCAACACTATGGCTAGGACTGTGCATTAAAATCGTAAACCCAAAGAGCCGAACCAAATCGACCTCTATGGTTTTAATTATGGGTTGGTTCTGGTTCCTAAAAAAAACGATATCGTCGATTTGGTTCTCGATTTAGTATGTAAAACCAAATCGAATCGAATCGAAAACGAACCATAGACCCGAACCAAAAAACCGAACCAAAAACTGGTATGTAGAACCGAAGTATGACCCGGACATTTTAGTCCTTTAGCTTTACATTTTAGAACCTAGGGTTCATTTTATTTTTGTCCTTTAGCTTTACATTTGACAACAGCAGCCGTCTATCATCTCTCTCTCTCTCTCTCGTCTTCTCTCAAATGTGCGAAGACAGGTTTACAGGTTTACCAACTGTAAACCTGATTTCATTTCAACTGTGCGACAAATTCGTCTTCTCCGATAACTCGTCTTGTCATTGTACCAACTGTGCGACGAACTCGTGTGCACCTGATTTTGTTTTCTCCGGCTGTAACCTGATTTCGTTTTCTTCGGATGATTTCATTTTAACAGTGTAAGCTTCTTCCTCATACTGTACCAACTGTACGAACTAGGTTACTGATTTCATTTTAGGCTGTGTTTTACTGATTTCATTTTCTTCGAATTCGTGTATTGATGGATCAAAATGTTTACTGACTTCGTTTGGGTTTATTCGAATTCGTGTATGGATGGATTAAAATGTTTACTGATTTCGTTTGGGTTTACTGATTTCATTTATTGATTTCATTTCCATTATAGAATTTATTTTAATAGTTTTAGTTATAATGTTTTATTTTTCATTAACAGATTTAGTTATAATGTTTTATATTTCATTAACAGATTTAGTGAGGAAAAAAATGTTTGCTGTTTTATTTTTTCATTTTATTAGGTTTAGTTATAATGTTTTATTTTTCATTATCACTTGTGCACCTGGCTATTAGGTTAAGTTATAATGTTTACTTATTTAATGTTTTATTTGTAGATGCCAAGTACTGCGAACACTACTTTTCGTCACCCAGCTTCTGTTTCTCAGCCAATGACAAATACCACCATAGAAGCATCACAAGTAGCAGCCAGGGATTCGACCGAGGTAGCTAAAAAGTAGTTCAAATATGATGTGTGGGATCATTTCACTAAAATAGAAAAGGAAGATGGGAGTAAAGTCGATCAGTGTAAGTGTAACTATTGTTCATCTATATATGCATGTTCAAGTTCTTATGGAACTAGTACCTTAAGGAAGCACCTTGGGAGATGTAGATCTTATCCACTTAATAAAGATACAAAGCAAACAAATTTAGTTTTTCAAAAGGATGACGAAGAGGAGAGTAAACTAGTACCTTGGAAATTTGATCAGGGGGATTGTAGAGAGGCACTTGCCAAAATGATTATGATTGATGAACTATCGTTTAGGTTTGTTGGATGTGAAGGATTTAGGTTGTTTATGAGTGTTTATCAACCTAGATTTCAGCATGTGCCCCGCACTACAATTGCTAGAGACGTTGTCCAGTTGTATGCTAGGTTGAAAAAAGATTTAAAAATTGGTTTGCGAAATCAGACTCAGAGAATTTTTCTAACCACTGACGCATGGACCTTAATTCAAAATATGAGTTACATGTGTCTTATCGCTCATTTCATTGATTGTACTTGGAAATTACAAAAAAGGATACTCAATTTTTCTGTCCTTGCTAGTCATAAGGGTGTTGCTATAGGCCAAGCCGTTGAAGCATGTTTGGTTGAATGGGGTGTAGAAAAAGTATTTACAATGATAGTTGATAATGCGCAATAGCAGTGTCGTTAGAGGAGGCATTATCAACTGTCATTGTAAATACGTTTTCAACACCCCACAAAGGTTGTACAATCTGGCCTCATGGTCGGTCAGTAGAGTCCCTGAGTGTTAATGCATTGGAGCAATGATCTTCTAGCTGAATAAGGTCTACAAGAACTTTCATGCACCTCTTTAATCAGATCTTCCACCTCCATTGGATGAACACAACTAAGGGTGGCAAAACGGGTCAATGGGTCGTATTTTCACACAACACGACACAACACGATAAGAATTCAATGGACCCGAACACGACACGATATGATAGCATGTTTTTTCTCCTAACCCGAACATAACACGTTAAAAATATAACATGACACGTTCGATAGGACACGATTAGATCTGATCCAACACGATACGATCGGACATGATTAGACTAGTTAGGGAGGAATTAAAAAAGAGTAATGTTAGGGAGACCCCTTTTGGTAACCCACTTTTGGTTATTCCTTGCTTTAAAGTGTTGTACCTTATTTTGTCTTTATTTGTATGGGTCTCTTCAGGGCATAAAAGTTAAAGCAATGTACAACACTTTAAAGCAAGGGGTCACCAAAAGGGGTCTCCCTATCAAGACTCTTAAAAAAATAATGGGTCTAAATATTGGGTTGAAAATGGGTATAAATTGGGGTCGATAGTGGGTTTATATAAGATTTATATCGTGTCTTTAATTGGGTCACTATCGTGTCCTTATCGGGTCAATTTTGTGGTAGAAATTGGACACGAACACGACACGACTAGTTGGCGGGCCCAAAAACCCAGACCCAAACACGAAAGACCTTGTTAATTTTGTGTTAATTTTGTTTTGTTTCGTGTAGTGTTATCGCTTCGTTCCTAAAATTTTCACCCCTAAACACAACGCTGTAAGGAGATCGTCAATCCCCTTCTGTATAAAATGTCTTTGTCTAACACATATCTCACTAGTTTATATCACAAATTTTTGGACTTTTTTGGATCAAGTGGTAGGGTTTCATATTTAATATAAGCTTTGATGGGATCCATCCAGGAAGGTCCTAGATATAGAGCAATGAAACTAACCATCAGGTCTTTATCAATACTCCTATTAGCCAAGATTTCTATAGGAATTGTTCTTCTGAGCTCTATTCTTGTTGCCGAGCAAGTGCATCAGCTCGAGCATTTATTATTCTTGGGATCCTAATTATCTGGACAGTAGGCAATTTGGTTATAACCTCCATGGCCTTGGCAAGATACCTAATCATAAATTTTCCTTTGACTCCATATAAATTTAGCACTTGGTTAATGACCAACTATGAATTATTATGCGCCACTACTTGCTCGACACGTAATGAATGAGCTAAATTTAGCCCAAGTATTAAAGATTTGTATTCTGCCTCGTTATTTAATGGTTTGAACTGAAACCTAAGAGCATACTCAATATCAATATCATTAGGAGTATTAAGTATTATACCTGCTCCACTACCAATAGCACATGAAGATCCAACTACATACAAATTCCATAATGGAACATCATCGTTTGCTGGAATATCTTCTGACTCCATATTTCTGGGCCATTTCCTTAATTCTGGATGATTCAAGTTGATTAGAAGCTACTTCGGCTTACTTTTGAGCTGAGCTCTCTTCTGTCGAAGTCTGCTTGGCAGGCAAGTTCTGTTGGTCGGGAACCTCTGGATAAGTAAATGTAGCAATGAAATCTGCCAAAGCTTGGCCTTTCAATGAAGATATTGGTTCATAGACAATGCCATACTCTCCTAATTCTACCTCCCAGTTGATCAATCTTCCTGACTTCCCAAGCTTGTAGAGTGCTTGTCGAAGAGGTAGATCAGTATACACAACTATGATGTACGCTTGGAAATAAGGTTTTGTATATCTAGAAGCCTCAATAAGTGTTAGGGATATTTTTTCCAAATGTGGGTACCTAATTTCATCTCCTCTAAATGCTTAGTTGGTATAGTAGACTAGTTTTTGGATTCCATTATCCTGTTAGACCAAGGCCGAGCTTACTGCTAACTCAAAAATGGCTAAGTATAAGTACTATTTTTCTCCCAAAAGTGGTTGGGAGAGCAATGGTGGTGATCCCAAGTACTTATTTAACTCTTGGAATGCTTCTTCACATTTTGCATTCCACTCAAAAGTTTATATCAACACTTTGAAAAATGATAAGCACCTATATGTTGCTCGGGAAACAAATCTGTTTAAGTCTATCACTCTTTCAGTGAGCCTATGTACATCTTTCTTGCAGGTCGATGATCAAGGTGCGAAAAGTAGCGCGTGTAAAGACGCTAATCGTTGTTTTCGTTTCGCCAACTCAATACAAAAACCTAAGTTACTACTACACTTGCGAGGCAAGCACAGCGGTAAGTCGGGTATCGAGAATCCACAGGGACAAGTTGTTAGAATTTAAGTGATTTAATACTCCTAAAATAAAAGTGTAAAAGATGATTACAAACTAAAAGAAAAGATGCATAAAGGAAAAGATTATTCTAGGCAATGGTATTGAAACTAGATTATGAAAGCGAGTAAAACTATAGGTTGCGTCGAATATCCCTCACCCGAGTTAATTAGTATAAAATGGTCACATGGGTCGACGAGTTATTACAAATGCGTCTCATTTCGACAGTTAATTAAATCAAGGGTTGTTACGCCCTAAATCATCATAAAAGCCTAATAAGATTTTGGCGTCAACAAATATCCCGGAAATTACGCGCGAAAGGTCGTAAGCACGGGACATACATGATATGCCCCGTCAAATCTCCTAGGCGTAATAACTAGGACAACACACCCGAAATAGACCCGTAAACTCCATCACCAAAGCAAAGCAACGCGTCAACCCGAGTGAGTTCAATTCAAACACAACCTAATTTAAGTTACCTAGAAAGCATGTTAAAAATGCGATAAATGGAAAGCGGTAAATAAACGCGGTAAATCTATACTAGAAAGCGTGTAAATCAAAGCATGTAAATAAAGCAAGAAAACCTAAATTACAAAGCTTGTAAATTAACTAGAAAGCAAGAAATGAAGAAATACAACTATATTCAAATGGTAGGGGAGATGAATAGTCAACTTACAATCCAAATGGGGTGTCAAACCAAAGAGAAATGAAGAAGAACCAAGCAAAAACCCCAAACCCTAAGCTAAACTAACCTAAAATCGTGTATCTACTGCTATATCTTCTTATTACAACAAAAATTGTATTTATAGTAAGTTGGATTAAAAGAAAAGAAGAAAGAAAAGAAATGAAAATATCTGCTGAAAAACAGGGGATCGATCGATCGACCCCTTTGGTCGATCGATCGATCAAGGCCAAAATTCGACAATTTAGAATGGTCGATCGATCGACCAAAGGGGTCGATCGATCGATCAAGCAGGGCAGAATGCAGCAGCAGCTTCTGCATCTTTCCTTCTCCTTCTCTTCTCCTCTTTTGCTTTCCTTGTTTTTCCTCCGCTGAAATCGCCGTAACATCTTCGTTATGAATTGGAATCGCGCACCGTTCGCGGCCACGCGAAGCTAGCGAGGAGGGCTACAACTTCCATGAAGATGTTGGACCAGGTGCCCAATCTGTAAAATGACTAAAATGCCCTTGAACGAGCTGTTGTGTACGGAAATAGAGCGGAACGCATCCGAACTTCATACTTAGTACCTAAATACCTACAAAAGCCCAATTATACCTCATATAGCATGTTAACAATATAAACCGAGGTTGTCTGGTTAACGGACTTAAATATAGAGATTAAGGCACCCGAGGGGGCTAAAATGCGTAGGTTCGGAGGATGAAATACGCGATATTTGCGTATTATCACACCCCCTAACTTACACGTTGCTAGTCCCTAGCAATGAAATAGGATGCAACAAGAAGAACAAGTAAACCAAAAGCAGGAGATAGTACAAAAGTATGGTATAAAAGCAAAAGGCCACTTTCGCGGGCGATTCGATTGCATTTAGCGTATGCAATAAGCCGTTAAACCCCTAGGTTACCCTAGTGGACGAGTGTCGTCTCGTGAGGGTTTTCAGGGATGATACCCACAAACATCACATGGTTTCCTCAAAATATGCCCAATCCAACATACGACAAGCCCAATAATGGCGAAAAGGATTTCATACGCATTATTAGCAAAGTGAATGAATTCACACAAAAGTCTCAATTATTAACATTATAGAATGCACCTCATAGAATTGAAACCTTAAAATGTGGGAGGGGAACGAGCACATGCAAAGTGTGATTTGGCGAAAAACTTATATAAACCGGATACTAATCAAAGCAAGCATATATTCAATCCTCACGGGCATTACACTCATCAAGTGACTTCACTCGAAACAGGGAGGTAACACACGGGACATGCGGGCTAAAGAGTAAATGTAAATGGAAACTAGGCCGCACACATGTCACAGATGAAGAACGCTATATATAAACTGAAAAACTGTAATCTCAATGAAAGGATACCACACACTAAAAGAGGCGAAATGCATTTTCACAGTTTATCACAACTATTATGACTTTTAAATTACATCAACCTAAGATCACATAGGACTTTACAGGGTTGTAATGTAGGTTTGGGGTTAAGGTACGAAATGAAAGGTATATGTACGGATTCAAAGTGTTCGGAGATGAAAACTCGGGATAATGGGATAATGCGGGCAATATCAAAATTGGAAAACAAGTTCCAAAAAGGCATTAGATATATCATCGGGGAGAGTAATCAAAGCTTATTGAACTATATACAACATTTACAACTTTCTCTTTCCTTTTTCTTTTCTTCCTTTTCTCATTTTCTCTTTTGTTTTCTTTTGCTTTTTGCTTTCTCTTTTTCTTCACTTTTTTCACTACTTTCTTTTCTTTACTTATCAAACTCTCATATGCCTAAATTGCAATCGACATCATAACAACAACATTCAATCCTAAGTAACATTCCAAACAAAGGTATGGAAAGTGTATGTATGGGTTCAAACTCCAATGTAGAGTTGGTTATGGGAATGGGGTATGAAATGAAAGGCTATATTTAGGCTCAAAAGGGTTAACGAGGGTAAACATATAAGGGTGAGGTCACAGCTCATATGGGTGATATAACAAAGAGGTCCTATGATCATTTCACAAAGTTTACGCAATTCTCGAATCAAAACAGTATATGAAAATCATGATCAAGTAACACATTTCAAGTATGAACTCAATTAATGAACGGTCAAATGAAAGAATAGAGAGATTACCAACGAATTCAACGTTTTCAATGAGAAATGAATAGTGTATACACTCACAAACGACGAAAGGTACAAAGCTTACTCGGTGTAAGTATATACAATGCAACAAAAGATTACCGAGTTATAAAAATCTTAAACCAAATCAATAAAGCAAGGAAAGTGCATGTGCTCACGGGATTAAAGTTTAATTCATGAAGTTATTCACAATATCAATAATTGAGACTAAAGTCTAATAACTTCTAAAATCGAGAACATGCATCATTGGGTTGTCTATTAGATCGGGCAATTATTAAAATTTATCATCGGAAACAAAGGCAAAATGCCCAAAACAGGAGAAAAAATAAAGAAAATCTTTTTGAAATTTTTGAATTTTTCTAAGAAAAGCATACTAAGTAACTAACATGTGAGCAAAAACATGGACTAAATAAAGAAATGGATAGAATATCCCACACCCCCTAACTTAAAACTTGACATTGTCCTCAATGTAAATTAAGAACCAAGTCAAAGAGAGGAAAAGAGCGATATTACCCAAAATTGGAGTGATCCCCATAAGAACAAGTCCAAAGAATCTACAAAACAAGTTAGTACCGAGCATAGCAAAAACAAATAATAAAAAGTTAACTAATTACATTAGACTAAATTAAAAAGGAACGAAAAAAATAAAAAGAAAAAATAAAAAGCTAACTATATACAACCTACTATTTAGACTTCACACTAACTGTACACTAGAAGTCTAAATAGGTGAGGGTCCACCATAAAAACGATTTGACTTTGGAGGATAACCGGTGTACCCTCACATACAAGCATGCCTTCCGAAAAATATGAATTCCGTTTTAACAACGGAAGGCATGTGTAAGGCGGAAGAAATGAACCATCGCCAATTAAAAGTTTTGGAGGGACGATGGGGGGTTTGGATTGAACGGGTGACAAAAATAAGTGGGGACCGAGAAAAGCCGAATATCCTCCCAAGAATTTTGAAGTTGGAATGGGAGGCGGCGCACACAAAGGCAAAGATGCGATCGTGGAGGGCGACTCGAGCAAGTACTCCTCATCGGCGATAGGGTTTAAAATATTAAAGTTCGAAACCGAATCATCGGGTACTTGTTCTGGTGGGGTAATAGAGAATGAAAAAGGGGATGAAAGAAATTCAAACTCATGAGATGAATCATCATCGCATGAAGTTGGAATTTCAAAGGAAATAATATCATTTTCAATGAAATGTTCTTCTTTGGGGGCCAAAGAAGAAATCATTTCATTGCAAATAGATATTACGTCATTTTCATCCTCACTTTCAATATCTATTACGAGATGTGCAAAGTCTAGAATGGATTGTTCCAAAGTAGGTACAAGTACCTCATTTGGTTCAAAACATTCCTCGACTTCAAAAGTCTCGGAAGCAAAATCGTCGTCGGGCTCAAATAATAAATCCAACTCATGTTCCCACGAACGATTTTCTTCCCGATAGCGACTTTCAATTTTCTCATTTTCATACATACGCAAACCCTCACCAAAAGTCATGGGTCGAGGTGCGGATGCATGAAAATGGGAACTTTGAAAGTTTCCATCGGACTTAAACGAAAACTCATTATTATAGGAATTTTGAAACTATTCGAATTTGTTTCAAAATTCCTATTATAAGGAGGTAAAGGCCCAAAATCATTATCATCATCATCAAAATTCCAATAACCTAAGTTTTGACTTTCGTTATACTCGCCCAAAGTAATATTTGAATTTGCAAATTTTTGGGATTCTAAGTATTCACCGAAAGTCATAGGTTTGCGAGAATTTTGAGAATTATAACAAGGATTACCGAAAGAATTGGAATAAGACATGCTTACCCCAAAAATGGCTCAAGTGGTGAATTCCACAAAGTAGGTGCGCGCGGAAAGAATTCGAGCGTTTCTAAGTGCTCAAATGTGGAAGTCCTGCAAAATATTAGCAAATAATACAAATAGAAAGAAAATACTATGAAATACAAAATAAAATAAAGTCTAAAACAAACTCATCCCCGGCAACGGCGCCATTTTGATCAAGGTGCGAAAAGTAGCGCGTGTAAAGACGCTAATCGTTGTTTTCGTTTCGCCAACTCAATACAAAAACCTAAGTTACTACTACACTTGCGAGGCAAGCACAGCAGTAAGTCGGGTATCGAGAATCCACAGAGACAAGTTGTTAGAATTTAAGTGATTTAATACTCCTAAAATAAAAGTGTAAAAGATGATTACAAACTAAAAGAAAAGATGCATAAAGGAAAAGATTATTCTAGGCAATGGTATTGAAACTAGATTATGAAAGCGAGTAAAACTATAGGTTGCGTCGAATATCCCTCACCCGAGTTAATTAGTATAAAATGGTCACATGGGTCGACGAGTTATTACAAATGCGTCTCGTTTCGACAGTTAATTAAATCAAGGGTTGTTACGCCCTAAATCATCATAAAAGCCTAATAAGATTTTGGCGTCAACAAATATCCCGGAAATTACGCGCGAAAGGTCGTAAGCACGGGACATACATGATATGCCCCGTCAAATCTCCTAGGCGTAATAACTAGGACAACACACCCGAAATAGACCCGTAAACTCCATCACCAAAGCAAAGCAACGCGTCAACCCGAGTGAGTTCAATTCAAACACAACCTAATTTAAGTTACCTAGAAAGCATGTTAAAAATGCGATAAATGGAAAGCGGTAAATAAACGCGGTAAATCTATACTAGAAAGCGTGTAAATCAAAGCATGTAAATAAAGCAAGAAAACCTAAATTACAAAGCTTGTAAATTAACTAGAAAGCAAGAAATGAAGAAATACAACTATATTCAAATGGTAGGGGAGATGAATAGTCAACTTACAATCCAAATGGGGTGTCAAACCAAAGAGAAATGAAGAAGAACCAAGCAAAAACCCCAAACCCTAAGCTAAACTAACCTAAAATCGTGTATCTACTGCTATATCTTCTTATTACAACAAAAATTGTATTTATAGTAAGTTGGATTAAAAGAAAAGAAGAAAGAAAAGAAATGAAAATATCTGCTGAAAAACAGGGGATCGATCGATCGACCCCTTTGGTCGATCGATCGATCAAGGCCAAAATTCGACAATTTAGAATGGTCGATCGATCGACCAAAGGGGTCGATCGATCGATCAAGCAGGGCAGAATGCAGCAGTAGCTTCTGCATCTTTCCTTCTCCTTCTCTTCTCCTCTTTTGCTTTCCTTGTTTTTCCTCCGCTGAAATCGCCGTAACATCTTCGTTATGAATCGGAATCGCGCACCGTTCGCGGCCACGCGAAGCTAGCGAGGAGGGATACAACTTCCATGAAGATGTTGGACCAGGTGCCCAATCTGTAAAATGACTAAAATGCCCTTGAACGAGCGGTTGTGTACGGAAATAGAGCGGAACGCATCCGAACTTCATACTTAGTACCTAAATACCTACAAAAGCCCAATTATACCTCATATAGCATGTTAACAATATAAACCGAGGTTTTCTGGTTAATATACTTAAATATAGAGATTAAGGCACCCGAGGGGGCTAAAATGCGTAGGTTCGGAGGATGAAATACGCGATATTTGCGTATTATCAGTCGACAACTGCATATCGATCAGATCTTTTATCTTTGCTGAATTGCCTTCAATTACCCTTTGATTAACTATGAAGTCGAGGAACATCCCTTCTTGTACTCCAAACACACACTTGGTTGGATTCAGCTTCATCAGATTCTTTTCCAACTGATCAAAAGTTTGACTGTGGTTGACGATATGATCTGAAGATTTTTTACTCTTCATCAACATATGATCCACATAAACCTCCATGTTTTTACCTATCTGTTGTTCGAAGACCTTGTTCACTAACCTTTGATACGTTGCACCTGCATTTTTTAGACCAAAAGGCATTACATTGTGGCAATAAGTTCCTCGGGGTGGGGAGGTGATGAATGCTGTATTTTTCCTGTCTTCAGGTTTCATTTTTATTTGGTTATAACCAGAATAGGCATCCATAAAGCTTAAAATCTCATGTCTCGATGTAGCATCCACCAACTGATCAATTCTAGGCAAATAAAAATGATCTTTTGGGCAAACTTTATTTAAGTCGGTGAAATCCACACATATCCTCCATTTATCATTCTTTTTCTTGACCATTACAACATTGGCTAACCAACATGGGTATTTCACATCTTTAATAAATCGATCTTTTTCAAGCTTCTCTACCTATTCCTGAATAGCTTGATTCTTCTTCGGACTGAAAACCCTACGTCTTTGCTTAATCATCTTAGCATCCTTACTGAAATTGAGCTCATGACAGAGGAATTTGAGATCTATCCCAAGCATATCCTCATGGCTCTAAGAAAATACATTTCTTTGTTGCCTCAGGAACATAATCAATTCCTGTTTAAGGATAAGATCTAGTGTTGAGCCGATCTGCATAGTTCTTTATGGCTTATCATCATCCAGGATAATATTTTTAGTGGATTGCACAATCTGTCTGTTGACCAATTCTGTTTCATCCCGTGGATCTAAAGTTTCAACTTCAGATTCACCATTAGGCTTAGTAGTATCCACCTGGTAAGTTGTAGTTTTTTTCTTCAATTCAATCAAGTCCTCTTGCTCGACTGAGGAGTACACTCTCTGGCCACCTTTTGGTCGCCTTTCACAATGCCTGCCCCAAAATGAGTTGGAAACTTCAAGCACTGATGGACTGTTGATGGTATGACTTCAAATTTCTTCAACCCTACCATGTCTAGTATCACATTATAAGCAGATTGAACGTTCTTATCTATCATAAATAAGTGTTTTTTCTCTATACGACTTGCTAGCTAGGTGCCGAACAACAATTCTAACTTGATCATCCTAAAGGGGTAAACTTTTTTACTAGAAAAACCTATTAATGGCCTGTGATACGGTTCTAGTTGGCTGAGCTTCAAGTCTAAACTTTGAAAGCAAGGATAGATCATAATATCTACCGATCATCCATTATCCACCAAAATTCTGGCGATAAAAGTATCCTGGATCCTAAATTTGATAACCAATGGGTCATCATGGGGATAAAGTACCCCCGAGATTATTCTTTGAAAAGACGATCACCAGTTTGTCTTTGTTGACCTTCCTCGGGAGATCATCTTCATTCAGATTAATTCTCTGGATATATGAGCAAGCTTGGTCTTTATTCAAGTAAGCTTTCCCTTTGGTAGAGGGATTACCTCCTCCTACACCGCTACCTGTACACGTTCTGATTGCTTGGGCTTATTCGACAAGTCTGAATCATCTTCGTAATCATATTCATGATTTCTCTTCCTGTCATCTCTAGACTTACTTAGATAATTCGACCTTCTTTTCGGTTCTCTACTATCACGGCAATTAATAAATTTATTGAGTTTTCCTCGACAGATGAGGGATTCTATCTCATTTTGTAAAGCGATGCAGTTATTCATTGTATGACCATGATCTTTATGGAATTCAGAATACTTGGATTTATCCCTCTTATTAGAAGGTGCCCTCAATTTCTTAGGCCATAAAAAATCCTTATTATGCTTGATTTCCTCTAGTATATGGTGAATGCTAACACTCAATGGAGTATATGCTCCATATTGTTTAAGCTTGTCCTCTTTCTTCGGCTTCTGCTCCTTTTGTTCTTTCTTTTCAGGCTTTGTGTCAGGCTTCGTGGTTGGACTCTGTTTAGCGACCATCGCTTCCTTGGCATTAATTATTTTTACTACCTTCGCCATGAGTTTAGCCATAGTTTTGAGAGGATCTTTAGTCAAAGTATAATATAGTTTCTCGGGAAGCAAACTACTCATAAGAGCACTAATGGTTGTTTTTTCCTCATAATCACTTACCTTTAATTTTTCATTATTAAAACGCGTAATGTACTCCCTGGTACTTCCCCTACTTGCTGCCTTACACTTAGAAGATGAGCTACACTTTTCACTAGCTTATCTCCAAAATAGAAGTTGCTAATGAATAGCTCGATAAGCTGATTGAAGGTGGCAATTTATCCCCGGGGTAAGTTATTATACCATATTTAGGCTGACACGTAATGGTACTTGAAAATTCTCTGCACCTCATTTCATCAGGAATTGAATAAATATCAGCTACAGCTTGATATTGCTCGATATAGAGAACTGGATCAGTCTTACCGTTATATTTGGGAGTAACCACATGAGATTTAAGTTTTAATGGAGTAGGAAAATCCACAATTACCTGAACAAAGGGGGATCCTTTAACAAAACTCCGTTACAAAGGATTCTTTGCTCTCGCCATTTCACCCAACCGATATTCCAACCTCTGGATTGATCCTTTTCATGATGGATTGCCTGCCTCAGATCTATGCGAAGCAGCTCGGCTGCTCTGACCATGTATATGCACTAAACTCTCCTCCCGAGAGGTGTTCTCGGTGTGTACAGATCGTCGGATGCTTGATCTTAATCTGATTGAGGCTTCTCACTGGTCGGTTGTATGTCTAGTGTTCCTAGATAACACTCTAGGAGAATTTCTATTTGGTCGGGGTCCCATACGATCAAAGGGCGAAGCTCTGCTCAGCCTTTCCAAGACATTTGGCCTTTCAGGAGAAAAAGAATGGATATCATAGGGTTTTGTGGACCCAAGTGATGAACTTGCTCCTGGACGATAAGAGGTGTCTCGTGAAGATCTGGATTAACTATGTCTGATGGATCTTGGAGGCGGAGGTGATGTATTTCCTTTGGATGAGGTATCCACTTGTAGTGATTGATCTAATTGCCTCACCATTTCCTGCATGGCTTCTTATCCTCTGGAAATACTAGCCAGGATTCCAGTTAGGTCTGTTTCCATAGGCGGAGCAAACAGAACAGGCGGGTTACCTTCATTTTTGAGACTGGACTCAGGGTCAGTCATCGTGCTCTGAACAAGAGTATATGAGAGTGAGAAAGATAATTAGAAACTCGTTCCCACAGATGGCGCCAATCTGTTGATGTAAAAAACTATACTAGATCTAATTTATAATCATAGGTAAAACATGTAATGGTAGATGAAAAGAGAGAGAGTTTTGGTTTAGTTATGTAAGAAAGCCCATGTCCACTGTTATTTTATTAATTTTTGTGATTACATAAATCTAGGTACCCTTGTAGATAAGAATATCCCAAAATTCGTTCAATCGTGCCCTTGATGAAAGGAATACAATGTATTTATAGTGACCCGGATGTCAAGGGATGGAATGCTTTAATATAGTTAAGCATTTACATCCTTACATAATAAATGTGATGATTGGTTGTGTAAATCACATGTAGTATGACCCTTGGTATGATGATGTTTTACGGCCTTGTTGGTTGCCCTTCTTTGTGTTGGTCCTCATTTCTTGTGTTGGCCGACAAAGTTACTATCTTGTAAGGACACAAATTTCCAATTGAGTCTTAAAGTAGTGTTGGCTCAATTTTGGACAAAAACATTTGAGTCATAGGATAGTATTGAGTGAGTATCCTCCAAGCCTATGGCGTTTGAAGTTTCAGTTGAAGACGTAGCGGTCTATATTTAAAAGCGAAGATTATCAAAGTGCCGAGTTTCAAGTGCCATTTTCTACGTCAACGACAATTGATTCCATAGTCTCCAAAGGATATGAATGCATATATATATATATATATATATATATATATATATATATATATATATATATATGGAGACTTGGAATGATTTTATTATGGGTGTAATTTCATTTTAAACGAATTGTATTTTCAGAAAGTTATTATAGTTTTCCTATTTTGGCCTCTGGAGTATCGTTAGATGGTCATTTGAACGAGACTTCGTCCGAACGAAAATCTCGTTCGAACGAGATTTCTGGGTGGGAACAGTTTTTGCAGTTTGAGCCCATTTTCCCACTCTTTTGTCCCATTTCTTTTTGGCAGTTTAAAACTTACTTGGGACAGATTTTTCCAGTGACTTTGGTACTGTCCTTGAGAGTACATTTGAAAGAACATACACCAACCAAAGTTCCATGTTTTTATGTGTTTAATTTCAAAGAAATATTTTCAACAAACACATGAGTTTACACCCATAGTTTGTTTATCCAAGTACCTCATATATATAATATTTGCTTGGAGTTGCTTGGAACCATTGGTTCATCTCTACCATAAAAAGGAGAAGTTTGGGTTTACTTCTACATCCCACAAAGAAGAAGACATTTGGTTTACGCTGCGGTGTTCCCACTCGAAGGAAAGCTTCGTGTGAGGGTGACGGTGTCCAAGAGTCCCATCGGAAGAGTCCGAGACTGTGGAGGAGTCCATGATTATCTACTAGGTAGAAGTGGTTACAAGAAGTAGAGTCAAGGCTTGGACGGAGTCAAGTTGTTGGTGTAAGTCTACTGTCCTGTAATTTGTAATTCCGTACTTAGTGGATTTGTTAGGCCAGGGCCGTCCAAGATTTTTCCCGTTTTGGATTTTCCTCATACATCGGCGTGTAGTGTGATTGGTTTATTTTATCTTACAAAATACGTAGATGCATGCTTAGGTAATTCAAGATAAAATTTGGTTTAATTATCTCGTATCTATTTCGGGTCTAAAATTAATTGGGTGAAATTTAACTTAATTTAATCAAGTCATATATTTAATTTGATAATTTGGTTTGGCCTAATTTGCAAAATTAAATTAATTATTGTTAGGAAAATTTCTAGGACTTGGGTTGAATTAATTTGGTTTAAGTGAAAAATTTATTTGTTTTTTAATTTAATCACTTTGTGTTTAGTTTAATTTTAATTTGAAAATAAATTAAAATTTGTCATTTGCATGAGTTGTGTTGAACCATCTTCATTCCACACTTAAAAGTAAATTATATTTAGTTTTAAAAGAATATTTAAAATTGGGGGTTCTTGCACTTTTAGATTGGTATCAGAGCCGGAGCACTAATTTATGGCATTAAGGTTCTTTTAAATATTTTTGGTTAAAAATGAAATTTTCCCTATTTTCAAAATTTCATGTTTTCGATGGTTCCAACTACGCGTATTGGAAAGCACGTATGAAATCAGCACTAATGTGTATCGATGGAGGGTTTGGTTGTCAATTGTTAACGGGTGGTGTAGACACCTCATTCTGTTACCCCCTAACTATCCTTAGGTCCCTAGTACCTCCACTCATCAATGTAAACCCTGGTCACGTCCCGAGTACTGACCTGAAAGCCATCGGGCACTCCCCGGCTCAGTTTGACCCAAAAGTTAAACTCTTCATCTCAATCGAGACTCAATGAATCTTCTAAGGGCACTTAATACCCTTTCCAACGGTCTGTCCCGTGCGCGATTCCGACTTACCACGCGGACGAACGGTCCATTTGCATCCGAAACCTGACCCAGAGGCCACCGGGCTCACCCGGGCTCTGTTGACCTAAGTCAACTCTTCAGCTCGACCGAGGTTGAATGAATCTTCGAAGGTCACTGAATACCCTTCCTAATGGTCCATCCCGTGCGCGATTCCGACTTTCCATGCGGACGAACGATCCGTTTGACTCCGAGAAGCCATCGAGCGCTTCTCAAGCCCGGTTGGCCAAAGTCAACTCTCCAAACCGGGTCAAACTCTTTGAAATGTCAAAGTAAATCTCCTAACCTTTCTAACGGACTGCCCCGTGCGCGATTTGGACTTACTATGCGGACGAACGATCCATTTGCGTCCGAATAATTCCCCATCCAGCGGACCGATAAATGCTTCCGAGCCACATTTGACCCAAAGTCAACTCCCGAACTCGGGAGCAGTCCAAATTAATTTCGAAGGTCTCTGAAATACCTTTCTAACGGTATGCCCCGTGCGCGATTCTGACCAACGGTTTGCCCTCGGCGGTCGATTTTCCGAAAAAGCTTGAAACACACTGCCAAACGGCAGGTCCCAGAACCTGCCTATCGGCACCTTACTGCCGACAGACAGGAAGGGCTCTATGCCGATCGGCAGACTCCTGGGCCTATAAAAGGAGGCCTTGGCCTCATTTGCAAGGAAGAGCTCATAGGAGAAGCAAATCACTCTCAGCAAACCCCCAGAAACCTCTCTCGAAGGCAGCGTGATTTCAACTTCCAAATCCCTTTTTCACTTCCACTTTTCATCATCCCTTTCATCAAACTTTATGAATTAACCACTCCCCATCATCATCCAAGTGCAAGGGATGCTTTTCAACATTCAATATCAAGCTCAAGGTCTCCAAGAAGGTCCAACTTTCTCAAACTCTCTCCTAAATTCTCTTAAATTTGCAATAACTTTTTTTCTTACTTAGCACTTTTACTATCTCATCTCACACACCATAAATACACTTTTTATCTAGTATTATTGCACATCTCCTATTTTCATATAAATAAAAACAAAAAAAAACAAGAAAAAGAGGGTTTGCTCATAAATTCCAAGTAGGGATTCTCACACTTTTTCCACACTTTTCTCACAACTAAAACACTTTTTCTACACACACACACACACACACACACACACACACACACACACTTACAAATAAGAGATTTATCCATTTGCATTTATGGGTTAAACCCCACCCCTCATTTTACATGCGAACTACGTGGACTTCGATGCCTTTATAGGCTACGTAGGCATCTCGGGGTAAAACCCGAGACTCGAGTCCTTTTCTCACTTTTTCTCTTATTTTCTATCTTCTCTTTATCCCATTTTCTATTATATTCTATACATTCATTCTTAGTGGCGTATTATTCCGCATGCATTATCGTTCCCTTATAGCGATCAACGTAGGGGTAATCGCATAAATCCTATTTTCTACATTAATTTCATATTCCTATGGATGACTCGCTTTATATTTTCCATGATACAAGTCGAGGATTCCTACCTCCATTTTATATATACACATGCACACATATCACGGGGGAAAACATAAAGGAAAATAACAAATATCCATGAGAGACCGAAAGGGCGAAATGGGTGCCTAACACCTTCCCATTTTGTAACTAAGCCTCCGAACCCTTCTCGAATCATTTTGGTTTCGCATGCACCAGTATGTCTTTGGATGACATCCTTCGGGGTGGCTCCCCCTTTTTCACACCTCACAAATCAACGCCAGTCGAAGCGCTCTCCCGAGAGGGGACGCGCGGGACCCAAAGGATCCTTTCTCCCTCCGCGGTGGGGATCGGGGATGGCCACAGTGGCGACTCCGCTGGGGACATTTTATTATATTTTGAGGGCTTGACTCTATTTACATGGATGCTATATTTGTTTATGTTCCCCCCCATATCTGCATGTTCCCTTTTCTCACATGTGTATCCCATGCTTATGCTTATATTCACACACTTGTAAAAAATTCTCCATGTACACTTCACACCACGTGCACCTAGGATCACATGTATATCCCCATGTTGCACGCATCACCCATCCATACTTGGTGTACCTTTTGGGGTACTTGTACTTGGCTCCCTGTTTTTGGCATAATCAAGAAAGACATTCTCATCATAAGATACTAATAAGAGAATCATGCATGATTCACACGATATCACCAAAGGGCATTGCTGTTGACCAAATTTTACCCAGTAACTGGAGGGTCACTTCGTGATGGGCGCTAGTCCGGTAGGTCGCAGTTAGCCTAAGCGATATGACTCTTACCTTCCATTGGCCAAGTACCTTCGACGTATATCGAACGGTTCCCCCGCATCGTACCGCTTGACCAAAGTCATGACGGGAGGTATATCACAGGGAATTCATTCACGTATGCCGAGTATATCGGATTCGCTCTCACACGTACTGTCCCCACGAGGTATATGGTGAGGCAATTCATGTACACTCAGGTATATCAAATGGCTTGTCCACACGTACTGATTGCCCGCAAGAGCAAAACGTATATCGTGGAAGTCACGCCAAAGGTGGGAACCCATGCCGATTCACCCAACCAACTGCATACCCGCATATAGGTGTCAAACCTAGGACACACACTTTAGATTGCCGGTTTCAACCCGAAATTCTGTCGAAATTCTGGGTCGTCCTGCCGCCCAATTTTCGCACATTTTTTAAAATGGGACCCTGTCCGCAAGCCTGGTTACAAGTCCAAACGTAGCTTTGCATATATTAAGACCCCCACTTTTCCAGGTTTGGGTCCCGTCCGGCATTTCATTTAGGAGAATTAAATACAAGTGAGAACATAATAATCATAATAATCATGGTGAGTTTCGTCTCCAAAAATCCAAAAACATTTCTCCCTTCTTTGTTAAAAATCCAAAACATTTTCCCCTTATTTATCAAAAATCCAAAAATAGTTTCTTCCATTTTTTCTCAAAAATAAATCTCATCCTACGCCTTCTCAGGTCGATCGCACGCCCTTGGCCTGGCTCCCTATTGGCTTCGGTCTTCAGTCAAATCACCTCGGAGTTTCATCCGCTCCTCTACTACTTCTTTCGAATCCGGAATCCATCCATCTTCCATGAAGAATGCAGATCAACCACCATTCATACAATCGGATCTGCCGACAGTCCTAGCTCAGCTCGTGGCCAAGATTGACAACCTCCAAGCTGAGGTCCGAGAAATGCAACGAAACTAAGTTCCTATGCCTCAAGAGCCCGAGGCCCTATTCCCTCGTGCTATGGGTCCACCCGAGCCTATCTGGGCCCCAGAAGAATATCAGTACGCTCCATGTGTCCCTTCGGCTAATGGGCCGCCGCCTGCCCAGCTTCCAATGCCAAATATTACCCAGCCTATGGCTAACCTGCCTGTGGTCGCTGAACCAAAGGAGGAGGAGTTGAATAAAGTCAAAGAAGATCTTAATATGCTCACTAAGAAGTTCGGCCAAGTCCGAATCTCTGAGAATTACATGGACTACACCCATATGTCTCCTTATCCTAAAGCAAGGTTACCCGAGAAGTTCAAGATGCCAAATATCGAGAAGTTCGGGGGGAGTGGTCCCCCAATCGTGCATCTTCGTAGTTATCATCGTTCCATGACTCTACTAGGGGCTTTTGAAAAAGTAATGGTCCAATTGTTCCAGTAAACTTTGAAGGACAGTGCCCTTTGATGGTTTTTATCTCTTGAGGAATCCAGAATCCGTAATTGGGAGGATGTAGCCCGAGAATTCTTGTCGCACTACAAATACAATGAAGAGCTCGAGGTCACCCACCGTGATTTAGAGGTGCTGAAACAAAACTCTGGAGAATCCGTCAGTAACTTTATAGCCCGATGGAGGGAAAAAGCAGCTACCATGACCAGTCGGCCATCTGAGGAAGAACAAATCAACATAGTGAAGAAGAATTTCTTGCCCCATGTCCGGGCAACCATGGGAGGACATTACTACCCCCACTTTCGAGCTCTCAGAGAAGCAGGAGTAGAAATCGAAGAAGGTCTTGCCAAAACAGAAGTTGAATCGAAGAAGGTGTCAGGACAGTTCACCCCCAGAAAATATGACAAGCCTGCCAATGCTATAGTCTCAACCATCAACAACATCTCTCAACCAACCACATCCTGGGCACCAGAAAGTCGCCCTGCCCCAATCCTAAGGGAATACACTGAGCTCCATGCCCCCCTCTCCAAAGTTTACCAAGCCCTGTTAAGCCGAAACCTTATAAAGCCCTTGGATCCACGGCCATTGCCAAATCCACTTCCCAGAAATTTCAAGACCGATGCTCATTGCGCCTTTCACCAAACAGTTGGCCATACCACCGACCAATGCTTCCACCTTCGAAACATAATCCAAGATCTCATTAATCGGGGTACCATCGCCCCACCAGCCAATCCTAACCCAAACACTACTCATAACCCACTCCCAAATCACACCAATGCCATCTTCTTAGAAGAAAACCCGAATTTCGATCCGTCAACCCAAATCACACCCTTATACCCTCCTAAAACTCTTCAACTTTGCCCATATTTCCTCCTACACCCTACCAACCTCGCTGATCAGGCACTGTCACTCCTTACCAGAGCGTGCTTCACTGTCTGTGTCAGAGGTATTAAATCAACTCCTAGAGTTCGGGCTGAAATTGCCCTCACAGATGATTATCGATTGCCAGAGGTTCAGTGCGCTATTTTTGGAAGCGCGGAAATGGGCCCGAGAATCAGATAGTTGGGTGATACCAACCGACGAAGTCAGCTTAGATGATGTTATCCAGGTCATGGCGAAAGCATTCAGGCAAACCAACAACATTTGCAGTATCACCGCGTTACTTGACACTTTGAAGCTACAAGGGCGCTTGGTCCCTTCAATCACACATATCCCCACAGAATAGGAAGCCCTATATGAGGAAGCCATTGAAGTTGTGGAATGCATTGACTTTACGAGGGAGAACAAAATTTTTGCCACCGGATGGGGGGGAGAATTCGAAGATTCAAATAAAGAACAAGCTTCAGGAGGAACTGGCCCACTAGCCGACATATGTGGGATAATATAATTTGAAGAACTCCTCGGAGAAATAGATAGGGTGGCAGAACAACCTGAGATTGATGAGGAAACTGGATTTAAGTTTTTCCCTTCTTCAGTAAATCACATGACCAGATCTGGGAGACATTACCAAGTTCCAAGCTCGCTACCAGTAAATGACAAGGGGAAGGGCGTTGAAAACCTTCCTATGCCAGAAATTACCCTCGAGGAGAGCATGGTCCTCGATCAACTGAAGAAAACTCGAGCTAAAATCACTCTATGGGGGCTTTTCATGTCTTTCCAGCAGCACAAAAATGCTTTAATCAAGTTGCTCACAGGACCCATAGTTCCTCCTTCTACCACACCAGAAAAAGCGATAAATTTGGTCGGGTACTTGACCTCCACCTGAATGCTATCATTTTCTAAAGAGGAAATCCCCAAAATTGGGCCAAATCACAATCATGTACTCAACATCTCCATCGAAGTTATGGGGAAGGTTGTGCCACTTTCGCTCGTTGATAACGGATCCGCTTTGAATGTCTGCCCACTGAGAACCTTCAAATGTCTAGGCCTGAAAGAAAGCGACCTAGCTCCAACCTCCGCTGCCGTGCGTGCCTACGATAATACCCGTCGTGAAGTGATGGGATCCATAAAACTTGTAATATGGGCTGGTCCTATAAACCCTGTCATCGAATTCCAAGTCATTGATATCCCGACCTATTTCAACCTGTTGCTCGGATGACCCTGGCTCCACAGTATAAAGGGTGTCTCTTCCTCATTCCATCAGAAATTGATGTTCTTCGCCGGTGGGTGAGTCATCACCATCTTGGGTGACGACGGTAACGCTGAGGGTGCAGGCACCAGCAGTCCAATCCTCGAGATACAGTATGGGTCAAATGATATGCTCCTATCAGGATTTCGAGTTGAGCCACCTCTACTCCCGGCAGGGGACGGTTTCAAAGAAAGGGTTTGTCCAGAATACAACCCTCATGGCAATGTCAATGTGATTCAGATGTTCAGAAACATGCATTACATGCCCGGACTGGGGCTAGGACAAAGGCAACAGGGGATACTTGAGCCCATCGAACTGAAGAAAGCTTTCCCTCCTTGCGGCTTGGGGTATCAACCATCAGAACCAGAGCTCAGAATGATCCTCCAGATTCGATCAAAGAAAGGGTTAGACTGCGGCTGAACTATCTCGGGAAACTCTTTAAATGGACGATTCATCAAAGAGGGCGAGGATTTCCCCTTTTACGATTTTCCAGAACCATGGTACGACCACATAAATAAGAAGATGAAGCCTGTAATGGAGATATTTTTCCAAGATAGCTACCCATGGGATGAGAGCTTACCACACCGCGTACAACCGCTCATTAAAGATATCGAAGAAACTGAGGAAAGTGACTCCGAAGATTCCTTCAACCTGCAGACACTGGGGCTGACACTCTGCATGGTTCATTCAGACACTACATCACTGGACCCCTCTCATCTGTTCAAAGCTGCTGACACACCTCTCCTCAACTGGCATGCTGCGCTAATTCTACCTCTTGAAATCTCCCTTAACCCCAATGTTTACCCTATTTCTTCTTCTGTTGTCTATCCTAGCTCAAATGTAATCGAGACCTCTTTCGATGAGGTTCTCAATGCTGTTTTTCCTATCAATGAAATAAACGAAGATTTTGAGTATCTTGTTGTGCCTTACGTTAATTGTTTAAATTCTAATCAAACTTTTGATGATGATGATTTTGCAAATGAACAATTCTTAACTGATTTAAATAAGGTTAATAACAAACAACATAACCACGTTCAAGTTAATGAAGAAGAGACTGTTGTTATTAATCTCGGTTCTAGTAGCCAACTGCGCGAGATTAGGATAGGGGCCACCCTTGACGAGCATGAGCGCGCACAACTCAAAGAATTGCTAAAGGAGTTCGTGGATGTCTTCGTATGGTCCTACGACGACATGCCCGGTATTGATCCTGAAATAGCTCAGCATGAGATCCCCACTCTCTCAGATTACAAGCCGGTTAAATAAAAATTAAGAAAGCTCCGCACCGAATGGTCGCTTAAGGTAAAAGAAGAGGTGATCAAACAGTTGAATGTGGGTTTCATTCGAGTAATCGAATATCCCACGTGGCTAGCCAACATTGTACATGTACCAAAATCAGGAGGAAAGGTTCGAATTTATGTGGATTACCGAGATTTAAACAAAGCCTCTCCGAAGGATGATTATCCGCTACCCAACATCGACATGATCGTGGATAACACAGCCAGTCATGCTCTCAAGTCATTCGTCGACGGGTTTGCTGGATACAACCAAATCAAGATGCATCCTGACCACCAAGAGAAAACCGCATTCATCACCCCATGTGGGACCTTTGGCTACACCGTTATGCCATTCGGTCTCAAGAATGCTGGGGCTACCTACCAGAGGGCCGCTATAACCATCCTGCACGACCTGATTCACAAAGAGGTCGAGTTTTACGTGGATGATATGATTATCAAGTCCAAAACTAGAGGAGGCCATGCTCCTGCTCTCCGAAAGTTCTTCAAACGATTGCGACAGTATCAGATGTGACTTAATCCATAGAAATGCGTCTTCGGCGTTACAAAGGGAAAACTCTTAGGATTCATGGTCAGTGAGAATGGGATAGAAGCAGATCCCGCCAAGCTGAAAGCCATACTTGAGATGCCACCTCCCCGAACAGAGAAAGAAGTCCGAGGTTTTCTTGGGAAATTATAATATATCAGCCGGTTCATCAGCCTGCTAATCTCCATCTGCGAACCAATCTTCAAGCTCCTCCGAAAGGATTCAACCAAGGTTTGGAACGAGGCCTGCCAAGAAGCTTTTGATCGAATCAAACAATATCTGACCCAACCTCCAGTTCTCATGCCACCACAGCCTGGTCTCCCTTTGCTCCTATACCTAACCATAACCGACACTGCAGCTGGGGCTTTGCTAGCCCAATACCTTGAAGACTCCCGCAAAGAAAAAGCCATCTATTATGTAAGTCGCAAATTGGCCGGGTACGAGGTCAACTACACTGCTTTGGAAAAAGCATGTGTCGCGCTTAGCTGGGTCACCCAAAAGTTACGACACTACATGCTCGCCTTCCCCATTAAACTTGTATCCCGAATGGATCCCATCAAATACCTGCTCGAAAAACCCGCCTTATCCAGCTGAATGGCCCGATGGTTGATGCTCCTAACCGAGTTCGATATCGTGTACGTCACAGAGAAAGCCGTTAAAGGAAGAGCCATCTCTGACTACCTCGCTGACTACCCTGTAGAAGAAATAAATGTCTGGATCTCCGAATTCCCAGATGAAAATGTCCTCTGCACCACTCAAGACCGCCTTCGATGGAAAATGTTCTTCGACGGCGCTACCAATAAAAAGGGATATGGCATTGGGATACTCGTGGTTGCCCCAGATGACTTTCATACTCCCATAGCCATCAAATTAGATTTCCCTTGCACCAACAACATGATAGAATACGAAGCATGCACAATGGGCCTCAAGGTCGCTCTCAAGAAAGGTATTCAATACCTTGATGTCCACGGGGATTCTGCCCTCATCATCGGTCAAGTGCACAGAAAGTGGAAAGTCAAGGACGAAAAGCTCCAACCCTTTCATGCCCAAATATAGGAGTTAGCCTCCCAATTTCGAGATATCACCTTTCATTACCTGCCCCGAGTAAAGAATAACCTAGCCGATGCTCTCGCTACCTTGGACTCTATGGTCGACATGCCCGAGGGAATAACAATGACCCCCTTCCTAGTTCAAAAGTAAGACAAACCAACCCATTGCAACCACATTGAGCTTGTCACCTCAGAAGATCCTGATCTAGTCAATTACTGGTACTATGATATTTGGTGCCTCCTCCAGTATGGTAGGTATCCCGAGGGTTCCAACAAGAACGACCGAGCTACCCTCCGAAGGCTGGCCACTTAGTACATCATCTGTCATAAAGCACTAATCAAGAGGAATTTCGATGGAACTCATTTGCACTGTATCGCAGGGGCTGACATTGTAAAGATAATGCAGAAAATCCACAACGGGAAATACGACCCCCACATGAACGGTCACATGCTTGCCAAGAAGATCATCCGACAGGGCTACTACTGGACCACCATGGCCCAGGATTGCACTGCCTATGTTCGAAGATGCCCTAAATGCCAACATTTCTCCAATCTCCAACATCTACCTCCGCGGGAATTATACAACATGACTTCTCCCTGGCCGTTCTCCACCTGGGTTATCGACATCATAGGGAAGGTTACGCCAAAGGCGTCAAATAGGCATGAGTTCATCCTGGTTGCCATTGATTACTTCACCAAATGGGTCGAAGCTGAGTCATACGCAGTATTAAATGCCAAGAAGGTGGCCAAATTCATCAAGAAAAATATCATCTGCCGATATGGGGTCCCGCATGAGCTAGTGTCAGATAACGGGTTACACTTCGAGGCAGAAGTCACAGAAGTTGTCAACTAGTATGGGATTCAGAGACACAAATCTTCTCCCTACCGACCTCAGATCAATGGTGCAGTTGAATCCGCCAACAAAAACCTCAAAACCATTATCAGTAAGATGACCGAAAGTTATAGGGATTGGGCCTAGCGGATCCAGTACACCCTCTGGGGCTATCGAACCTCAATCCGAACCTCTACTGGGGCTACCTCTTACTCTTTGGTCTACGGCATGGAAGCAGTCCTACCTGTGGAGCTAGAAATACCCTCGCTACGTGTCATGATCGAAGGCAAGGTTAGTGAAGAAGACTGGTACCAAAGCCATCTTGATGAGCTAGCCCTCCTAGATGAAAGAAGATTAAAAGCTCTTTATCACATACAGGGATACCATGGCCGAATAGCACGATCGTTTAACAAGAAACTCAAGGACCGTGGTGTCCGGGAGGGGGATTTAGCCCTCAAAGAGATAATCGAACCTATCTGGGACCCCATAGGAAAGTTCAAGCCCAATTGGAGCGGCCCTTATATTGTGAAGAAAATCTTGTCTGGCGGTGCCTCCATGCTCACTGACCTAGATGGGGAGGAAATGGCTCATCCAGTCAACCTGGATCGCCTAAAAAAGTTTTACCCCTAGTCCGAAATCTCGGCGCGCTACGACTCTTCTCATCCTCCTTCTATTCTAAAAAAAAAAAAAAAACTCTCCATTTCCCTCTACCCAGAACTACGTGGGCCTGATCCTCTACAAAAACTATTTTAAAACTTTTTAAAAACCCAGAGGTACGTAGGCAGCTCATACATCCCACATGAGCACGGCCCCTTCTTTTTCACAAAAATATATTCTTTTCTTATCTCCGAGAATGACAGTTCATTCTAAACATCTACTTGAACAAAAGGATTATGTATGCCTTAGCGATTGGTATAGATAATTCAAAATAAAAAAATCATCGAAAGGCACAACTGGATGATCAGAAACTTGTTTATTTCATTAATAAGAAACTACAGTACATATTACATAAGAAAAAAGGAACGGATAACTCCTTCCGCCCTACTACCATAAAAACCAGATAAAATCCCCCACATTTGTTACATAAATAAACTCCCCAGGAGTCCTACCCACAGCTACCCGAAGAGCCTGCACCCTTATCATCTACATCCTGAGGACCCCAAGTTTCCCCCGCCTGAATGGAGTGTCGCAAACATTCCATGGATCGATGAGCCTTAGCCATCTTCGAAAAGACCACAACACCCCCTTCCATGGAGTCAGATAAAATAAACCACCTTTGACCAGTCTCTACTGCTAACATCTTGCTGACTACTTTCCTCCACAACCACCTCATATAATCTTTGGGGACATGCCAAACCTTCCTGACGGACTGAGAGGGACGGGTCGATGGACGCCAATTTTCCCACAGAGATCCAAGCAACATACGCAAGCGCTCAGTTAAATCTTCTACCGGAAAGAAATTTGAGGTCCGAGGGGGCACGACCTGCGCCCAGCCAAATTAGCGCAGAAACCGCCAAGGGAAATAAAAAAGGTCTGTCTGAGACCAACCAGCCGCACATATGAATACTCTCCTAGCTCCAGAACAGGCTACAACTGTCCCCACCAAGGCACTGACCAATATAGCCCACGAGCCCCATACTCCATAAACCAATTCTCCCAGTTCTCAATATACAGGCCAATGCAGATGAAGTAGCGTGAAAAGAAGTTGGGTACAGCCGACAAAGGATATTCAGGAGGAGTCGACAAGCGGAATCTTTTAGACAACCACATGAACAGCATCATAGGGCTACCCCTCAAAAAGTCAGAACGACCTTCTCTCCAGGTATCCTGGCCATTCAGAGTCTCCACCAATATCACCGCCGCAGGATTGCGATCGTATGACATCCATGAAGTAATGGCTGCAAGTTGTGGCTCCACTCGCACCTCCCCAGTCACCAACAGTAATTTTTAAACCAGGCCCAGAACAACGGCTCCAGCATAACCAACATCACCTACTTCTCGCAAATGCACGGACTGCAACACCGCCAGGAGGGAGATCATTCCTCCAGAAACTAACGATCTAGCCGCCGAAGGCGAGATATGAAGAAGCCCAACCAACAAATCCCTAGGGGAGCGGGAAAATTCGGGTTAAGTCGCGGCAACACTGGGATTCACACCTAGTATGGCAGAAAATTCCTCGTAGGTAGGACAAACTTCTTCAAACCCAAAGCAGAATACATGGTCTTCAGGGTACCAGAATTGTACGACCGCTATCAGCATATTCCACTCAAAAGGCCGATTGCGCCACAAGGAAACTCGGCGCATGTTGAAAGCATCATAGTCGAAATTATAAGAGCACATAGCTTCCAAGGCTTCGAGGTAGTTGACAAACTCAGTGCTACCGGGGAGAGCCATCTTGTAGGGCAAAGAAATAGTGGGTAAGTGGATAAGGATGCAAAGGTGTGATGAAAATACTCCACCCTCACCCCCTTTTATACTTGAAAACTCTCACAAAAGACATAATCCCTGCAGAAATCGGAGGGAATCCTACCCCACAAGGTACTAAAGGCTGAAGAGGGTACCAATCAAAGGTTTCAATTGATAGGACTGGACTGAACTGCCGATAGGCAGGCCAGGGTGCTTGCCGATCGGTAACCCTCCCATTTTTGGAAATTTCCTCCTTTCCTTTTTTGTCAAATCAGAAAACTCCATAAAAATAAATTGATATTCTCAAAAGAATTTCAAGAATCCTGTTTTCTCCTTATGGGATTCCCCGTTTGAAATAAAACAGGTTTCCTTTGAAAAATTTCAAAAAATACTCATGTTTTACGGTATCAGTAGCAAATTAAAAAGCGCATGTGCATGCATTCATTCATCATTAAAATAAAAGATAGTCAAAAAACTGCATTGCATTGCATATATCTGTTTTCTGTGTTACATCATTTTGCAGGAAATAAAGAAAAATCCAAAAAACAACGGGACTCAGCCCGAATCCACACTCTATCTCTCATTCTCTCTCTCTCTCAAGAGCTTCCACCCCTGCGACGCGCTCTCTTTCCCCTACGGCGAGACGGGGCGCCCCCACTACCCTAGCCAGAGTCTTCCCCGGATGAGGCTGACGGCACCAAGCAAGAAGGAACAGGGACAGCATCCCAAATGTGGGCAGTCGCCGATGATATCCAGTCTCTGATGTCTCTGAGCCTAGTGGTCGACACCCGGATTTGCTGCAAGGAAAATGCAGAATCAGTATCAAGCAAAAGAAATAAAAAAAAGAGGAAAAGGACCAAAAGGTTTACCGCAGGACGAAGGACCTCCTCTGTCAAACCCAACTCCTCCGGATCCATCACAAGAGGACGGTGCAGCATCGACACTATCCCTCCATCAGCCCGCCGGATGTTGTACGAATGAATGTGCAGCCGAACAAAAGGGAACTCCGAGGTCGTCGCCGCCGCAGGTGCCGACGGACCACCACCACTGTTGGAAGACCCCACCGCCCGACTCGAACCAGCAGGAGGGAAAGGCAAGGCATCATGTATGATGGGCGCCATCAACCAACTCGTCACAAAGTCCATATAGTCATACGACGCGGCTGTATCAGTATACAAAGCATAGGACTCGCCGATCATAGCCGCGATCCTCTCATCCTCCAACAACTGTCGCTCCCGCCTCATAGATGTAGGAGGCTGCACGGGAGGCACCACCACCTCCTCCTCAGCAATCTGACGAATCACCCTCTCCCCGAGGTACCAGGAATGGCCGAACTCATGCGCCAACAAACGCCTCATCTACGCGTTCACCCCAGTCATCCCCGTATCCTGAATGGCTGTCCCCCAGGGATAAAAGGTCACCTGAAAATCCCCAAGCAGGCATGAGTCAATACAAGATCAGAAGGTGCAAAAACCAAGACTGAAATGGAAAAAGCCTTACCCGACCACTGGTCAGGTCATTTAAGATCTGACGCACCGCCTCCAGGGAAAGAGATCCCTTTGACTGCCGGTTGGCCTTACGCCATCGATACATTCGGTAGAAGTCCCCAACGTAGTCGTCCTTCAGAGCAATCAGCGGGGTGTTGCACCCAATCACCTCATAAAACCACGTCTGAATTCACAAGCAAAAAGAGACGCATAAGGAAAATGCGAATGCATGAAAGGAAAATGTGAAGGCATGAAATAAAAATGCGTAAAGTAAAGAATACCTCAAGGAGATACGTGGCTCCAGTAAAAGTCTGCCGACAGCACCGGTTGAATGCATCCAGAGAAGAGTAAAGGGTCGTCAAGGTCAGACTCCCCCAATCATAGCAAGGGATGTTCGAAAACATCCTCAAGTACGGCAAAAACCACAAATGGACGACGTCGCCGCTCGACGCCACCATAAAACCTCCCAGCACCAACAAGATGAACAACCGGGCCATCTGCCTCACTTGCAGCCCGTCCTCCACGTCAACCACCCTGCTCAGCAAAACATCCTTCAGCAAGGACAGCCAGATAGAATCCCCAGAGACTATCGTCCTCACATCACCAAGTGCCGCATACACCGCCTCTGGCCTCACCCGCAAGGAGCGATCCACCTCTATTTGCTCCCCGTCACAATCCAGCCCCAGCAGTTGCTGCACATCTATGGGAGTCACCGTCATCTCCCCGAAGCCAAAATGAAAAGTGTGGGTAGTGTCCCACCACCTCTCCCCCAAAGCACACAAAACTGCTGTCGAACGAGGCGTCTCATCCAGCGCAGCCGCCAACCTCCCAAAACTCGCTGATGATACCATCCAGCACACTACGGGTGGAAGATGCTCCCAAACATCCTTAAGCCCCGTCGTCCCGCGGGCATGCATGTTCTTCAAAGAAATATCCGACTGGCAAAAGGAAAAATTTAGTCAAAGGTCAAGAAAAAATTGCCCAAAAAGAAAGGAATGCCAAAGGTCAGGTTACTTACATAACCACCGGGAATCACTCTCGAAGAGCGATGACGCGACGGCTCCTGCAGCAAGGTCCGCTCATTCGCAACCGGCTCTAATGCATCGAAGGCATTCTCATTCCCCAAAGCAAGAGGCACCATGTCCCTCCAATCCACATTCGCCCAGTCATTAACGATCAACCACTCCCGGTGGACGGCGGTGCTCACAAAGGCGGCCATTTCTTGAAGATCGGAACGTTAGAACAATTCGCAGAAAGAATTCACATAAAAAAGAGAATGCAAGAAGCTGTGAAAAATGAAGGGGATTCGCCCCCTTTATATAGGAGACCAAGTGCCATGCCGATCGGCACTGACCCCATCCATACCGATCAGCACTGTCTCCTCAGTCTATGTCGGCCGGCACCCCCCTTAAAATTTCGTACAGAAATTCCCAGAAAATACCAGGAAGCCTAAAAAAATCCCCAAAAAATTCCTAAAAATCCCAGGAAGGATTTATAACGTTTTCATCAAGAAAATTTTGCATTCCTTTAGGCGAGACCTCTTTTTCCCTAGCGGAACCCTCAAAATCCAAGTGAATGACCTCTCAAGCACTGCGCATGGACCACCTAATCACCTCCTCAGCAGAGTTTACAACCTCAAACCGGTTATCTCCCCAATAATCAACTCCTCCGCTCAAATCAAGGACACAAAGCCTCCCCAGCCATCGTCTATCTGGTGCGATACAATATCGCATGGTATTTTTCCCAGCAAAAATCAGAAGAATCACTCGCCCCAGCCGATCTCTCCCAAAGGACAATCCAAATCTTCCCCAGCTCATTCATCGTTCCCCAGCGGAACCTCAAATTCAATTATTATCCCCAGCGGAACCTCAAATCCAATTCTTATCCCCCAGCGGAACCTCAAATCCAATTCTTATTCCCCAGTGGAACCTCAAATCCAATTCTTATCCCCAGCGGAACCTCAAATCCAATTCTTATCCCCCAGTGGAACCTCAAATCCAATTCTTATCCCCAGTGGAACTCTTTTCTTTTCCTAAAGGAAATGCACTCACTCTTGGGTCAGAATTGACCCCGATCTTGGATCGTCACCTGAGTTAGGTCAGAATTGACCTTGGTCCTCGGTCGTCACCACTCTTGGGTCAGAATTGACCCCGGTCTTGGATCGTCACCTGAATTAGGTCAGAATTGACCTCAGTCCTCGGTCGTCACCACTTTTGGGTCAGAATTGACCCCGGTCTTGGATCATCACCTGAATTAGGTCAGAATTAACCTCGATCCTCGGTCGTCACCACTCTTGGGTCAGAATTGGCCCCAGTCTTGGATCGTTACCTGAGTTAGGTCAGAATTGACCTCGATCTTAGGTCGTCATCACTCCTGGGTCAGAATTGACCCCGGTCTTGGATCGTGACCTGAGTTAGGTCAGAATTGGCCTCGGTCCTCGACCGTCACCACTCTTGGGTCAGAATTGACCCCGATCTTAGATCGTCACCTGAGTTAGGTCAAAATTGGCCTCGGTCCTCGGTCGTCACCACTCTTGAGTCAGAATTGACCCCGGTCTTGGATCTTCACCTGAGTTAGGTCAGAATTGGCCTCAGTCCTCGGTCGTCACCACTCTTGGGTCAGAATTGGCCCCGGTCTTGTATCGTCACTGGAGTTAGGTCAGAATTGACCTCGGTCCTCGGTTGTCACCACTTTTGGGTTAGAATTGGCCCCGATCTTGGATCGTCACCTGATTTAGGTCAGAATTGGCCTCGGTCCTCGGTCGTCACCACTCTTGGGTTAAAATTGACCCCGGTCTTGAATTATCACCTGAATTAGGTCAGAATTGACCTCAGTCCTCGATCGTCACCACTCTTGGGTCAGAATTGGCCCCGGTCTTGGATCGTCATCTGAGTTAGGTCAGAATTGGCCTCGGTCTTCTGTCGTCACCACTCTTGGGTCAGAATTGACCCCGGTCGTGGACCATCACCTGAATTAGGTCAGAATTGACCTCGATCCTCGGTCATCACCACTCTTGGGTCAGAATTGTCCCCGATCTTGGATCGTCACCTGAGTTAGGTCAGAATTGACCTCGGTCCTCGGTCGTCACCACTATTGGGTCAGAATTGGCCCCGATCTTGGATCGTCACCTGAGTTAGGTCAGAATTGACCTCGGTCCTCGGTCGTTACAACTCTTGGGTCAGAATTGCCCCCGGTCTTGGATCGTCACCTGAGTTAGGTCAGAATTGGCCTCGGTCCTCGATCGTCACCATTCTTAGGTCCTCAGAATCGACCTCGACCCTCTGATTTGGTCATCCCCAGCACGGTCCTTAGGTCCTCAGAATCGACTTCGACCCTCTGAATTGGTCATCCTCGCTTCCTTAGGTCCTTAGAGTCGGCCTCGATCCTCTAAACCGATCATACTCTCTCAGAAGCATCATGCGGTGTCTAATCGACGGCTGTCATTTGTTCCAAACCCATCCATCGAGGGGCTCTGTAGACACCTCATTCTGTTACCCCCTAACTCTCCTTAGGTCCCTAGTACCTCCACTCATCACTCTAAACCTTGGTCACGTCACGAGTACTGACCCGAAAGCCATCGGGCACTCCCCGGCTCAGTTTGACCCAAAATTCAAACTCTTCATCTCGACTAAGACTCAATGAATCTTTAAAGGGCAATGAATACCCTTTCCAACGGTCCGTCCCGTGTGCGATTCCGACTTACCACGCTGACGAACGATCCATTTGCGTCCGAAACCTAACCTAGAGGCCACCGGGAACTCCTGGGCTCTGTTGACCAAAGTCAACTCTTCAGCTCGACCGAAGCTGAATGAATCTTCGAAGGGCACTGAATACCCTTCCCAACGGTCCATCCTGTGCACGATTCGAACTTTCCATGCGGACGAACGATCCGTTTGACTCCGGGAAGCCACCGAGCGCTTCTCGGGCCTGGTTGACTAAAGTCAACTCTCCAAACTGGGTCAAACTCTTTGTAATGTCAAAGTAAATCTCCTAACCTTTCTAATGGACCACCATGTGCGCGATTCAAAATTACTATGCGGACGAACGATCCATTTGCATCCGAACAATTCCCCGTCCAACGGACTGATAAATGCTTCCGAGCCATATTTGACCCAAAGTCAACTCCCGAACTCGGGAGAAGTCCAAAGGACTTTCGAAGGTCTCTGAAATACCTTTCCAACGGTATGCCCCGTGCGTGATTCTGACCAACGGTTTGCCCTCGGCAGCCAATTTTCCGAAAAAGCCTGAAACACACTACCAAACGGCAGGTCCCAGAACTTGCCTATCGGCACTTTCCTGCCGACAGACAGGAAGGGTTCTATGCCGATTGGTAGACCCCTGGGCCTATAAAAGGATTCCTTGGCCTCATTTGCAAGGAGAGCTCATAGGATAAGCAAATCACTCTCAGCAAACCCCCAGAAACCTCTCTCGAAGGCAGCGTGATTTCAACTTCCAAATCCCTTTTTCACTTCCACTTTTCATCATCCCTTTCATCAAACTAGATGAATTAACCACTCCCCATCATCATCCAAGTGCAAGGGCTGCTTTTCAACATTCAAGATCAAGCTCAAGGTCTCCAAGAAGGTCCAACTTTCTCAAACTCTCTCCTAAATTCTCTTAAATTTGCAATAACTTGTTTTCTTACTTAGCACTTTCACCATCTCATCTCACACACCATAAATACACTTTTTATCTAGTATTATTGCACATCTCCTATTTTCATATAAATAAAAACCCAAAAAATAAGAAAAAGAGGGTTTGCTCATAAATTCCAAGTAGGGATTCTCACACTTTTTCCACCCTTTTCTCACAACTAAAACAATTTTTCTACACACACACACACAGTTACAAATAAGAGATTTCTCCATTTGGATTTATGGGTTAAACTCCACCCCTCACTTTACATGCGAACTACGTGGACTTTGATGCCTTCATAGGCTACGTAAGCGTCTCGGGGTAAAACTCGAGACTCGAGTCCTTTTCTCACTTTTTCTCTTATTTTCTATCTTCTCTTTATCTCTTTATCTCATTTTCCATTATATTCTATATACTTGTTCTTAGTAACGTATTATTCCATATGCATTATCGATCCCTATAACGATCAACGTAGGGGTAATCACGTAAATCTTATTTTCTACACTAATCTCACATTCCTACGGATGACTCGCTTTGTCTTTTCCATGATACAAGTCGAGGATTCCTACCTCCATTCTATATATACACATGCACACATATCACGGGGGGAAAATATAAAGGAAAATAGCAAATATTCATGAGAGACCAAAAGGGCGAAATGGGTGCCTAACACCTTCCCATTTCGTAACTAAGCCTCCTAACCCTTCTCGAATCATTTTGGTTTCGCACGCACCAGTATGTCTTTGGATGCCATCCTTCGGGGTGGCTCCCCCTTTTTCTTTTGTCTGTTTTGAGTAAAATAGACTGGCGACTCTAAATCTCTCTACATTTTCACACCTCACAAATCGACACAGACCGAAGCGCTCTCCCGAGAGGGGACGCGCGGGACCCGAAGGATCCTTTCTCCCTCCGCGGCGGGGATCGAGGATGGCCACAGGTGGTCCCCACCCACGTGTTTGATAGAAAATGAGCGTGTTCCCAAACCCGTAGATAGATAGAGTGAGAATGAATTTAAACTTGCTAATTTTAATTCTCGAGGTTTAAATATCTTGTTTAGCGCGATCACACCGGATGAATTCTGACGTATCATGACAAGTGAAATCGCTAAAGAAGCTTGGGATATTTTACAACTCACTCACGAGGGAACTACTGTTGTTAAGGCTTCGAAACTTCAAAACCTCACCACTCAATTTGAAACCATAAAAATGAATGAAAAAGAAACATTTGATAAATTTTATGATAGACTTTCCGATATAGTAAATTCATCATTTAATTTGGGTGAGAAAATACCCGACGACCGAGTAGTAAAGAAAATTTTAAGGTCCTTACCTGAGAGATTTATCCCTAAAGTGGCCTTTTTAAATTCTTTACCCACCTTGCACTCTACCAAACTTGAGGAATTAGTAGGTGATTTGCAAAACTATGAGCTAGATACGCTTCCCTCTAAAAATGAAAAGAAAATAGATAAGGGCATTGCTTTGAAAGCCTGTAAGGAGAAAAAACAAGTTGTGGTTGATGAGAGTGATAATGATTCGGAGGAAATGGCTATGTTTTCTAGGAAATTTCTTAAATTTCTTAAATTTAATAAAGATAAGTTTAAAAATGACTTTAAGAAATTTGAAAATTCTAAGCATGACAAGGCCGAAAATATCCCTAAATCTTATAATGAAAATCCTAATAGGGATGAGTCAAATAGGTATTATGGTTGTGAGGGTTATGGCCATAGGGCGAGAGAGTGCGCCAC
Organism: Sambucus nigra; assembly: GCA_949130495.1. Taxonomy (NCBI): domain Eukaryota; kingdom Viridiplantae; phylum Streptophyta; class Magnoliopsida; order Dipsacales; family Adoxaceae; genus Sambucus; species Sambucus nigra. The sequence goes on along the minus strand of OX422219.1, from coordinate 359,499,945 downwards.
TAAACTAAGGAAAGAAGGCAAACAACAAAGTTCCTATAGTGCCATCCTTAGTGATGAAAGTGAAAAGGAAGAGGGACCCGATTCCCCCATTGAGCGCAACTTTACTGCGTTCATGGCAAGTCATGTGAGCATCGATAATGAATCTTCCCATGAAGATATACATTTACATGACTCTTCCGAGGCCTTTGTTTGTGAATCCCCAAAATATGATGGTTGTGAGAGTGGAAAAGAGAGAGAGAGTGAAAGTGATGAAGAGGTTGATGAGAGTGAACTTAAATTTGCATTTCAAGAATTATATGTCGAATATATAAAATTAAAAAAAGCAAATTTGAAGTCAGAAGCGAGTTAGAAGGAGCGTGCCAAGGTTGTCAATTAGAGTGCGTTAGTTGATGACCTTAGGTCACGAGAGAGAGCTCTTCGAGAGAAGCTTGAATATGTATAAGGTGAGAGAGATAGCCTTAGAGGTTTAATGGAGTCAATCAAAAAATTGCTTCTCGAGTTCGAAGAGAAAAATGGTTTGTTAGAGTCTAGAATTTTATAATTAGAAGAACAATTGAGAGACTCTAGTAAGGTCAAATTTGATTTGGAGTGTAGGTCCGAAAAACTAGATAAAATCTTAGGCACGGTTCAAGTAAAAAATGACACTTGTGGTTTAGGCTTCTATTCTTGTAACGATTCCTTTATTAAAGCCAAAACCAATATTTTAAGAAAATCACCTAGGAACGATTCTAGAGGTCAATCCTTAGGTACTACTTTTCGACGAGTCCTTTCTTGCTCACATTGTGGTCGAAAAGGTCATCTTAGGAAGTTTTTCTTTGATTTTAAACGAGGTCCTAGAAAATTCCAACGTAAGGCAACCAAGGTAGACAAGATTCCTATATCCCGAGATCGTCATTCATCATTAGTTTGGGTTAGGAGATCCAACTTGGTAGCTTTATAAAATAGGATTTTTGATTCTCATTTGCTTTCAAATGCTTCCTCCCTTGCTAAACCTAAAGGTTGGATGTGTTAGGTGTTTGCATACTTTAGATTTTGTGCTTCATACTATATTATCATGCTAATTGTATGTTTGTTTATCATTTTCTAGTCATTTCTTTATCACTTATCTCATGCTAGAATTATGATTTTTGTTATCTTTTGTATTACAGCTCTTTCATTTTAGTTTGCATTAAATGAAAAATACAAAAAGATTTTGTTTGTCTTTGGAGTAAATATTTTTGTTTGTTTGGTTAAAAATTTCAAAAAGTTTTATTTTGTGTATTTTAGTTTGACACACTTTATATGGAATATACTTGTGTTTGAATCCCTTCTTTTTCGCTTCCATGTGTCTAAAACTTTTGGTTAAGATTGTAATCCTTAAAATGTTCTTTGCCATGCTTACATGGAGTAGTTGGATTTTGCGTTGCTTAATGGATTCTATTTTTATATGCCTCAATTCACACATGCACGAGCTAATTTGAAATTTAATCGTCACATATATATTTGAGCTAAGTGAGATGTTCTCCCATCAATTTAGTCATCTGCATTTTTCTATGACTATGAAGGATTTGTGCATGTAATAACCGTTTCCCGGATTTAAAAAATAGAAAAATATGTTTATCCGGTGTAGTTGTTTGTCAATGGAATTGGGCTGCGAAAGACAAAATTACTTAGCGTAAAAATCCACCATTGAATTTAGGCCTTAAAAATGTGGCATTAAAAAAAAAATATTTGCCAAGGCCAAAATAGTTTAGTTAATATGTTCAAAAGAAAAAGGAAAATGAAATTATGAGGAGTTTGGTTGGATATATTAACGGGTTTGTACAATGACTTTGAATCCTAGTTAAGCTTTTATTGTCATGACTCTATTGGTTTGTAGAATCATCAAAATTCTAGGCTTATGTGCATTATGTATGTTTGTTCATTGAGTTCAATTTATATTGTCACATGAGGCTATATCTAAATGTGATAAAATTTTGCAATCAAATGAGAACTCCGTGAACATGTTTTAAGTGATTGGGTCGAAATTTAATTGTTACTAGTTCACACCCCTACACTTCCGTTTACCACATATATTTGGACACACTTTTGCCACACGAGTGTGAAAAGCCTAATGTATTTTGTGTCATGTGTGGTGTTTATACCTATGTATATGTGCATGTGAGTTAGTGATATTCATTATGTATACATATATATGGTATTTTTATTTTTTTGAGTCTTTGCCTTGCTTGCTAGTCCATCAATGATTCTATTTCATAATTTGTATCTATCTTGTTGCATATATTGTTTGATATCACATGCTTAGTATCTTATTTGTCAAATAGGTATCATTTTTTTTTGCATCATAGTTGGTATCCATTGATATTTCTATGGATTAGTTATGTGTAATACCCCGTATTTTTATGCTATATTTAATTTGGGGATTTATTAAATTTAATGTAATGGGTTATTTAATAAAAATCCGGAAATTAATTATGTTAAAATTATTAACGTGACGAGAGTTAGTAATTATGAGAAACTTGTTGTATATTACTAATGAGCATAGTAATATATTATATTGGTTATATTGAATGTCATAAGTGAATTAAATGACTATTTCGGAAATTTAAGTAAGGACGTGCCCGTGTCACGTCGGAACTTATTTTGTCAAATAAAAAGTGAATATTTTATAAGTTGTCCATATGGTCGTTTTGAGTGCGCCAACACGTCCGGAAGGGTCAAGATAGTCAGAAAAGTATACCCGGGGGGTTAGTTTGGGCCCCGGGGCGTTTTTAGGCCTAATTAGTGACCCGGGAGGGCATTTTGGTCTTTTTCCAAAATAGGGTAATTAAACCCACGAATTTTAGCAGCCTTTATCAGCTGGTTAGGCTAGCCATTTAGGGTTAGAACATTCAGAACCCTAAGACGGCCATTGGAGAAGAGAGGAGAGACCTTTCAAGGTGATTCAAGGCCAAAACACCTCCGTTTGCACCACCGTCACCACCACCGCGTAGATCGCGAGGAGGAGAACACAACCACACCAAAATCAATAGGAAATTAGACTTCTAAAAATCCCAGGCAAGTGTTTAACTTTCGTATTTCGTTAGTGCAATGTTCATATTAGTTTTGGATTAATTAGGAATGTAATCCATGTAAGAAAACCCCAAATTTTGATAGGAAATTGCATGTAGAGAAGATTAAAACCTTATGCTGGAAACTCTTGATGATATAGATGTATTACCCACGAATTTTGATGTTATATTAGGAAGAAATTCTGGAGAAAAACTGAATGGAATTATAGTTATGAAAACTTTAGGGTTCTTGATGTTTAGATGAGATTTTGGGTTGTTTAACCATGATTAATGATGTATACACGCATGCTAAACGTTAAAAACGTCTGGAATTATGTTAGTATGTTAGTAGCAGACTTTTGGGTCGATTAGTGTTGGAAAATATGGTTATTGATGATGAGTTTTGATGAATTCCGTCACTGCAGTTTCTGCAGAATTTTTGCCCAGACCTGCTTGATCGATCGATCGAGCCTAGAGCATCGATCGATCGAAGGTTCGATAGATCGAGCCCCAAGCTTCGATCGATCGACCCCTCCTGGCAGACTCCTATTTCCCTTGTTTAATTAGTTAACTTAAGTTTATCGTGAAATAATCTTTGGGCATCGTAAATAAAATAATTTGGGAGACATTAAGGACCAGTAGGGTATATGGATAAATGTTAGAACCCTTAATCTTCAATGAGAATGGTATTTATGAGTTATTTACTTTAGGTTGGTAGATTTATGAATTTAAAGGGTGAGGTGCGTAAGAGAGTCACGTTGGAATCAAATAAAGTCACGTACTGAATTTCAGATTGGTGAGGATATAATCCATGAGTGTTAGGCAATAAGGGAGAAACCCTTCGAGTTAAGGTTAGGAATGAAACCGTATGCGTAATTCTTTAAATGTGAAATTAAGAATAAACGGTATAATTACGGGTGATGAGAAGAACCTATATTAATATGATAAAATGGTATATTTATATGATTGTGTGTACATATATTATATACATGTGAAAAACATACCGCGCTACTTGCTATCCTTGAGGTTATCGTGCTGGGACAGTCTTATCTCGATGGGACCTTTATGGGGGATATTGACTTGTACCCTAGAAGATAGATATCCTTGGTACAGGCTATCGAATTGATAGTTCAGACGGTCCTAAGAGACGCGAGTATGTGCCATCCTCTTAGAGACTTGGAATCTATGCTTCGCCTCGATATTGTTTGTATATGTGTTAATACAATTCGAGAGTGATTCCGAATTTGTATTCCCCTTGATTTGAGTGGTATGGGGTTTGGATAGTGGAAGTATGCACGCACCATAGTTATTCGGGGTGCTGTTATATATATATTATACGAGTAGATAATATATATATATATATATGAGATTATGACAATTGAAACTGTCTACTGCAATGTGATAGTAGAACATAGTTGTTAACGCATATTATTAAATACTTATATTGAAAAGTATAATATGTCACTGGAAAACTTTATCGTTTTTATAAAGTTAAAAATAGGGAATTTTGGTTACAAATTGGAACATCTTTTAAAAAAAATGGAATCGCGTATTGTAAATCTTTCGGGTAATCTAAGTTAAGTTAAATCTTTTAGAAAGCCAAGTGCGATAGTTGATAAATGAACCGTTGGGAAGGTTAGTGCGATAGGTGTGCACATTAGAAGAGAGGTGAGTATTTTCTCAAGAGAGAGACGCACTAATATGATTTGCATTGGCCTGTATCAATTTAAATACTTGCTAAACGTATTTTAAATCAAACACACTTTCGGGCTCTGACCCGTTTCTTTTTTTTCTCTCTCTTGTATATATATATGTATATTTTCAGGTGCCCAGCCACAGGGGCGTCTTGCTTAGGATCCCTTGAGAAGAACGAGCTGCAGCTTAGGTGGGAGTTGCAGGTCACTTGAGTAGACGGCTTCTGTTATTGACTCCACTCCTATTACTCTCATTTATTGGGCACGTGTCGCCCTTTTCATCATTTCATTTGTTGTTGGGATTTTGTATTTCATTTATTTCCAGTATTGTTCTATGGGATTTATTCAGGATGGATTTGTGGTTTTAGTTCCATTTGTTGACATTCGATTGACGAATGTATTATGTTATTTGGTTTATTGTGGTGTGATTCTTTATTGTAGAAATGTTGTTTTAATTAAAATAAATCTCTTTCTTTAATTAAAATTTGGAAAGTTTTGTATGGAAAATGTTTTGACACTTAGCTTAATTATTTAGGGTGTTAAATTGGAAAAATTATTTTTTATCGACAGTGATGCTGAGAATGAACCAACTGTTTACCTTGATTTAATTTAATAAAGGAGTGATCGCCCGGTATTTAATTAGGCGGGGTGTCACATTATGTTATTGTTTCCCATATACTTTCATGTTCTTATCACCATATGCATCATCTTGTTTACTTGTTTCTCCATACTTATATGCCTTACGTAGTTTTTAGGGGGATAAATGAGTAATTTATTGGTTTCTTTTATACTTTGTCTATTCCTGAACAAAAAGGGGGAGAATGATAGGGGTAGAAGTGGTATCTAATCCTATTGTAATTGTATCTTAGTTTAGGAGATCTATCTTAGGGAGAGAGCGCTATCATCTTGGGTTGATCATAACTGATGGATAATTAATTTAGGGGGAGTATTTTCTTCAATAGCATTTAATATATTTATATTCCCTATGCGTTCAATGTTCTGCTTAAGTGTGCAGGAATTATTCTAGCGACATCTTTCATCGGCAAAGATAGTCCTCCTTGGGTTTTGAGTCAAGCTTGTATTTTTTATTTTTGGGTGGGAAGTTTTTGAGTCTAGTAGAGCTTGACGGCCCTTTAGGATTTTGTTTTTGATTTTAAGGATTTTGTTTTTTGGTTTTTGTCCTGGAATAGCCAAAAGGGGAGATTTGTAAGGACACAAACTTCTAATTGAGTCTTAATGTAGTGTTGGCTCAATTCCGGACAAAAACATTTGAGTCATAGGAAAGTATTGAGTGAGTATCCTCTATGACTATGACGTTTGAAGTTTCATTTGAAGACGTAGCAGACTGTATTTAAAAGCGAAGATTATCAAAGTGTTGAGTTTCAAGTGCCATTTTCTATGTCAACGACAATTGATTCCATAGTCTCCAAAAGGTATGAATTCATATATATACACACACACACACACACACACACATATATAGGGAGACTTGGAATGATTTTATTATGGGTGAAATTTCATTTTAAACGAATTTTATTTTTCGAAAGTTATTGTAGAACTTTTGGATAAAAGGTTTTTGGGCTTAAAATGTAAAATTGAACTTTTTGACATTTCGTTCGAAATTATCGTTCGAACGAGAATTTCTTTCGAACAAGTTTGCCAACCAGTTTTCCCATTTTGGCCTCTGGAATATCTTTAGATGGTCGTTTGAATGAGACTACGTTCAAACGAAAATCTCGTTTGAACGAGATTTTTGGGCGGGAACAGTTTTGGCAGTTTAATCCCATTTTCCCACTCTTTTGACCCACTTCTTTTTTGCAATTTAAAACTTACTTGGGACAGATTTTTTCCAATGACTTTGGTACCTTCCTTGAGAGTACATTTGAGAGAACATACACCAACCAAAGTTCCATGTTTTTTTGTGTTTAATTTCAAAGAAATATTTTCAACAAACACATGAGTTTACACCCATAGTTTGTTTATCCAAGTACCTTATATATATAATATTTTCTTGGAGATGTTTGGCACAATTGGTTCATCTCTACCATAAAAAGTAGAAGTTTGGGTTTACTTCTACATCCCACAAAGAAGAAGACATTTGGCTTACGCTGCGGTGTTACCAGTCGAAGAAAAGCTTTTCGTGAGGGTGATGGTGTCCAAGAGTTCCATCGGAGGAGTCCGAGACTGTGGAGGAGTCCATGGTTATCGACTAGGCAGAGGTGGTTACAAGAAGGAGTGTAAAGGCTTGGACGAAGTCAAGTTGTTGGTGTAAGTCTACTATCGTGTAATTTGTAATTCCGTACTTAGTGGATTTGTTAGGCCAGGGCCGTCCAAGGTTTTTTTCGTTTTGGATTTTCCTCGTACATCGATATGTAGTGTGATTGGCTTATTTTATCTTGCAAAACACATAGATGCATGCTTAGGTAATTCAAGATAAATTTTGGTTTAATTATCTCGTATCTATTTTGGCGCTAAAATTAATTGGGTGAAATTTAACTTAATTTAATCAAGTCATATATTTAATTTTGAAATTTTTGTTTGGTCTAATTTGCAAAATTGAATTAACTATTGTTAGGCAAATTTCTAGGACTTGGGTTGAATTAATTTGGTTTAAGTGAAAAAATTATTTGTTGTTTAATTTATTAACTTTGTGTTTAGTTTAATTTTAATTTGAAAATAAATCAAAATTTGTCATTTGTGTGTGTTGTGTTGAACCATCTTCATTTCGCACTTAAAAGGAAATTATATTTAATTTTAAAAGAATATTTAAAATTGGGGTTCTTGCACTTTCATATCTACTGACTTGAATTTTTGTCATGTAGGAGGACACATGTTTACTTCTGATTTGTCCACGTAAATGGATAATTTTTGGCATCAACAGTCGGTCTTTGCATGATCGATAATGGTTATCCTTCAAGTTATCCACTTTAATTTGGTTGCATACGTCGATCGTGTTTTTAGTGACTAGAGACCTCTTCCTAATGGTGTGGAAATTATATTCCCACAAAAAAATTAAGAGAATAATTTATGATAAAAAGTTTCTCATAAAAAGATTAGGGAAAGAAAAAAAATACGTGATGTTACTTGAGAGTCCATATGAATATCCAAGTTCCATAAGTCCTTAGTAGAGTGACTTTGGAAATAGTGAAAATGGGGATCATAGCTATTATAAATAAAGTGTTGACTGACAACCTTGGGATAACACTAGATTGTGGAGGCATAATTTTTGAGATAAGGAATGGGAGACTAAAATTACTGCATCTTTGGCACATGTTGGATTTGTATTAGAGGTATCAACCCATTTCTATTTATCAATGGAAAGAGAAATATATGGGTAGTTAAATTGACAATTGGGGTTCCACTATTTGGAACAACTCACAGACACTTAGGGTCCTTGGTTAGAGAGGACTCATCCTGACTCTTAGATGCACTGGTTCCAATAACCACATCAATAATAACGATATCCTTATAGTCCTATCTTTTTCTACTGCTAGATTCGTATGATGAAAGGCATCACCCCTGTAGGCTTGGAAGTTTGGATATATATTTCATGATGGTGGGAAGCACATGAAATATAACAGAGTGATAAGTATCCTGGGGGTAAGAGAAATTAATAAATGATCATAGTTAAAATTGAAATATCCAAAAATCAAAGCATAAGGATTTTCCTTCAACTAAATATGGGGTCTAGGTCATTGTGCATTCTTCATAGACGAACTCCACATACTTCTTAATAATAAAAATGTCCTAAAAATAAGTGGATACCTCATATAGTGCATTTAAGTCCTCTTCTCCTCCTTTGATAATATTTTAGCATCCAGTAGGTTTAAAAGAAAAAGACATAACAATAATGTTAGTGTCCACTAATTGGCTGACGCTGATATCATAAAGTTTAAGGTTTAAGTTAGAAAAAACTTAATGTCATTATACATTAGCATCCCCCATTCTCTAGGACAAAAAAATGTTCATATATTTCTCCCACTACAATAACTCATATTTACCTTGAATAATTAAATTGCAACTCTTCTAGGTGTTGTTAAACTTTTAGGTAACCTTTGCCAATGTTAAATTGGATTTTGAAGCAATATGTACTAGTAACCCGGCGTGTATATATTGTTTCACACTATATAGATATATGAAGATTATTACAAGAATATATTGGGCACTCTATAGGAGATCATGGAACTTATAATAACTCTAAAGGTATAGATACCCCATCCTAGTACACACCTAAGTACCTCCTTAGGTCCTTAACACTCCTCCTCTCTTTGTAGACCCTAGGTCCTAATCCGACTGATCTAGAGGCCATCGAGTTCTTTCGAGCCCTGTTTGACTCTGTTTAATTTTCTAACCCGAGTGAAGCTCAATGAAACCTCGTAGGGCTCTAAATTCCCTTTTTAACGGTCCATACCGTGCACAAATCAACCTCACAGTTCTTACGAATGATCCTTTTTACTCCAAGAACTGATCTAGAGGCCACTGGGAACTTCTGGGCCCCATTTGACTTGGGTCAACTCTTTAACCTGAGAAAATATCAATGAAACCTCGTACGGATCTGAATCCCCTTTTTAACGGTCTATGCCATGCATCAATCGGTCTCACAGTTTGTACGAACGACCTTTTTTTACTCCAAAAGTCCATTAGATTCTTTCAAGCCCGTTTGATAATGGTCAACTATCCCAACCTGATCAAAGCTCAGTGAAACCTCATAGGATTCTAAATTCCCTTTCCAAAGGTCCATACCATACGTGAATTGACCTCATGGTTCGCATGAACGAACCTTTTTACTCTGAAACCCCCCGTTAAGAGGTCATCGGGTGCTTCCGAGTCCAGTTTGACTCTAATCACCTATTGAAACCGGGAGTGGCTCAATGAATTCTTGTAAACCCTTTCGAACGGTCCCGATCATGAACGATTCAGACTGACGATTTGTATTTTATGTTCATTTTTCCAAAAAAGTTCATTTCGAACTGCCTATAGGTACTCCAAACCCCTTGTCTATCGGTAGGGTGTACTTTTAGGTGCTATGCCGATAAGTAGGCCAGGGGCTATGTTGATCGGAACCTCCTGAAACCCTAATTATTTACTATTTAAGGAGGCCATGATCTCACTCCTAGGGACCCTTTTTTGGGGAATAAAAAACATTCTCTCGAAATCAGAGCACTGTCATTCCCAAAAAATCCAATATTCCGGCATTCCTTCCCTTTCCCTTACCTAAATTTCATACCACCTTTTTCCACTTACCTCACCCTACTTCACCACCATCACATCACCCTAAAATCAGCCTACTCTCGCTCAAAATTCAGTAGCAAAGTCATCTAGGAGGTCTAATCCTACTCCTTTTTAGATTATCTTTTTAGCATTGTTTGTTCACTTTATTTCCATTTTTTATATCTTTTAGCCTTACTTTATTATCGCACATGAACTAATATCCATTTTTATTACTAATATTCACATAACCAATATTCATAAAATCCAAAAGACAAAAAAGAGGGTTTACTTGTAAACTCCAAAAGTAAGATTTCCACACTTTTTCACACTTGAGCACGATTTTTTTTTAAATAATTTAGGAGGAGACTTAAATTTGGGTTTGTGGTTTGAACCCCACCCCGATGATATATCGAACTACGTGGAATTTGATGCTCCTTGGGCGATGTAGGCATCCCGGGACAATCATGGGATTCGAGTCCAATTTTCCTATTTTATGCTTTTATACTTTTAAGCTCTCTTGTATTTATTTTGTGAGTCATGAACTCCTACATATTTCTGTCCTACTCAACATAAACATTCACTTATTCATAGTAACTTGTGATTCGACAGGAACTCACATTATACTCAATTTTATGTCATTTTTTGGGGTACACTCCTTAGGACGATTCTACTCCATTTTTCCTATGACGTGAGTTGGATGATTTTTTTCTCCCGTTATTCACACTACACACATGTACACACACATATCACACTTTGGATAAAAGGAGAATATTAAAATAGCCCATGAGAGACCAAAAGGTGATATGGGTGTCTAACACCTTCCCATTCCGTAATTTAGTCCACGGACCCTCAACTCATTTGGTTTCATATGCATCAGTATGACTTTGATGCCTTTCTTTCTAGACGGCTACATTTCTTTTGCCTGTTTTGAGTAAAATAGATTAGAGACTTCATTTTTTTGTGTTCAACCCCTTTCGACGACCGATTTATATTCAAGGACCGTGGAGATACCTGTGTGAGTGGCAAAAAGAGGACTCCCATATCCTCGAAACACCCTCACGCACATGGGGGAGAGAAGGACTTCTCCTGTTTTACCACCCATTCCAATTTATCGACCATCTTGCATCGATGGAATCCAACCCGGATGTCTACACCTGCGACTCCGCTAGGGACATTTTTTAGAGGAATAGACTCTATTTTCACATGGGTTATTATTTCTTTACTTTCCTAATTTTCAATGTGTATATGATCCTCCATTTATATGTTCTCCTTACTTTCATGCTTATATTTTATGTGTGTGTGTGTGTATATATATATATATATCTTATTCTCATCATAAGGTTTATCTCTACCATGCTCTTTTCTCACCACATGTATACATCACCTCCTTAGCACATGCTTCACTTTTTACTCATTTGTATATATTCACCATGTTTCACTTTTTACTTACTTGTATATATCCACCATATTCACTTCACACACTCACACTCGTACATAATATCACTCTTGCCTACATGTTTCACACAACATTTGTAGATTATCCATGCTTATCTTTACTAGACACTCTCTCACTTGTACATATCTTATGCTCACTTACACATGATTCACATATCTCTTGTAGATTATCCATGCTTAGTCGCAATAGAACACATCCACATTTCTCTCACTTGTATATATCCACATGCTTTTTCACTCGCACTATTACCATGTCATCTCTCACTTTGCACATGTTCCTCACTCACTTGTATATTTACATGCTTCACACTTTATATCTATTCCCATGATTTGTATAATCTCCATGCTCCCTGCATATACTTACTAATTTTGCTTTCTATGATTATTCCCATTTATCTCGTGTTACATGTATATTCTCCCTCATAGTGGTAGTATTCCATTTATTGAGCATACATAAAACCCTCCATAAGATACTAATTAAGACTCATGAATTTTTGCACACTACATCACCTGAGCGTGGCAATATTGACCAAAATTTTATTTTATACGGTCCTATGGGGTGATGTTAATCTAAGCGATATGATTCCCACCTTCCATTGACCTAGTTACTTTGACATATATCGAACGATTCCCTCCGCATCATACCGCTTGACCTAACTCACAATGGGAGGTATATAACCGGAAACTCTCTCTCGACATCGAGCTTATCGAATTTGTTCTCACACGTACCTGTAATACCCCGTATTTTTGTGATATTTATTTATGAGATTAATTGAATTAAATGTGTATTAATTGGAAATTAATTCGGATTAAAATACTAACGAGATGCGAGTTGGTATTTGATTTTAATGAGTATATATGGCTATATATGAATATTGAATTATGAAATTTGTCGTGAGATTGAAATACGACAATTTGGAAATTTTGTTGAGACGCGTGTGACAGTCGCGTTAGGAATATGATTATTTTAATTAAAAAGTGAATTTTATTTCTATTAACCGTATGGTCGTTTTGAGTGCGCCAACGCATCCGGAAGGGTCGAAATAGTCAGAAAACACTAGCCGGGGGTTTAGTTTGGGTCCCGGGGCATTTTTAGGCCATACCGGCAACGTATAAGGGTAGTTTGGTAATTTTGGATTTTTGGAAAATTAAAACCCACGAAAATTAGGAATTAATATCTGATTTGGCAATTATCCACTAAACCCACTAATTACCTAATGGGCTACGGAGGTTATTGGAATTAGTTCCAAAAGAGTTCCTAAGGCAAAACCCTAGCCACCATTCACTTTGGAGAAGAAGACTTGTAGAGAGAGAGAGAGAGGAATTCTGCAGAGAGAGAGAGAATCGTTCATCAATTCGACATCAAAATCAGAGATACACATAAGGCAAGTGGTTTAATTTCGTTTATTACAAAGAATGTTTCTTCCATGCGTAGGAAATTGACAAAATTTGTATTGTTCTTGGGAGTTTGATAAAAACCCATTTAATTGGAATTAGAACTTTATATTTGATGAAAGGATTGCATGTAGAATTGTGTTAGGAGGATTATTCTGATGGAAATACACCTTGTTCATAACAAAAACGGATTTAATTATGCCCATTGGTGATTGTAAAATTTTAGGGTTCATGTTCATATGATTTGGGGATAAATGAAGGGATTTGATGATTCAATGATGTTTAGGAAGAGTTGGCCCTATATAAACGTTAATATATGACCTAAGTATGTTTAGGAATGATTAGAACCAATGTAAAATTGTTGGATTAATGTTTAGATGAGTTTGGAGAGGAAGAAAAGTTGGAAAAACGATATAGGGAAAATCTGGGCTCGAATCTGGCCACTCGTTAGAAAACCTGCCCAGGTCGTTCGAACGAGCTCGTTCGAATGAGCTTCTAACGAGTTGACCTTTGACTTCTAACGAGGGTGATGTTCGTTCGATGACTTCGTTCGAACGAGATCTCGTTCGAACGAGTTGACCTTTGATTTCTAACGAGCTGACAGTTTAGGCTTTTTAGCCTGTTTTGATCCCGAGTGTCCCGTAACCTTGTTTATATGTAGAGATAACACTTCCTTGTGGATTAATTGATATATTTGGTATATTTGGGTTATAATGAGGATTAAAACCTAGAAGCGTAGTTTGAACCTAAGGGAAATTATGAAATAGGACGTGAGTGTCTATTACGATGCGAGAACTATTGACGGCCTAAATAATTATATTAACCGGGAACATATAAATTGTGTAGCATTATATGTCGGTACGAGAATGAGAAGTGTACCAAATAAATTATGATGATTACTAAGATGTGTGCATACTTAGTATTTGTATATGATTTTATGTGTATGACATACCTACCATACTTGCTATCACGGGAGGTTTACGTTCGCTTAGGGCCCTCTAATCCTTGTGTTGCCCGGATTTAGACTGGTACCTTGATGAACATAGGTCAGAGAAGGACTTATTGGGATATTAATAAGTCTGCTGATCGTGGGAGCGCAGGTATGTGCGTGACCCATGTGATGTGACTGTCTTCGCCTCCATTGTTTGTGATGTTGTTATCTGAGAACGATTCCTGAGAGATTCGGAATGCGTGATCCTTATGTACGTGATGTACCGGGATGGATAGCAGAGTATGTGTGCACCGCAGCTTAGTCTCTGGGTGCTTGTATTGTATATTTATGACGTGAATAATATACACTTAAGTAATGGGAACTTTCATGTTGGTTTTGTGAATATAATTATGGTAATGTTTTGAGAAAACATAACGAGTTAACCGATAGTGAATTGTATTACAAATTGAGAATCTGAGTTTAAGTAAAGCCCTCTATTTAATTGATAATGCTAGAATGTAATATGGGAATCGAGTAGTAAGGGGTAGAACTTATTACGGTTTGGTTAGATATGTATGTTAGTTAGATGGGTACGGTACGTTAAGAGTGCACATGTAGTCGAGAGGTGAGAATTTCATGTGAGTGCACGTCCTAACATGTATTTTGCATTTAATGTTTTAATGTTATTAAAACACTTGCTGTTTTTAAAATGATTTCCACTTTCGGGCTCTGACCCATTTGCTTTCAAATCTATTTTTGTAAAAACCATTTTAGGTGCCCAGCCACAAGGACACCATGCATAGGATTCTCATTCAGGTGACGAGCTGTAGCTGTTTGTGTAAGTTACAGGACTTTGCTTGTAGACGCTTCATCTATCTTGACTCCATATTCAGCATTTCTCAGTTGTAGGGCATGTCGCCCATTCCTTTTAGAGACATTTCATTTATTTCAGTTATTCAGACTTCTGGCATGTGATTAATTCAGGATTCAGACTTGTCATATAATTTTCAGTTGTGGGATTGTTGTGAGGAGTTTTCCTCCGGACTTATTATTATTTCGTTGCTTATTCTATTGCTTCGTTATGGTGAATGGTTGTTATTCTTTCATTGTTCTTTTACTGCATGTTAACCAGACTTAAATTAAAATTTGGCAACTTACTTTTTAAATACTAGGTGGTTAGTAACTATAAAAATGTTTTCGACAGTGATGCTATTAACTGGACCAACTTGGCATTTTGTATTAATTTAATAAAGGAGTAGCTACCCGGTATTTAATTAGTCGGGGTGTCACAGTACCGTCCTTACGAAGTATATCGTAAGGAATTCACGTGCACTTAGGTATATCAAATGACTTCTCCACATGTACCGATGAATGATTTCCCTTATAAGCAATAGGTATATTGTGGAAGTCATGCCAAAGGGGGGAACCCTTCACTAACCCACCAAATGCATGAGACTCATATAGGCGTCTACCCTAGGACACCCATACCTAGTTTGTTGGTTGAAATGAAAAGTTTTACCGAAATTTTGGGTTGCAAACTACTCAAATTTTCGTGCTATTTCGACCATGTTTAAAATAGGACCCTATCTATGAGTTTGGAAACAAGTTAAATCATGTCCTACATTATGTACCCTATTTTTCCCAGACTCGAGTCCTATTCAGTATTTTCCCTTCATTTTAGGCAAACATAATAAAAGTGGAACCTAATAATAATAACCATGCTGAGTATTTCCATTTTCCCACTTTTTAAAAACATACCAAAAATATTTTCCCTTTTTTCAAAAGAAAACAAAAACACCAAAAATAATCCTCTTCCTCCCAATATAAACCAAAATCATTTTTCCTCTCAGGTGTGATCGCGTACCATGATTTTAGCCTGACTCCATTTTGGCTCTCGTTTTCCATCAAACCACCCCGAAGCTCTACTGTTTCCTCTGCTACTTCCATCGAGTGTTAGATCTCCCTTCGCAAGTTATTCATGGAGAATGTAGACTAGGCTGTAAATGTTCAACTAGATCTGATGACCATAATAACCCAACTTAGTGCCAAGATTGACAACCTCCCATATGGAAACCTAGAATTTAACTCCTCTACCCAAATCACTGCCTCTAAAACACCAAACATACCTACATTCCCACAAAAACCCCTTAAGGTTTGACCATCCTTTCTCATGCATCCCACGATCTTCGTCAATCAATATTTGTCACTCCTCATTCAAGCCTGCATTACCGTTGGTATTCGATCAAAAGGGGGAGGCAGGGAATTACCTGCAGTTGTTGTCAATTTTATAAAATACCAGAAGTACACGGGCTATTATAGAATAGCGAGTGTAAGTACGGGTCGAACCCACAGAGATTTATCAATTTTTCATTCAAATTAATTGTGATTGTCCAACTAGACTAAATGGGATAGAGAATGATTATGAACTACACTAAATAAAAGCAACTACGATAAATGAGAGTAACACAAGATATTTGTAAACAATTAGGAAATAATTAGCATTCGGGGTCCATTTATCACGTAACTAATATTGCACACTAATTTAATATTGTCATTCCCTTTTTATAACTCAAGTTAAATCGACTCTCGCCGCATTTAATTCGGAAAATATGACGGTTATGATCAAAATATTTTTAACGTCTCTAATAGACGACTAAAATCTCTATTCCCTTAGAAAATACAAGTTTTAAAATTCGCAAATGTATTTAAGCATGGACTATCAAAACAATCAAAGTGCAAGCATAATCTATAAAAAATTACTATCTTTAAATTTCAAAACTTGATTGACAAAACAATTTTGAAGGTTTTAAAACACACTCTCGTGTCGCTTTAAAATGAATACCGAATCTTTAATAATAATTAAAACAAGTAGGGAATAAAGAACAATAAAATTAACGTGACAATATTAGCTAACTATGATAAACTTAACCCTACTCCTAATATAAGAATCAAGCTACCATGATGAAAGAGAAATCGCAAGAATGAGTAGAGATCTTCATTAATAAACCAAACTTATAAATAGTTCTCTCACAACAATCTTCAATCCTCTAAAAAATGATAAAAACTTGGCCCTCAAATTGATTACAATCACTCAAAGTTGCTCCTCGAAATCCTCCACGAAATTCCTCTCTAATTGTCTCTAAAACTGTCTACGAAATTATGAGCCCAGGGGTCCTTTTTATAGGACAAATAGTGAGGTATTTGAGTTGTGGTGGGACTCTTTCTGATTAACCGAATGGTGTTGGTAGCTATCTCTTCACCTCTTTGATCTTTGGATCGTGATAAGGGACGAAATTTCCCCCACTCAAAAACTCTTATCTTTTCTTATTGAACACGCATGCCGAGTTTCGTCCAAAACGGAGAACAAAAATTTCTGACTTTTTTACGCTTTCACGTGTAAAAAATAGCTTTTTTCGAACGACCGTAAAAATCAGTTTTTTCGCGCCTTTTTTGAATTGATCATCAATTTGCACCAAATTCCATCATTACTGCAAAAATTTCACTAGGCAACTTTTTTCACAAATTAGCACAAGAATATTATAAAATTATCGAAGTGCTCATTTTTGACTCAAAATTGCCATTTTCAATATGAATTCAATCATTTTCGCATTTTTCCCTCTTTTTAATAAAATAATCCTAAGAACTTATTAAATACACTAAAATGGGACTAACAAAGTATAAATTTGGGTATAAAATATACAAAATAATGCACTCATCAGCAGTTCTAGACCAACTTTGGAAGTTTGGGCTAAAATTGTCCATAAAAATGATTATTGACTGCGAGAGATTCAACGGTTTGTTCATGAAAACCTGAAAGTGGGACCGAGAGTAAGATGTATGGGTTGTGCCCGTAGAAAATTCAGCTTAAGGACATCGTATAAATCCTATTAGACGTGTTCCTTCAAAAAAGAGAGATATGCAATGTCTTCGATCTACTTACAGTCCTGAAACTTCAGGGGCATTTAGTCCCTTCATTCCTTCAATTCCCCGTGAAATGGGAAGACTTGTATGATAAAGTCATGAAAGTTATTAAGTGCATTGATTTTGCATGGAAGGATGATATTGTCACCACCGGATAAGGGGGATGACTTCAATAGCTCAGATGATGAATCAAACTACGGAGAAGCCAATTCAATTATCTCTTTGTGTGGAATGATATATTTTAAAGAATTATTGAGGGAAGTTAACAAAGTATCTATTCAACCTGAAGTAGATGAAGTCACGGGGTTTTTGTTCAATCCTGCCTCTGTTAGCTACATGACCCGATCTGGGCGACATTACAAAGATTTAATTTCTCAGCTTGTCGGAATAGATAAAGGGAAGTGAGTCGTCGAAGATCCTAATGTTAGAAATGATAGTTGAAGAAAGAAGGGTTCTCAACTAACTTAAAAGGACCCATGCCAATTTTACTTTATAGGGGATCTTCATGTCCTCCCAGTTGTATCAAAATGCTTTGATAACACTCCTCACAGGAATCCCAATTCTTCCTTCCACCATTCCTAAAGAACTAAAGAAGATGGTTGGATCTTTGATCTCTACCACACTCCTCTCCTTTTCTGAATAAGAAATTCCTAAAATCGGTCTCGACCATAACTAAACCCTCAATATCTCCATCAAAGTTATGGGTAAGGAAGTCATGCTAGCACTAGTAGATAACGAGTTCGCCCTTAATCTCTTCCCACTCAGAACTCTCAATTTCCTGGGAATAAAAGTGAATGATCTTCCCACATCCATCGTTGTGAGTGCCTGCGATAACCCCCTTTGGAAGTTATGGGTTCCATAAACACCCATTGACAGAATTTTAGGTCATAGATATACCTTCTTGCTTCAACCTACACCTTGGCTGCCTATGGCTTTATAGTATCCGAGGGATATCTTTCTCCCTCCATCACATATTGAAGTTTTTTTGCTAATGGCTAGGTAATCACAATTCTTAGGGATTACGACAATTCAGAGGCGCTAGCATTAACAACCTGCTACTAGAAATTCAACACGAGGCAAATGATATGTTCCTCTTCGATTTTAAGATCGGCCCACTCCCTATACTAGCTATGGATAATTTTAAATACCTAGTGTGTCTAGAAAACGGCCCCATGGAAATTTCAACGTGATTCAAATGTTTAAGAACATACACTTCATGCCCGGAATGGAGCTAGGATAACGCCAATAAGGGATCCTTGAATCGATAATCCTAAATGAAGCCTTCCCCCATGAGACATGGGCTACCAACCTTCACCAGACGAACTTAAAGAAATCCACCGACCATGTCAGAAAAGGATACTAGAGGGTAAGAAGACGATTTCAGGAGACTATTTGAATGGAATATTCGTTAAAGAATGTGAATATTTCCCCTTTTATGGGTTCCTTAAACCATGGCATGACCTTATTGACAAGAAGATGAAACCGAAGCTGAAAATCTTCTTTACGAGTCATAATGCCTGGGATTAGGATCAGAAGTATGCGGTGGAACCTATGATTGATAAAGCCATGAAAAGCACTGAAAACCCTGGGGACAGTAACACTGAGGAGTCATTCGACCTGCACACACTGGGAATCAACCCCAACATGATTCGCTATGAATCCGTGATGTTTGACCCGTCAAAGAAGATCACCACCTCTAAAACACCTCTCATATACTGGCATGCCGTTCCGGTCCAACTTGCTTAAGTCAACCTAACCCCTGTCACCACTCTCTCTAAGAGAAGCCTGAGCCTGCTACTTTTTCTCTTGTCTATGATGTCATTGTAAACGAGGCCTCCTTTGAAGAGGTCCTTACTGTTGTATTTACTGAAAAAATCTTTTAATAAAATAAATGAGGATTTTGAGTATCTTCCCCTACCCTATATTAATTGTCTTGATTTTATTCAAACTTTTGATGGCGATGACATAGTAAATGAACAATTCTTAACTGATCTTAATAAGGAAAAAATAAACAACATTACTACGTTCAAACTAATAATGATGAGATTATTGTTATTAATCTCAGTTTTAGCATCCATCTGAGCGAGATTAGGATAGGTTCCACCCTCGATGAGCATGAGTGATCGTATTTCGAAGAGATTTTGAAAGAGTTCATGGACGTCTTTGCATGGTCTTACGATGATATGCCCGATATTGATATAGAGATAGCCCAACACGAGATCCCCACACTCCCAAAGAGCAAACCTGTCAAGAAGAAACTGAGGAAGCTCTGAACAAAATGGTCCTTCAAGGTCAAAGAACAAGTAGTGAAATAGTTTAACATAAGCTTTATTCGCATAGTCGACTACCCTACATGGCTTGCAAATATTGTCCCTGTGCTAAAATCAAGAGGAAAAGTCCGCATGTGCATCGACTATCGAGATATGAACAAGGCATCCCCGAAATATGATTACCCTCTGCCCAACATCGCCATGATCATAGAAAACACGGTCAACCAAGATCTTAAGTAATTTGTCGATGATTTTTAGGTTACAATGAGATTAAGATGCATCCTCACCACAAGGAAAATGTCGCATTCATTATCCCATGGGGAACCTTCTGTTATACAGTCATGTCCTTTGAGCTTAAGAAAGTAGGGGATACCTACCAAAGAGCCGATACAACCATCCTGCACGACCTATTCCACAAAGAAGTCGAGGTCTATGTCGATAACATGATTATCAAGTCCAAGACGAGAGAGATCACATTATTTCCTTGAGAAAATTCTTCAGCCGAATACGATAATACCAAATGCGACTCAACCCACAAACACGTGTCTTTGATATTATTAAAGGAAAGCTCCTCAAGTTTATGGTTTGTAAAGAAAGGAATGAGGAAAACCTCACCAAACTAAAAGCCATACTCAAGATGCCACCATCCCGGACGGAGAAAGAAATATGAGGATTCCTCAACCAGCTAAAATACATCAGTTCGTTCATAAGACAACTGACCTCTATCTACGAATCCATTTTCAAAGTTATCCAAAAGGATGAAACCAAAGTTTGGAATGAGGAGTTCTAAGAAGCCTTTGATTCGATCAAACGATACCTAGCCTCAACTCTGGTGCGCATGCCTTAGAAGAAAGGTCACCCCTCCACCTATACTTGACTATCACTAATACTAGAGTAGGAGATTTATTGACCCAATACATTGAGTAATCTTATAAGGAGAGAGCAATCTACAATGTTAATCGAAATCTAGCTGGGTAAAAAGTCAACTACATTGCACTAAAGAAGGTGTGGGTCACCCAAGTCTGGGTCACTCAGAAATTACGACACTATATGCTTGAACTCCCCACAAAATACCTATTAAAGAAGCCCGCTCTGTCTAGCCACATGGCCTGCTGGTTGATGTTACCAGCCGACTTCGACATTGTTTATGTCAAGTAGAAGGCTATGAAAGGGAGATCCATCTCCGATTATCATACCGACCATCCCATAGAAGGAACTGAAGTTTGGATTACCGATTTCCTAGACGAAGGCATCCTCTGCACCTCTCAGGAGGACCTCCGGTGGAAGATGTTCTTTGATGGAGCTATCAACAAGAAATGATATGGTATTGGGATACTCCTGATCTCTCCTAATGATTCTCACACCTCCATTGCCATTAAGCTGGATTTTTCTTAAACCAATAATATGATAAAATACTAGGCAAGCACCATAAGGATCAAGATCGCCCTTATGAACGGAATCAAGCATATGGACGTTTACAGAGGCTCAACTCGCATTGTTGAGCAAATTCTCAGGAAATGAAAAATCAAAGAATAGAAGCTCCTACCCTTCCATGCTCACCTAGAAGAGATTTCCTCCCAATTCAAGTATGTCACCCTCCATTACCTTTCTCGCTAAAAAAATAACCTAGCTAATGCACTATCAACCTTGTCCTCCATAGTCGACAGTCCTGAGGGAATAACAATGGCCCCCTTTTTTGGTTTAGAAATAATATGCACCCATCCACTGCTTCCATGTCAAACTTGCTACATAAGGAGATGAAAATATGGTAGTATTATGGTACTACGACATTTGTCGCCTTTATAAACATGACAGGTATCCCCAAGACGAGAACAAGAATGGACGTGCCACCCTTTGCAAGCTAGCTGCCCAATAAATCATCTGTAATAAAGCTCTCTTTAAGAGAAACTTCGATAGAATCCACTTGCATTGCATAGCAGGGGTTGTAATTAAAGATATGATGCAAAAAATCCATAATGGGTAATGAGGGCCCCATATGAATAATCACATGCATTCTAAGAAAATCATCCTTCAAAGGTACTACTGGACCACCATGGTCCAAGACTGAACACCTTATGATCGGAGATGACTTAAATGCCAACTGTTTGCCAACGTTCAACACTTGCCTCCTCAAGAGTTGTACAACATGACCTCTTCTTGGCCCTTCACTACCTGGGGCATAGACATCATAGGGAAGGTCACTGCCAAAGCTTCTAATGATCATAAATTCATTCAGATCGCCATTGACTACTTTATAAAATGGGTCAAAGTCGAGTCATGTATGGTACCGAATGCGAGGAAAGTAGTCGAGTTCATTAAGAAGAATATTATCTGTCACTACGAAGTTCCCTATGAGTTGGTGTCAGACAATGAACTCCACTTCGAGGCTAAGGTCACAGAGTTAATAAAAGAATATGGAATTCAACGACACAAGTCTTCTCCCTACTGACCATAAACTAATGGTCTTATCGAAGCCGCCACAAGAGCTTCAAGACCATCATCATTAAGATGATAGAAATCCGTAGAGACTAGGTCAATCGAATCCCATATGTCTTTTTGGGGTACCGTACCTCTATTAGAACACCCACTGGGGTTACTCCCTATTCTCTGGTATACGACAAGGAGATGGTTCTCCCCGTCGAACTAGAAGTGCCTTCTTTATAGGTTATGCTCTAAAGCAAGGTTAATGAAGAAGAGTGGCATTGAATTAACTACGACAAAATCTCACTCCTAGTTGAAAAGAGATTAAAAGCTCTGTACCACATACAAGGGTACCATCATCAGACTGCACGATCATTCAATAAGAAAATCAAGGACTGTGGTGTCCAAGAAGGAGCCCATGCCATCAATGATATTATAGAACCCATTTGGGATATGAGAGGAAATTTCAAGACCAATTGGAGTAGTCCCTACATTATGAAGAAAATCTTATCTGGTGGTGCCTCTATGCTCACAGACCTCGACAAAAAAGAAATGGCGTGTCGAGTAAACTTGGATCGTCTTAAAAAGTTTTACCCTTAGTCTGAACTCTCGCCGCACTATGACTCTTCTCATCCCCCTTCTATTATAAAAAATATCTTTTCTCCCTCCTACTGAGAACTACATGCGACCTGATCCTCTTATAACCCCTATTTTTTCAAAAAAAGAAGAAGCTCACAAACTTTCAAACCCACAGAGTTACGTAAACAACCTATAATCTCTAAGAAAATGCTGTTATATTCTCTATTTAAGAACGATGGTTCTTGTCATCATTTAAACGATTAAAAGGATTTGTATGCCTTGGTGATTGGTATAGACAATTCAAATGCAACATTCATCAAAGACACAACAAAATATGTCAAAATCACTGTTAATGTATTTAAAATCAGGAATATCACTATTACATGCAATATCAGTGATGGGAGTCAAACAAACCTCTCCCTTTTAAATTCTTACAAAACGTATACCATTAATAGATTCACAAAAGATCCAAATACCTACCCAAAATAAAACACAACCTTCACACAACCTTCAAATAACCTACACCAACTTCTCAAATTTTATCTTCAACTACCTGATGTGCCTGCCTCATCATTATTTCCTATCTCTGGAGGCCCTAAATTTCATAATTTATTTGAGTTATGAGGTTTTCAAATAAATTCAAATGGGAAGGTAAATGGCTTATTATTTGAGATTTTCCAAAATCTATCGTCGCCGTGTGCACGGTCAGATCTAACTGTGCACACGATTGCAAACATAGTACAATCATGATCATGGTTGTATGCACGAGATTATATTTTAGTCATGTGAACTCCTCTATGAACACATACTCATTTATGAGTTGTGTGAATGGTAAAGGCACAAAACTTTTCGAAATGCCTTAATATGTTCAAACACACCCAACTCTGAAAACCTTTTCAAAATAGTTCAAAAGATCTCTGGGCAATCATTTCAAATACTTGTTCCATCATTTTTAAAATACTCAAAATTATGTGTTTGTTTAGCCATAATAAATTCACAATCAATAAAAATGACATAGTCTTCATTTCAATGTGAATGTATGGCAACTCCCTTAAATGTTCAGTAGCTGATAGGGCTGGATTGTGTAGGTCAGTAGATTATGGTGGATCGCACTCTACGAGTTATAAATGTGGCAGTGCGGGCTGCTTTGGGGCAGATATGAAGAATCATGTTAGAGGATTCTCTTAGGATATATATTTTAAAGGAGACCTTGTTATCCAGGCATATTGACGAGACTGACGAGCGGCGGGTAAAGTAGGCAGTCTGTTTATTTATTTTATTTCTGTTGAGGGGATTCGTGGTGGCAACGAGCGGTGATGTCGTCCATCTATGGTTATTTTTTCAATTTTGAGGATCTTTTCAGACATCCATTTATATGATTGGGGGAGCTTTACACTGGTGTCCCTTTATGATTCGTTGGATGTTTTTACTCAACGTTGCTGACATATTTTTACAGAACCGACGTATCTCTTAGATCTAATCTTTACGTTCAATTTCCCTTTTATTTTCTTATTATTTTTTCGTTTTCGATATTATTAATATTTGTATTGTCTTTTGTAGACGTGATTTTATGAGGTGATAGGGCACAACGTGGGGTTAGTGTCCTTTAAGGCGAGCGAGCTGGGAGACTTCAGCACGATGTACAAATGGAGGAAGTCGAACAGGCATTGAACCAATCCTTTTCTATGAAGGATGTGCGGGTGGTGCTAAATGCCTTGATGAGAAATCATGTTAGCTTTTTTATTCTTGTCTTATTGATGGATTCAAAATTTTATTGTTTGGTTGACTAATGACTCTTACTGGGTAAACAGGTGACCTTCTACCCCTGGCATTTATCTTTGAGGGCCGCGGTGATTATAGGTATGCACACGCAGATGAGAAGGCTAAAGGCGCATGAATTTGGGTATGTTTGGTACCTTGGAGAGAGAGCGGTGTAGCAGGTTATGGAGGGTGAGGTGGAGGCCCCACCATCGGTGCCCCCGAAATATATGAGGTGGTAAAGGAAATGACTAACAAGGCCAGGGCGATGGCGATGGAGGGTGAACCCTATACGTATTATACTGATATGACAGTGTGCTACGACTATCTGGACTTCGTGACCAATTGTTTGATGTATTCATGCATATATGATGTGGAGAACATGCCTCCACTGACCGCGGGATTAGGGGGAGGTACCAGCATATCGATAACGACGGCCCATAGTACCGGAGGAAGCGCGACAGAGACAGCAGGGAAGGATCTATTTCTTCATATTTCCACCCCTTCTAATCACATTCGGATGCACAGTGGGGATGTGATATCGGTGACTCATCACCATCATTTGGAAATAGATGGGTTAGCGGGTCTTCCTGAGGAGGCTCTCCGGGGAAAAGTACGACCATTTATTTCTCCTTTTCATTTCGTGTTTTATTTTCCTCTTTAATGACTTGCATTAATTTTGGTGCTTTTGTTCTTTTTGTAGTCTTCCCGCGTGCCAATAACCTAGTTGTGGTTATTTGGGATTGGATGGAATCGATGTCGAACTACATGAGAAAGTCGACCGGTGCCTATTTGGTGTCGTTGGCCTCGTCAGAGCAAAGCTCTAGTTCAGAGAGTAGAGGGTCCACTTCTCGTACTAGGGAAAACGCATCCATCGAGGTGGTTGAAGGTGGTTTTGAAAGAGATTTTGGAGGGATTCGGGATGCATCCCCATATATCTTTTCTTTTCTTTTTTTTCCTTTTTCTACTTGTACCTGTAAGAAAATGTAATTATTCTAAACAAGTTAAATATAAGAGGTGCATTTGTATTTATATTATCTTGATTTAGTGGCTTACTTCTACATGCACCTTAATTTTCTTCTGAGGTTTTTTATTATTTGCAAAGATAGAGATAAGGTAAAATAAAATAAATAAAAGTGGGACTCGAAGAGTGATTTTTCACAAGTAAAAAAAAATCTATTTTGAAAGTTATGTACAAAAAAGGGAAAATAAGGAATTTCCAAGAAGGAAAACTCAAAGGTTGATTTTTAAAAGAAATGTTTATTTCGAAAATGATGTGTTCAAAAGCGGAAGGTGAAGAATTTCCCAAAAATGGGAACTGTCGATCGGCATACCTCTTGGCCTGCCGATCGGCATAAGGGTTAAGTTCAAATCAATTTCGTAGCTTTGATCGCACTTTCTGTGTACTTCTAGGTACTTTTGGAACAGGAAGCCGAGTGGCATTCCGAATGGTTTATCTTTTATGGATTTTTATAGTATAAGTGGAGGCCTTTGGAGGTGTTTTTCATCACCACATCCCACTTTTTCTTCTTATAACCTTTTACTTCTTTTCTATAATGGTTGTTCTAGAGTCCAAAGCCTTTTTTACTTTCCTTGAAGGTTGAGTAGCCATGTGACTTTACGTTAACTACAAAGCTTTTAGTTTGCGCTAGGTCTCCTTGTGGCATAATCATCCCATAGATTAGAACCTCTTAGAAGCAATGGTACAATTATCGTACCCTAAAGACCATGTCTTTCGATTTGGCTTAGAAGAGGAGTGTCCCTCCTACAAGGAATTCTTTACAATGCTAGGTGTCTACACCAGTGTAGTGGTAGCTATTCCGGATTTATCCCATTCTCCTCGAGTGTCATTGACGGAGTTGATCCACATCTCCCCTTTAGTCGCCCGACCGTTGGTGTATGGAGGAAACATTGTCCTCCCGACAGTTATGAATTCATATGCCATAATGATTTTACTAATAACAACTTTGTCAAAATTGTAGTCTTGGGCTGAACTGTCAGGATTTTGTTGGTGATGGGCGATCTGACGGCTGACCCTCAGGTGGCCACAATAATGTTTTGGATGTCCTACCTCAGTAATCCTGTTGCAGTGGTATTACCAAAGACTCTAAATATCCTTGATGCCTAGAAGGAGAGTTAGGATGACTTCTTGCAAGGGAGCCCTATTATCCAGTTTATGTGGTTATATAAGAGACAGTGTCGAGCAGCCCCTCATGAGTACCCTCTGTTGGGCATTCCCAATTTCTTTTCTAATACCTTCTTCATTTTCAGTCTGTTGATGGAGAACTGGGTTAATTGGCTTGTGGATAATGGGGTCCAATTACTTCATTGGTCTGTACCATAGTAGGGGGACTTGCAACCTATTTTACAGTTAAGGGACTACCGGTATGTGTGGTTAGTGGGTCTTCACCAGACTTATTTATACTTTCCATGGCCGGCCCATTTGGGGGTTCAAAAATGGGGTTATATGTCCAACTCGGGAATTGGGTAAAATATAAGATTAGGAGGAAGATAAATAACTCCCCACTACTAATCATAACCTAACCCTAGCATCGCCACTTTAAGAGAGAGACAGACGAACAAAGGCCTAAGAGGAGGAAGACCAAAGAATACAAGGAAGAAATCACTCATCACCACAAACAAGCAATAGTTCTCTCGCTTTATTTATGTTTCCAATGTATTTTCTTATCGTGACTTTATTCAACTCTCGATAATCGACACATAACCTCAACGATCCATCCCTCTTCTTAACAAACAGTACGGGAGCACCCCACGACGATGTACTCCTATGGATAAACCCCCACCCCAATAACTTCTCAATCCAGTCACGTAACTCCCTCATCTCTGCTGGAGCCATACGGTAAGGTTCGACAGTTAATTAAATCAAGGGTTGTCACGCCCCTAAAACCTCATAAAAGCCTAATAAGATTTTGGCGTCAACAAATATCCCGAAAATTATGCCTGAAAGGTCGTAAGCACGGGACAAACATGATATGCCCCGTCAAATCTCCTAGGCGTAATAACTAGGACAACACACCCGAAATAAACCCGTAAACACCATCACCAAAGCCAAGCAACGCGTCAACTCGAGTGAGTTCAATTCAAGCACAACCTAATTTAAATTAGCTAGAAAGCATCGTAAAAACGTGGTAAATAAACTCGGTAAAGAAACGCGATAAATCTACACTAGAAAGTACGGGAAGAAAGCATGTAAACTAATTAACAAAACATGTAAACCTAATTAATCAAAACAGGAATTAATGGAAAACAACTATATTAACGGAGAGGGTGAATGAATAGTCAACTTACAAATCGAAAAGTGTGTCAATCTAAGAGGAAATGAAGAAGAACTAACCAAAAACCCTCAAACCCTAAGCTACTCTATCTTCTAAAACTATCCTAAAACGTGTATCTGTTTATTACAACAAAAATTGTATTTATACTAAGTTAGAATAAGTAAAGAAAAGAAAAGAGAAAAGAAAAGAAAAGGCAAAATATCTGCTGAAAATAGGGGATCGATCGATCGACCACTTTGGTCGATCGATCGATCATGAACAAAATATCCACTGTCGACAAGGATCAATCGATCGATCCTTTTGATCCATCAATCGATCAAGCATGGCAGAATCAAGGCAACTGCTGCATTCCCCTTTTCCTTCCTCTTCTCCTCCTCTTTTGGTTTCATTATTTTTTCCTCCTCTGAAATCTCCGTAACTTCTTTATACGGACTCGGAATCGCACACCGTTCACGGCCACGTGAAGCTAGCGAGGAGGGATACAACTTCTGTGAGATGTTGGGCCAGGTGCCCAATCTGTGAAATGACTAAAATGCCCTTGAACGTGCGATTGCGTACAAAAATCGAGCGGAATGCGTTCGAACTTCACACTTAGCATCCAATTACCTATAAAAGCTCAATTAACCCTTGTAAAACATGTTAACGTAGAAATCCGAGGTTGTCTGGTTAACGAGAATATATATAGGGAATAAGATACCCGAGGGGGCTAAAATGCTCCCGTTTGGAGGATGAAATATGCGATATTTGCGTATCATCACACACCCTAACTTACACATTGCTAGTCCCTAGCAATGAAATAGGATGCAACAAGAACTACAAGCAAACCCAAAGTAGGAGATAGTAAAAAAGTATGGTATAAAAGAAAAAGGCCACTTTCACGAGCGATTCGATTGCATTTAGCATATGCAATCAGCCGTTAAACCCCTAAGTCACCCTAGTGGACGAGTGTCGTCTCGTGAGGGTTTTCAGGGATGGTACCCTCAAACATTAAATGGTTTCCTCAAAATATGCCCAACCCAACATGCGACAAGCCCAATAATGGCGAAAAAGATTTCATACGCATTATTATCACATTGAACTGATTCAAACAAAAGTCCAAATCATTAACATTATAGAATGCACCTCATAGAATTGAAACTCTAAAATGGGGCAGGGGAGCGAGCGCATGCAAAGTGTGATTTGGCGAAAAATTATATAAACCGAATAAACATTAAAGCAAGCATATATTCAATCCTCACGGGCATTACACTCATCAAGTGAATTCACTCGAAATAGGGAGGTTCCACATGGAACATGCGGGCATAAAGAGTAAATGAAAATGGAAACTAGGCCGCACACATGTCACAAATGAAGAACGCTATATATAAACTGAAAAATTGTAATCTCAATGAAAGGATACCGTACACTAAAAGAGGCGAAATGCATTTCACAGATAATCAAAACTATTATGACTTTTAAATTACATCAATCTAAGATCACATAGGACTTTAATAGGGTTGTAATGTAGGTTAGGCTAGGGTACGAAATGAAGGAATGTATGTACAGATTCAAAGTGTTCGGGATGAAAACTTGGGATAATGGGCAAATGCGGGAAATATCAAAATTGGAAAACAAGTTTCAAAAAGGAAACACATATATCAATTGGAGAGTAATCAAAGCTTATTGAACTATATACACAACATTTACAACTTTCTCTTTTCTTTCTTTTCTTCTTTTTCTCATATTTTCTTTTGTTTTCTTTTGCTTTTTGCTTTCTCCTTTTCTTTTCTTTTTTCACTACTTCTTTTCTTTACTTATCAAACTCTCGTATGCCTAAATTGCAATCGACATCACAACAACAATATTCAATCTCAATTAACAATCCAATCAAAGGTATGTAAGGTGTATGTATGGTATATAACTCCAATTTAGAGTTGGTTATGGGAATGGGGTTATGAAACGAAAGGCTATATTTAGGCTCAAAAGGGTTAACTAGGGTAAACTTGTAAGGGTGAGGTGAAGGCTAATATGGGTAATATAACAAAGAGGGCCTATGATCATTTCTAAAAGTTTACGCAATTCTCGAGTCAAAACAATATATAAAAATCATGATCAAGTAACACATTTTAAGTATGAACTCCATTAATGAACGATTAAATGAAAGAATAGTGAGATTACCAACGAATTCAACGTTTTCAATGAGAAAAGAATAGTGTATACACTCACAAACGACGAAAGGTACAAAGATTACTCGGTGTAAGTATATACAATGCAAAAAAAGATTATCGAGTTATAAAAATCTTAAACCAAATCAATATAACAATAAAAGTGCATGTGCTCATGGGATTAAAGTTTAATTCATGAAGTTATTCATAATATCGATAATTTGAGGACTAAAGTCTAATAACTTCTAAAATCGAGAACATGCATCATTGGGTTGTCTATTGAATCGGGCAATTATTGAAATTTATCATCGAAAATAAAGGAAAAATGCCCCAAAAAGGAGAAAAAAGAAAGAAAATATTTTTGCAATTTTCAATTTTTCTAAGAAAAGCATACTAAGTAACTAACATGTGAGCAAAAACATGGACTAAATAATGAAATGGATAGAATATCCCATACCCCCTAACTTAAAACCTGACATTGTCCTCAATGTGAATTAAAAACCAAGTCAAAGAGAGGAAAATAGCGATATTACCCAAAATTGGAGCGATCCCCTTAAGAACAAGTTCAAAGAATCTTCAAAACAAGTTAGTACCGAGCATAGTAAAAACAAATAGAAAAAGTTAACTAATTACACTAGACTAAATTAAAAAGAAAGAAAGAATAAAAAGCTAACTATATACAACCTACTATTTAGGCCTCACACTAACTGTACACTAGAAGTCTAAATAATTGAGGGTCCACCATAAAAACGATTTGACTTTGGAGGATAACCGGTGTACCCTCACATAAAAGCATTCCCTCCGAAAAATATGAATTCCATTTTAACAACAGAAGGCATGTGTAAGGCGTAAGAAAGGAACCATCGCCAATTAAAAGTTTTGGAGGGATGATGGGGGGTTTGGATTGAATGGGTAACAAAAACATATGGGGACCGAGAAAAGATGAATATCCTCCCAATGATTTTGAAATTGGAATGGGAGGCGGCGCACACGAAGTAAAAGATGCGATCGTGGAAGGCGACTCGAGCAAGTACTCCTCATCGGCAAAAAGGTTTAAAACATTAAAGTTTGAAACCGAATCATCGGGTACTTGTGACGGTGTGATAATAGAGAATGAAAATGGGGATGAAAGAAATTCAAACTCATGACATGAATCATCATCGCATGAAGTTTGAGTTTTGAAGGAAATAATATCATTTTCAATGAAATGTTCTTCTTTGGGGGCCAAATAAGAAATCATTTCATTGCAAATAGATATTACGTCATTTTCATCCTCACTTTCAATATCTATTATGCAATGGGCAAAGTCTAGAATGGTTTGTTCCAAAGTAGGCACAAGTACCTCATTTGGTTCAAAACATTTCTCGACTTCGAAAGTCTCGGAAGCAAAATCGTCGCCGGACTCAAATAATAAATCCAACTTATGTTCCCACGAACGATTTTCTTCCCGATAACTATTTTCAATTTTCTCATTCTCATACATATGCAAACGCTCACCAAAAGTCATAGGTCGAGGTGCGGATGCATGAAAATGGGAACTTTAAAAATTACCATCAGACTCAAACGAAAACTCATTATTATAGGAATTTTGAAAACTATTGCAATTCGTTTCAAAAATCCTATTATAAGGAGGTAAAGGCCCAAAATTATTATCATCAAAATTCCAATAACCCAAATTTTGACTTTCGTTATACTTGCCCAAAGTCATATTTGAATTGTTATACTTTGGGATTCTAAGTATTCACCCGAAAGTCATAGGCTTGCAAGAATTTTGAGAATTATAACAATGATTACCGAAAGAATTAGAATAAGACATGCTTACCCCAAAAATGGCTAGAAGTGGCGGATTCCACAAAGTAAGTGCGCGCGGGAAAAATTCAAGCGTTTCTAAGTGCTCAAATGTGGAAGTCCGGCAAAATATTAGCAAATAATACAAATAGAAAGAAAATACTATGAAATACTAAATCAAATAAAGTCTAAAACAAACTCATCCCCGACAACGGCACCATTTTGATCGAGTGCAAAAAGTAGTGCGTGTAAAGACGCTAATCGTTGTTTTCGTTTCGCCTACTCAATACAAACAAACCTAAATTACTACTACACTTGTGGGGCAGCACAGCGATATGTTGGGTATCGAAAATCCACAGGGACGAGATGCTAGAATTTATATGATTTAATATTCCTAAATAAAAGTGTAAAAGGTGTATTACAAACTAAAAAGGAAAATGATGCATAGAAGGGAAATTATTCCATTTCGACCGAGTGCGAAAAGTAGAGCGTGTAAAGACGCTAATCGTTGTTTTCATTTTGCCTACTCAATACAAACAAATCAAAATTACTACTACACTTGCGGGGCAAGCACAACGGTAAGTCGGGTATCGAAAATCCACACGGACGAGATGCTAGAATTTATATGATTTAATATTCCTAAATAAAAGTGTAAAAGGTGTATTACAAACTAAAAAGGAAAAAGATGCATAAAAGGGAAATTATTATTCTAAGCAAGGGTATTGAAACTAGATTAACAAAGCGATAAACTATAGGTTGCGTCGAATATCCCTCACCCGAGTTAATTTGTATAAAATGGTTACATGGGTCGACGAGTTATTACAAATGCGTCTCATTTCGAAAGTTAATTAAATCAAGGGTTGTCACGCCCCTAAATTCTCATAAAAGACTAATAAGATTTTGGCATCAACAAATATCCCGGAAATTATGCGCAAAAGGTCGTAAGCACGGGACATACATGATATGCCCCGTCAAATCTCCTACGCATAATGACTAGGACAACGCACCCGAAAAAAACCCGTAAACGCCATCACGAAAGCCAAGCAACGCATCAACTCAAGTGAGTTCAATTAAAGCACAACCTAAGTTAAATTAGCTAGAAAGCATCGTAAAAACGTGGTAAATAAACACGATAAAGAAACGCGATAAATCTACACTAAAAAGCACGGAAAGAAAGCATGTAAACTAATTAACTAAGCATGTAAACCTAATTAATCAAAGCAGGAGTTAATGGAAAACAACTATGTTAATGGAGAGGGTGAATGAATAGTCAACTTACAAACTCAAAAGTGTGTCAATCCAAGAGGAAATGAAGATGAACTAACCAAAAACCCCCAAACCCTAAGCTACTCTATCTTCTAAAACTATCCTAAAACGTGTATCTGTTTATTACAACAAAAATTGTATTTATACTAAGTTTGAATAAGTAAAGAAAAGAAAAGAGAAAAGAAAAGAAAAGGCAAAATATTTGCTGAAAACAGGGGATCGATCGATCGACCCCTTTGGTCGATCGATCGATGATGAACAAAATATCCATTGTCGATAAGGATCGATCGATCGATCAAATCGATCAAGAAGGGAAGAATCGAGGCAGCTACTGCATTCCCCTTTTCCTTCCTCTTCTCCTCCTCTTTTGGTTTCATAATTTTTCCCTCCGCTGAAATCGTCGTAACTTATTCATACAAACTCGAAATCGTGCACCGTTAGCGGCCACGCAAAGCTAGCGAGGGATACAACTTCCATAGATGTTAGGCCAGGTGACCAATCTGTGAAATGACTAAAATGTCCTTGAATGTGCCACTGTGTATGGAAATCGAGAGAAATGCATCCGAACTTCACACTTAGCATCCAATTACCTATAAAAGCTCAATTAACCCCTGCAAAACATGTTAACATAGAAATCCGAGCTTGCTGGTTAACGATCATAAATATAGGGAATAAGATACCCGAGGGGGCTAAAATGCATCCGTTCGGAGGATAAAATACGCAATATTTGCGTATCATCACTTTCCTTGGGACGTAGTCCCCAACTTAGAATGCTCTTGGATTGAACTTGTTGTTGTAGTGCTTTGATAGCTATTATTGATATCGTTCTAGTTTCACTAGAGCTAACTCTCTTTGTTCCTCAGCTAGGCCAAGTTTAGCGAGCAATGCTGCATCGTTCTGGCCTTGGTCGACCAGGGTGGACATCACGGTGGGGAGGCCAGCTTCCAAGGGGATGATTGCCTCCATACTGTATGTCAGTGCGAATGGGGTTTCCCCCATTGCTCGTCGTGGGGTAGTGCGATAGGCCTATAGGATGTGTGGAAACTCGCTCACCCATGCCCCCTTGGCTCGCTCCAATTATTTCTTTAATCCCTCAATAACTATTTTGTTGGAAGCTTCAGCTTGTCCATTGCTCTGAGGGTATGCCATCGAGCTGAAATGGTTCCTGATCCCGTGTGCGTTACAGAAACCTTATAAGAGGCCACTTTCGAATTGGGTTCCGTTGTCAGTGATGATGGTCCTGGGGATCCCGAAGTGGGTGATAATGTTTTTCCATATGAATCTCATCATCTCCGCATCTGTGATGTTTGCTAGTGGCTCTGCCTCTATCCATTTGGTGAAGTAGTCTGTCGCGATAAAAAAATACTTGCGATTATCGGTAGAAGTAGGAAGAGGGTCTACGATGTCCATTCCCTATTGGGCGAAAGGCTATGGGCTAGTAAGTGACTTTAGGTCGCTGGCCGGTTGGTGAACCATAAGAGTGTGAAGTTGACATTTTTTACACTTGTGAGCATATATCCCATAATCCTTCTGCATGTACGGCCACCAGTAGCCTTCCTTCATTGCTCAAAAAGCCAGCGACCTCCCCCCAATATGACTCCCACAGATTCCCTTATGGAGCTCGTGCAGAACTTGCTCGACGTCCTTCGAGTGAACGCATTGGAGGTATGAACCAATGAAATATCTCTTTTACAGTTTGATCTCAGGAGATAAGTAAAAATAACCAGCTTTAACTCTTATCTGCTGAGCAGCCTTCTTATCATCTGACAGGGCACCATCTTTCAAATAATCCCTTAAGGGGTCCATCCAGTTGGGGGATAACTCAACCTGGATAATGTGACCTATGTTTGGCAATTCATTAATTTGGTTAATACTTGGCAGGGGAAGGAAGTCGGTCGAAATTGTTCTCTTCAGGTCAAAATTGATCGCTGAGCTCAAGGCCGCTAGGGCATCAGCATGGATGTTCTGTCCTCGGGAAACTGTTGGACGCTGACCTGTTCGAAGTTAGACATTAGTTTCTTCATTGTGGCGAGGTATGCTGCCATTATCTTATCCCTCGCATTGAATTTTCCATTTATCTGGTTGGAGACCAGTTGTGAGTCTCCGAATACTTGAAGTTATCTTACCCCCAGTACCTGTGCCTTCTGTAGTCCTACTATCAATAATTCATACTCTTCTTCATTATTGGAGGGTTCAAATCCAAGCCTGATTCCTTACTCGATGATTGACCCTTCAGGGGTAACCAGCATGATGCTCACTCCCGCCCCTTTGGAGTTAGAGGCTTCGTCAACGAACAGTCTCCAAACACCTTGCATCGAGTGGTCTTCCCTTTGACCAACAGGTTGAAGTTGGTCACAAGAGTGTTCTCCTGTAAATTTTGCGATGAAGTCGGCGAGGACTTATCCCTTGATTGCATTCTTTAGCTGAAACTGGATATCAAATCACCCGAGCTTGAATGACCACTTTGATAGTCTGCTGGAAAGATCTGCTTTTCGCAGGACTACTTTAAGGGGTGTGATGTAAGGACGATGATATAGTGAGCTTCAAAGTAATGTTTCAATTTCCTCGAGGCTACCACTAGTGCAAAGGCGAGATTTTCCAATGGTAGGTATCACTGTTCGGCATCCAAGAGAGTCTTACTCGCGTAATAGACTGGGTGTTGGATTCCCGTTCTTTCGCATACCAGTGCAGAATTGATAGTGTGGCCGAAAACTGTGAGGTATAGGTATAAGAAATCGTTCTCTTGATGAGCATATCATCGATGTAGACCTCCATGGTGTCTCCCATTTGGTCTTTCAAAATTTTGGTGACCAACCGCTGGTAGGTTGCTCCTGCGTTTTTTATCCCAAAGGGCATGACCTTGTAATAATACAACCCGACGGTGGTGATGAATGCTGTCTTGTCTTGATCTGGCTCGTGTAAAGGGATTTGGTGATACTCGAAGTATGCATCCAGGAAACTCATTCTTTCATGAGCTGCTGTGGCGTCCACCAACTGGTTGATCTTTGGGAGAGGAAAGTTGTCTTTAGGGCACGCCCTGTTAAGGTCGGTAAAGTCAATACAGACTCTCTATTTCCATTTCTTTTTGGGACCACTACTGGGTTGGACGACCATTTAGGGAATGGAACTTCCCGTATGGATCCTGCATCCAACAACTTCTCCACTTCCTTCTCCACAGCCTTGGCCTTCTCGGGTGCTGTTCGTCGCGCCTTTTACGTGATTGACTTGAAAGTCGGGTCAACGTGCAACCGATGGCAAACCATACTGGGATCAATCCCAAGCAACTCGTAGGGTTCCCACGCGAAAACATCCAAGTTATTTCGCAAAAGTACTGTTAGTTCCTTCTTCTCTCGATCTGTGAGAGAGGCTACGATCAAGAACATCCTATCTTTCTTACTGCTGCCGACTGCGACCTTCTCCAGGTTCTCAATGACCCGCTCAGAGGGGAGGATCCTGGCCTCCTCCACTCCAGGTCTTCCCTATTTTAGCTGCTATTTGGAAGGTATCAAACCTTTCTGTTCTTCAACCTTCTCCTTAGCATTCTCAACCTTCTTCTCTGGCTTTGGGCGGATGGCTGCTATAAAGAACTTTCTCATCATCGCCTGATCTCCATGGATCTCCATCACTCCTCGCTCAGTCACATACTTGAGTTTCTGGTGGTAGGTAGAGGGGACGGCCTTCATCGCATGTAGACACCCTCTGCCAAGGATAGCCTGGTAAGGTGAGTCAATGTCGACCACCAGAAACTTGATCATTTTGGATACACTTCTTGCCCTTACTAGCAGTACAATCTTTCCCAAAGGGATGGTCACTTTACCAGCGAAGCCAACTAGAGGGACAATGTCTTCTTTCAAGTCGATGACGCTTAACTTTAATTTTTTTAATAGGTCAAAATACATTACTTAGGATGAGCTACCATGGTCGACGAGCAACTTGTTGACATCGTAGTTAGCTATCCTGAGTGTAATGATCAAGGCATCATGATGTGGGATCCTCACTCCCACTAGGTCTTCATCCGTGAACATGATGTGTTTACTGTAGTCAATGTCATCTGCTCACCGATGCTTTCCTGTCTGCGTTTTAGCGAGATCGATTTAAAAAGCTTGCATCATTTCCCTAAGATTTTTAACCTCCAACCGAGTTGAGTTTCCTTGAATCTATTTTAGATTCGGTGCCCCATGAATCACTACGAACTTATGGCCAACATCCTCCTCATGCACGTTATCGGGCCTTGGGTCTCCATTGGCAGCGACCTTCACTGCTTTCTTCTCAACAAATTCGTTTAAATGTCCAGTTTGGGCAAACTCTTCAAGGTGAGACTTGAGAGCCTTGCAGTGCTCGGTTTTGTGCCCACCCTCTTTGTGGAAAGCACATCTTAGCGCGTTATTCCTCTTTGAGGGATATCCTCCCATCTTTATGGGCCACTTAACGAATGGCTCGTCCTTGATCTTTGCTAGGATCTTATAGATTGGTTCTTTAAAGACAGTGTTCACTACTTGAAATGCTTTTGAAGCATCATTTTTATTTTTCATCTTGGAGCCACTCTTGCCCCCTTTTTGCTTCCTTTCTTCTGGTTCTCAGATTTATCGCTGCTCTTTTCGATGAACTTGGCGGGACCATTCTCCCCTGCACTGAGGCGGGTCACATCCTCAACCTTGGCGTATTTTTTAATACGAGCCATTAGGTCGTCAATAGTCGTGGCCTCCTTCTTAGTGAGGAACTGGTGCAAGAGGCAGGAGCTGGGTAAGCAAATCTTAAAGGATGCCACAGCGACCTGCTCTAAGCAGTCCTCGACCTCGTTGAATAACTCCTAATATCTTTTTGCATAGTCTCTGAGTCTCTCCTGGGGCATTTTCTTCATTGTCAACAAGGCATCCATCCTCTTTGGATGTGAGCTGCTGGTAATGAAGCAAGTTGTGAAAAGATCTGCCACGGAATCAAATTTCCTAATGGATCTATGAGGGAGTATCTCGAACCACTTATGGGCCACATCGTTCAAGATCGAGGGAAAGATCCATCACATTAATGCGTTCTTATGGTTCGAGAGGGTTATGGCCCGCCTGTACTGCCTAACATGGTCAATAGGATCGGTCTTTTCGTCGTAGATCTTGAATCTGGGAATCGTGAACTTCTTAGGGAATTCTTCTTCTTCTATCTCCCTTGAGAAAGGGGATTTCATCTGGGTCCTGAGAGCTCGCTTGGCCAGCTCTCTGGTCGATCTGGCACCCCGATGGGCTGGGTGCTGGTCCATTTCTCTCCAGACCAAATTTCGTATGTTATCATTTCCTCGAGCTGGGATCCTGTGACGACAAGTTGGTTGCTGTTGCTTGAGCAAGTCATCATCTGATATGTGTTCCTCAAGTCTTTGAGATCCATGTCTAGGGATCCTTCTTCGATTGCGAGACTTGCTCGCCTGAGAGTTAAGAGTGCGGTATTGACGTTGTCTGGTGCTACGATGGAGTTCTATCTCCATTTTCTCCAATATTCTTTTGAGACGAGCATTATCAGCTTCTTTCTTGCGAGTGGCCTCCTATTTTTCTTGGATCCTTGCCTCATAGGCATCGATTAGCCTGGAGACCTTTGTAGACATGGATGGTCCTTGGCTTTCCTCCGAAGCTTATCGTTCTGGGGGAGCCCTAGGATTTAAACGTCGAACTTCAAATCTGATCCTGCGAGGGTCAGGTTGCTCTTGAATATCCCCTGCTCGATGGACATTGCTGTTGTGACCAGACATTTCAAATTCTTTTTGGTGAAGGCTTTCTTAAAGGAAAACAAACATTTTCCACAGACGGCACCAATTGTGGTGACAATTAAACTCAACACAAAATAACAAGCAAAGGCAATCACTAGAATAAATAAAGAACTTAAAAGAATTGCAATCACACACAACACAAGATATATGTGGTTCGATAAGAAGGCCTACATCCACGGTGGTGTTCTCAGTATTTTTTTTCTCTTTACTCCGGTGGAGTGTTTACAAATTGCATGCCCTTTGTTCGAGGTTATGGGTTTGATATATACATGTTATTTCGGAGAGTGGAGGTGTGAGACTCCTTCACGTTAGCCCATAATCCCTAAAGTATCTCGCAAGAGAGATTTTAAGAACTGAGTGGGTCACAACAAAATTAGTTAAGCCGCGAGGCCTCTAGACCGCCGTGTTTAATTGGGCTACTCGTCTGGGCCAAAGTGATGAATCGAGGTACCCACAGAGACTTAGAAGCTGATGTAGGTATTCTGACTTAAAAAGTTAATTGTTTACTTAAAAACTTGCTATTTTATTTGTTATATAATAAATTCAATTTTAAAAAAATGCGGGTTTTTACCCGCGGGGCGGGGCGGGTTCTGACCCGTATAATTCAAGCGGGGCAAGGCGGGGTCGTATTTAAGTAGGTTATACTTAAACGGGTTCGGGGTTTAAAAACCTAACCTGTCGCAGGGCGGGGTGGGTTAATTTTTTTTTTCGGGGGCCGGGTTTGGGATTTGACAAACCCGCTGCATACCCGACCCGTTGCCATCCCTGCCATAAGGGGTGCTCTTACGATGTATTGTCGGACCATGGATAATGTAGTGATATTACGATGTATTACAGATAAAATATTAAACGTAGAGGCATCAGTTTTCGACACGACACGACTTAACACAATATTAGCATGATGTATCATGTTTGAATCAGGATGTTTTGATTTGATAGCAAGTCGTATCGGGTTCGCGTCATAACTTTTTATCGAAAATGGTGTATTTTGACCCAATTACAATAAAATTAAGCAATTTGATTTAGCCAATTACCACTCCTTTATAGTTAATATATTTCATGCAATATAAAATTTTAAAAAGATATTTATGTATAAAAATAAGTGGGTTATCATCTTGGGTCGTGTTGAATCGTGTTAATTGGCATAAAATTGATTTATCGCGTTGTTCGTGTTGTTTCGTATTTTTAATGGATCGTATTCGAGTTAGACAAAAAAAACGTCGGCATCGTGTCGTGTCGTATTTGTATCGTATAAAATGAAGTAGGGTCGTGTGCCAAATTTTCGCTCCTAATTAAATGTGTCGTCCCACGTGAATATTAATCGGCGTCATATGTGTGATATCATTTATTTTTTGGGATTAAATAAATAATTTGATATATGATTAATGTGGAATGTTGTTACTTTAAATTGGAATCTATAATATTAATAATGAGATATTAAAATTCATTTTTGATAATTGGTTGCTTTTAGTTAAAGCGTTTAATTTGAATAAGTGTATATTTAAATTTACGCTTCTTTGAGTAATGAGGTTAATTTTGTTTGGTGGACTTATCTTTATTGGGCTAGAATATTCTATAAAGGTTATAAAGGGGTATTGGGATGAAACCCCAAGGGTAGGATGGTCAATAATGCATTTTTTGGAGAGCAAAATTAGGATTCAAAAGATTCAATCACGTGGGTGAAAGTTATAATTGATATGGGTTGTATATTTAAGGGCATGACTACAGGTTTTTAGACCACGATAGCGGGCAAACTCCTTGTAATAATTTGCATATTTTAGCCTTAAGTTTGATCAATTCCTAACATTAAAATATACAACTTGTAAAAATAATTTAAATATCATTCTCAACAAGAAAGGAAATAAATGAAGCATGTGAGAATATATGAATCCAATATGATAAACCTCTAATAAAAAACTTATAGGGCACATTTGGTTACATATTTGAAAAAGGAATTTAGAATTCCCTCATTGATAAATACAATGTTTGGTCAGAATTTTAGAGGGAAGATATAATTCTTGGAATTTAAAATTCCTAACAAATTTGTAAGCGCAAATTTGTAACCTCATTTATAATCACTTAAGATCCTCTTAAAATGCAGATTGGTCTGCACAAGAGCTATTATATATATATATATATATATATATATATAGAGAGAGAGAGAGAGAGAGAGAGAGAGAGAGGGCTTCTTAAGTGAACAAAAATAATGAATTTTTTAATGAACCTAATAAGATATTAAAAAATAATCCTTAATTCGTTTATGTAATTGTCCGCGACAGCGGCAATGGATACGCGTGTGATGCCCATTTTTTTAATATAAATACCTAACAAACCTTACCCCCCACCCATTTTCTACCCATCCTACTTTCTCCATTACACATAGCTGCAACTGTTGGCAACACCCATTTCGCCGTGATCAAACTCTACAACACCATTGATTCTCACGCAGACACAAAAATAGCAAACAACAGACATAAGTAAAAGACGACCTTCCTTTCAACAAATATATCTGGACGGCACTGTCTTGTATTATTTTATTCTTTTTTTGCCCTTTTTTGGTCAAAAATGGACAATGACGAGTAAAGCTACTCATCTTTTTGTGTCTCTCCAAGTTATTTGGTTTATTTTTTTATTTTTTTTGGTCTTTTATGAATGGACTCATGATAAATATTCAAGACTTTGATGGCTCTTTATGAGCTTGCTCAGCGCTAGCATGGTGCTATATGATACGTAATGGAGGGTACCCATGAAAGGACAGTTGGTGAGAGATAGAGGGTTGGGGGTAAGGTGTGTGCAGGGGGTAAGGTGTGTGCACACGTGTCCGTTGTCGCTAGCGCGGGTCAATTACAACAAGTAATTAAGGGTTATTTTTCAACGTCTTATTAGGTTCATTAAAAAGTTTATTATTTTGGTTCACTTAAGAACTCTCTCTCTCTCTCTCTCTCTCTCTCTCTCTCTAGGGAGAGGATCACAAGTGGACCTAAAAAGCAGACTTTTCGATGGACCTTAACAAAAAATACCTAACAATACATTAATTTTAATTCATATGTTGTAATTGGTCCGCGCCAGCGGCAATGAGCACGCGTGTGACCTGAGACCCCCTTATCCCCTAACCTACCACCCACTCAGCGCCGGCTCTAGGCATAGGCAAAATAAGCCACCTCCTAGGGCCCCCAATTTAATCGGGGCCCTTTCCCCCCAAAAAATAGTTATGAAAAAAAATTAGTTGTAAAAAAAAAGGGCCCACCCCAAAAAATGAGTTATGCAAAAAATTAGAGTTATCACATAAAAAGGCCCCCTCAAAATAAAATTTGTTCCATTTAAAATAAACCCACACACTAAGCCCAACAACATAATAACCCACCCACATACAAAAAAATAAACCCACACAATAAACCCAACCCATTTACTTATTCATTTCTAACCCCAACTCTCTCATTTCTCACCCACTTTCTTCTCTCACTATCTTTTTATCTTCTCACACACACTACTCTCTTTCTCTCTACTAACCAAAGCAAGAAAAGAAAAGAACTCTTACTTTCAAACCCTTATTTTCAGAATATACCCCTCCCTTATCCCCCCCCTCCTTTTTTCCCCTGAAATAACCTCATCAAAATAAGGGTTAAAATTCTAGGGTATCAGTTTCTTCAATATCAGAAAGTTAGGTCTTATTCGGAGATTGGTTGGAGCTTATTTGTGTAAGTATATATTATTCATTTGCTTTGCTATATCCCACTATATAAATTTATTTGTGTTACTACTAATATTTATGTTTTTTTTTGTAGATTCCAATTTGTTATTTGGGCATTTACAAATTAAAATTTGAGATTTCTCTCAAATTGGTTACAAATCAGGTTCTATTGTTCCTCTTTAGCATTTTTCTTTAATATTGTTTGTAAGTATTGTTGTGATTGTGTGATTAATTTTTGTGTTTGCAAATTATATTTGTAATTGTGTGAATATATCTACTGGGAAAAAAAATATTTTGTTGAGAATTCTAGTGATGGGATTAGATAATCATCGGAGGAATTATTTAGAGTAAATTACTTCTTACATGTAATCGATCAAGCACTTATGCCAATTAGAACTAGATTTGAACAATTTAAAAAATATGAGGAGGTTTTTGTTTTTTTGTTTGATTTGAACAAGTTAGAAACTATAGATAATGATTTTTTAAATAGTTGTTGTATTAAGCTTGAAAATTATTTAGCACATGACAATAGTTGTGATATTGATGGAAATAAATTATTTTGTGAATTGAAAATTTTAAAGAGATTTTTACCTAAAGAAATTAAAAAATCAATTGAGGTGTTAGAATATATTAAAAGAATGGATTTTATTTTTCCAAACGCTTGAATTACCTATAGAATAATTTTGACAATACCCATTACGGTTGTCTCGGCCGAGAGAAGTTTTTCAAAATTAAAATTAATAAAATCTTACCTTCGTTCTACCATGTCACAAGAAAGATTAAATGTATTAGCCATGTTATCAATTGAAGAAGATTTGTTAACAACAATTAAATTCGATGATTTAATTGATAGTTTTGCATCGAAAAATGCGAGAAAAACACATTTTCTTTAATTTATTTATTTTTAATGTACAGGGTCTAAAATTGATTATTCACCTATGGCCGCTTAAACTTTAGAGTTGACCCTGCACCCACCCCCACCCCCTACCCCCACCATTTCAGACCACTAGTTAAAAAAAATAAGTTATTGGAATGTTTGGGGTATGGGATTCCATGGTGGGGGTGGAGGTGGGTTGTAAAAAAAATATTCGATCGACACGCGTGTCCGTTGCCACTGGCGCACCAATTATAACATAGGAATTAAAATTAATCGGTTGTCATGTCTTTTTTGTCAAGGTCCATTAAAAAATTCGCGTTTTAGGTCCACTTGTAATCCTCTCCCCATATATATATATATATATATATATGTGTGTGTGTGTGTGTGTGTGTGTGTGTGTGTGTGTGTGTGCCCCATCTTGTAAGGACTCCTTATGATATAAACCCCGGTACATACCAATTTTTTAAAATAGTAAAAAAATGAATTTTTTGATGAAACTTCATGGATATGATCTCCACGGTTAGAAAATCTTCTCAAATGTTTTCATCAAAAAATTCAATTAAAAAACTGTTGAGATGGTGTGATATGTAAAAAAATGGTATAAATATGCATTTTCGACCGTTGAAATGTTGGCGATCATCTCACCCACTTTTTAATTGAATTTTTTGTTGAAAATTAATGGATATGATCTCGACAGTGAGAAGATCATATCCATGAAGTTTCATAAAAAAAATCAATCAATAAAGTGGCTGGCACCGATCCAACATTTCAACGGTTGAAAATGAATATTTATACCCTGTTTTTACATATAACC
The DNA here is from genome assembly GCA_949130495.1 of Sambucus nigra. NCBI lineage: Eukaryota > Viridiplantae > Streptophyta > Magnoliopsida > Dipsacales > Adoxaceae > Sambucus > Sambucus nigra. The sequence continues at coordinate 359,455,653 of OX422219.1, read as the reverse complement.
TCATCTCAATGGTTTTTTTTTTTTATTGAATTTTTTAGGGAAACAATTGGAGATGATCTCCTAACAGTGGACATCATATCCATGAAATTTCATCAAATAATTCATTTTTTTACTATTTAAAAAAAATTGTATGTACCGGGTTCTACACCATTAGAAGTCTTTACAATAAACTTTCTCTGTGTGTGTGTGTGTGTGTATATATATATATATATATACATACATACCAAGTATACATACTTGTATTCCTGAGTTGAATTTTTTTATGTGGTATTTAAACATTTTAAAGGACCTATTTGAAAAAAATCAGTTCAAATAGTTTTTTTGCTATTTTTTAAAAATCGGTCGAACTTTAAAAAGTGTGAAAGTTTGACCGATTTTTTTGAAATAGCAGAAAATATTATTTAGAGCTGATTTTTTTATATGAGTCCCTTATAATGTTTACATACCACATAAAAACATTCAACTCAAAAATAATTTTTTTACAATTTAAAAAAAATCGGTATGTATACTTGATATATTAACTCGGTATGTACTGGAGCCTCTCTCTCTCTCTCTCTATATATATCTATCTATCTATCTATCTATCTATCTATCTATAGATATATATATGGAGTAATGGCTTTTTACTATTCACCCATGCATGACATTTTTCCTTTTTATGTATGATATTTTTGACATTTCATGCTATTTTTTTTATAAATAGATATGGATATATATATATATATATATATATATATGATTATTATATTATTTTTTTAAATATATATTTTAAAAAAATATTAACTATTTTTTTTTAAAAAGGCTGGTTATTATGGGTTGGATTTTATCACGGGACAAATTGATCACCGTGCCCTCGGCACGGACATCCGCTAGTGTGTGTGTATATATATATATAGATTTTAACCCCGCGCAATGCGCGGGCACTTTATAGTTCTTGTTTTACAATATATTGCTTAGATATTAACAAATATATAGTAACCATATGTGATACATGCAAAGATATTTATCAATATAAATAGAAAATTGTTATTACACTCATAATAATATTTGATATCAAACTCATATTAATATGTAAAGGAAAGTGAATGATTAAAGAATATAATGATAAAATAATTATATTTTTTGTGAGTAAACAGAAATAATTTGCTTCCTTGTACAAAACTACTTTGAGTGTCTTTTCGTTGGCCATCTTTATGTAAGTATTTCATCCTTTTATTTAAACATGTCAAAAGAATAGTAAAAATATATCTCATCTTTACGAAAAACCTTGACAATTATATTTTGAATGATATTTTTTTAACTCTATTGATTATTTTTATTTAATAAAAGTATGATAAAAAATTTATTCATTTTCTAATGGCCTTTTAAACATCCAATAAAATATGAACCTATTAATTCATAATAATATAGTGGTAACTGTCATCTCAATAAAAAAATATATATATTTGCCAAGAGAGATGGATACTCCCTCTTGTACACTGCTATATGTATAATAATTTAATGCACATGATAAATAATTTTTCATATAAACACTTGGTATCTAGATATACAACCACATACTCTTGAATATGTCTATGGAGATTCAAAAGTCTGAAACAGTAGATTAGCCGTAACTGCTTAAAAAATCAAACAACCAATTGATCTTGTGCAACACAAAACTCAGAGACATTAAGAGAAACTCTTTTATTTGAAATGACAAACGAAAAAACATGACAGAGACGCTTTTATTTTAAAATTACTAAAAAAAACATAAAACATGTAACACACATTTATAAAGTGAGATAAAAAAGATTACTTACAAATAATCCATGTCCAAATTTAATAGTACAACCATTGCTTGAAAGATTTTTTTTTAGTTTGTAACCATTGTGCAGGTGAACAAATATAACAAACCCGACAACACGATAACCTCGAATATTAGGACATTGTTCGGAGATTCTTAAATCTCATATTTAACTCAATTAACATCGCTCCGGCATTCTTAAATCTCATATTTAACTCAATTAACATTGCTCCGGCACTTAATGAAACTTTGACAATATAATTTTCTAATTCTTGATTTCTCAATACCTAGTTGGGCAAAATTTTTCTTAATTTGATTGAATAATTTTGAATGATCCTTAAACAACCCCAAAAAATTTGCAACTGCCTACCACTCCGAATCCCCAATATTACACTCGTAATTTCTGAGTACGTGTAAGCACTTACCAGTAGGTTATCAAAATAAAATTTGCAAAAAGAAAATAATGAGCAAAACTATCGTACTTAAACTTCCTTTTACATTTGATCATAGAATCACATTTGATCATCCAATAAAAATCATTGGTTCACAAAGGAAATTTCTCTCTCCCTCTCACGCGCGCGCGCGCGTGCACGCACACACACACAACTCTTTAAAACTACTTGGTTCATATAAAACTTTATACAATCAAACGCAATCTATTTCATATGTCGTTTGATCAACAACCACACCATTAAAAGATGATCGAATAAAACGCTAGTTTCTTCTCTTATTCAAAAACCCCCAAGAAATAAATCAATCATATTTGGATAAACACCATCGTTTTATTCTACATAGTCTTTGTTAACTACAACTATAATAACTGTAGTATTATAATCCCATTCAAGACTTTGCCAAATCTTCTTCAAGTTCTTCTTTTACAAAACCCTGTATAAAACTTGAGTTAAAAACTGATATATATATTTGTATGTGTTTTGTAAATGCATGTGTATACACTTACATGGTTTGAAGATGATGAGCAATAATTGTTTTGAATAGAGAAGAAGGGTTCGAAGGTTGTGGGAGAACATGTATATAACCCGTGCCTGTTCAAAACCCACGATAGAATCAAGATTTCTAAAGACCATTGCTGACAGTTGACTTCACCTTTCGAAATGGACGACCCGCCTCTCGAACTGAGTTATAAAACGCATGCCCAAATCTGAAATCTTCGGAGACAGAGGATAAAACTCATGTGTATCGTTGGTTTAAGGACACTGAGTTATTTGCAAGTATGGGCGTTGGTGAGGCATTGAGGGTCATTTTATAAGGACGTGGGATTACATAAAGGGTGGGATTACATAAAGGGTCACATATCAAATAGTATTTCAATTTTTTTTTAATACATGTTTAGTTCAAGTCTTTTTATTTTACACCAAAAAGTCCTTCACCATGTCAAAAAAGTCTTTACCATGCCGCTGGCGCGAATCTTTAAAGATAAGATAATAAAAAACTTTTGGTACAAATTAAAAGGCGTGAACTAAATGTGTATTAAAAAATATTTTAGGGACTTTTTGGTATTTGATCCTTACATAAACCGACTTGAAGTTGTAAGGAGGAGAGAAAGGGATTCTACTTTAGGACGGATGAGAATTGAGAATGATTAAAGACATGTGATATTTAATGTCATATTTAATGGGAGAGAGAAATATAAGAAATACGCTCCACCCACGAGTTTAAGGTGGAGCCGATTCAAACCATTCCCTACTAATTAATTTCACAACAATTTTATGCCACATGATGTTGAACTTCTATTTTATATATATACATAGGTATGGAATCCCAAATATTCAACACTATTTGTAAAGATTCTTTTGGATTCAATACCATATTTTTTTTTTCACTTTTTGATATTTTATAGTAAAAAAAGAAACTAAGGACACCAGTCATTTTCTTAAAAAATAAAAGAGGATTAGAGGCCATTATGAGACTAATTACAAGTTAAAACCGACATGAGATTGGTGAGAGTTAAAACATTTCGAACACTATGTCAAACATTTAAGAGGAAAGCTACTTCAAGATAAACCATTACATACAGTTTTATATAACCAAACTTCTATATATTCAACAATCCAAAACCTCAAGGAGTTTATAATAACGATTTTAACGAACATATTGTCAGAATAATGTATTTTTTACGTACCTCAAGGCTTTTAATTTTTAAAATTAGACAAATTATCTTCTTTTAACCATATATGCAGTCCAAAGTTCGTATTAAATAATGTTAGTGAGGGCACATTATTCAAGAAGTCAACGTACTGTGTAAGAACTTAACCATATATAGGCCGACTTTGAGAGTCAATTAGAAAAAAAGTAATTTTAGTGTACTCAACTCACAAGACTAAAAATAGCAAAGTAGTGTTCAATAAAAATGTGGCTTTCAATTTTATACTTCAAGAAGAGGAAACCGTAATTTGAGACTAATATAGTATTTGAACAGAAACTAACAAGCTCAAACTAATTTAAAATATGAAAGGTCCACTGGTATGAATGTAACATCATATTTCTAAAATCTGATATTCATAATTTTCAACTATAAATCTGATTTTGTAAGTAAAGTTTATATTTACACTAAAATCTTATTTTTCCACATGGTTATAACTTCTTCCTATTGGGCTTCAATCTTATTTTCCCACGTTGTTTTAATCTATGCATAATTATAAAACAAAAAAATAATTAATTTTATGCCACTGTAAACAGAAGGCCATTTATAATCTTACCAAAGGGTCCCTCAAATTTACATTCGTAATGAAAGTCTACGAGCTTCCATTCTCATAAGTCATAAAAGAACGCATTACAAATAATATGTAGTTCACTCATATTTGGAGTCGAGAAAATAACATTCCCTCACATATATCGCCTATTCGGGACAGATTGCCTGAAAAACAGACAGGCGTTTCGTTTTCTTGGGACCATAGAGGACACTGTTAATGTGTTCTTCAATACTTTGATCTTTCGCAGTTTCAGCTAAATATGGAGGATCCTTTATTATGTCGTCCATTAATGGCGACCATGTGATGTTCGGAGGAGACTTGGTCTTCCCCGGCTCTTTTTTTGCAACGTTCACCTTATCCATTGCTTACCCTTTTTTTTGTCCCAAATCTGTTCAAAAGCCACAAAATAAGTATCACTAAAATCCGGCACTATAATTTTTTGATGTAAAGGACAATTTGCAATATTCGAATATGAATCAAAATCCGAATGAAATAATTTTATCCCTAGATGGGATATTATCTTTTTTAAAATCAATAAATTATATCGTCATTATTGGAAACACAATGCATACGGTTTTCTTGAAAGGAAAGAAGACAAGGAAATCATGATACGTACATTATATCTAAGAAGTGGAGGAAAACAGTCTAATTTTGAATATCTTTTAAATTCTTTTATATTGTTATTGAAACCACAACACACACACACACACACACACACACACACACAAAAAGATAATTAAAAAACGAACATACATGTAATGCGGAGAAGAAGGGGAGGGAAACAGTGCGTTTCAGACGAGGGAGCTCAACAAAATAATTGATATACGATGGATATATATATTTACTTATATAGTAGTATGGAGTAGACTATTTTTGTATACTAGCGCTTTTTTTTTTGAAAAAAGGTATATTTGTTAAATAAAGTGGCTTTTGGCTTTTGGCTTTTGGCTTTTGGCTTTTGAGTGGATGTCCACTCACATTCTTGTCTTTTGGGATGTCTCACTATATCCTATTTATCTTTTGGGATGTATCACTATATCCTATTTATCAATGAAATGAAAGACTCCCTCCCTCTAAATTATATTTGTGTGTCCCCTCTATTATATAACACGTTATCAGCACGAGTGGCTCAATAAAATTATCCCATGTTTATGCATATCATGAGCATATCATTCGTGTACGTGTTCATTTTTACATCCCGATAAACCTCAAGACCCACATCCACAACCTTATGAGGGAAATGATAATTTTAGACGTTGGTTTTGTTCTAAGGGACTTGGGAGGACCATATAAAGACATGCAAAATTTCTTTAAGAAATTAAAACACCACCAATTGACCATGGGTGATGACTGAATCCATTTCAACCCAACTTCACCTAAAGCGAGTTAAGGATTTTTTTTTAGTTCAGTTTGTTTAAATGCCTACATGCATATAATGCTATTACTACATATCTAATTTTTGTTCCTACTTCCCATTGTATATATTTTTGAAATAGATATGATTGATGTTTGGATAAATAGAAAGCTTGTTTATACATTAAATCATATATATGAGCTAATCAATTATATTTTTTTTTAAACAAAATCGATCAAGAATTTGAATCTCCATTGATGATCATATGAACCCAATAAATATTGACTATGAATTAAGATGTTCAATTCATATTTCCCAGTACGTGTAAAAATAAGGAAGCTTCCATATGCATTCCTTAATAATACACGTGACTTTTAAGTACATCTTTATAGTTGTATCAATTCAACAATCGAGATAAAATTGATAATTTCCTTTATTTGAAAATGGACCCATTAGATCACCAACCCAAAATGGACCCGTTGGATTCGTCATTGACAAAAGTGGATCTAAAATCCATTAATTATTCAATATGAACCAAATCTTTATATATATATATATATATATATATGTTATTATCTTTTCTTATAATTATATAAATATCACATGCACAAGTTTCATGAAAAATTAGTAAGTTTGCATATTTACTAATATACCTTATATTGTTAAGCATCTACACTTTTGGATTAATTTTTTTTATATCGACCTTACCCTTGTAATAGTCATCAAAACTTTACTTGTTTAGAGTTTAAGCGGTAAATTTTTTCTGGACATATTATTTGAACCCTTTGTGTTTATGGAAGCAAATTGGTTTGCAAGAACTTGAAATTCTTAGTCATTATTAGAACCTAAATTTTTTACATATTCACATTTTGAATATTTAATTGTGAAAAATCACTATGTCGCGCTCAATTTTTGTTGTATACGGAAAAAAAATTAAAGATTGGGACCTGAAATTTCCAATGGCTATTTACATTTTGGGACATGAAATACCCAAATAATTATTTTAATTTGGAACCTGAAGTTCGCATATAAATTTTTTCATTTGGAACGAGAAGATTCCATGTGAATTTTTCCTTTAGAACTAGAAGATTCTATATATTTTTTTTATTTGGGACTAGAAGTTCCCAAATTATTTTAAATTTTAGACCCGAAGTTCTCAATTATTAGTAAATTTTTGGACTTGACAATGAATAAGCCCCAATATCATACCTGAAGTTTTGATTATTTTTAGGGCAAGGGATACTAAAAGTCCAATAACAATTCTTTATAATTTGGACCCAAAGCTTCAATAATTTTGTAATCAAACATGAAGTTTTGATTATTTATATAATCAGGGTAAGGATATTACATGTTCCGTAAGGATTATTTATTGTTTGGACCTGAAGTTCCAAACAATTTTACCCCTTATCATACTTGAAGTTTGAATATAATTGGGCGGTAGTTTAAAGTCTCTAAATCTTTAATGTTATGATATGGAGTTTTCATTATTTATAATTGGGGCCTAAAGTTCTCTAATAATTATTCAAATATGGAAATTAAATTTCTCCGTTCAAATTTTGGGACGTTGAGTGCATAAATTATTTGGGCCTAAAGTGACAAAAGAAAATATATCACAATCAAACCTGAAGATCCAACTAAAATACAAAATTATTTGGGCCTAAATTATTTGAGTACATAAATTATTTTTTTGAATTGGGATATAAAATATAAAATTGGACACTCTCATACTATTTCTGGTTGTTTGGACTTGAAGATCCAACTAAAATACACCATAAATTAAAACTCAAAGTTTTGATTATTCAGAGGGTATGAATTTGAAAATTCTCAAATAATTTTTTATGATTTGGACCAGAAGCGCCAAATATATTATTTTCATTGGGATTAATTTCAAAATCAATTGGATATTTAAACATATGTTTTCAAATTCTTGGGCTTTTCATTTTCTTTATTAAATGAAATGTCTTTTTAAATACTCTATTGATGGTTAATTTTCCCTTTAACTATTACATTAATAGTTTCATCATTAAATTTTTGTCTCTTGACCTTTCGCTTCATGTGAGTATTAAATTACTTTTAATGGTATTTAATTTTAACTCCTTTTCACATTTTAATTATTTAATATACATTGGAGTCTTCGGCATGTGTAGAGAATGTGAAACATTAATTCTCTCATTCTTTAAATAAAGAGGTTGAATTATTACTTGTTCGTAGATATTATTTGGTACTTGTTTGGAAGATTATCTAACATTATTACCCCTACTCAAACCTAAAGATTTGATAATAAATGGTAGATATTTTAATGTCCTTCGACATTACTAATATTAAGCTTGAAGTTTTATGCATAATTCTCACTAAGCACTTTGTTAAGGACCTGACGTCCTAAGTTCTAATTTGATAATTTATATGAACCTGAAGATTCATATGCATGTGACATTAAAAGTAGCAATTATGAACAATCATCATGTAATAACATTTGTCTAGCAAACAATGAGAAACTCACATTATTCTAAAAACCATAAGTTTTTTAAACTCAGTATGTAATATCGTAAAAGATTCAACCATAAATGAACCTGAGGCTCCAGAAGAGCCTATGTGATGTTATTATTTTGTACCCTCCCATTCATACGCGATGAGTTATATGAAAGCAATTCATGAAGTAATTTGCTTTGTTTTATCGGCATTAGTATACATGGGTACCATATTAAATTAAATAAAGTAAAGTAATGTTGCTTTACTTCTAGTGTTGAAATTCAGAAGCATACACTAGCAAAATTCTCATTTCATTATTCAAGGGGTTATACTATGCTGTATTTAACATGGTAAAATTTCACTTTGTCTTGAATGGAAATGATATTTATCACAAGGATATATATGGTAATTTTATTTCGATGAGACACTATTCTCGTCGTTAGGGGGAGGATAGAACGTACCAGAAGTACAAATTATATTTAAATAGCGATTCGTTCTTGAAGAATGACGAGAATTATCGTTAAATGCTCGTTCTTGAAGAACGACGAGAATTATCGTGGAATGCTTCCACTGTCTCATATAATTCCTTGTATCTCTCAATGCAAAAATGATGTGAACAAAAAAAAATATCGTAACATCAAATGTCACATGTAGTGGTTGCAAATGTGTTTGGAAAAATCATTATCCCAGAAGGATAAAATAAATTATGGTAGAAAATAAATTCATTGCACGCTAGAAGCGTGGAAAACCTATAGGTCCAAAAATATTTGACTCCTTGGAAGTGGAGATTAAATAAAAACATACCCAAATAATGCTCCAGAAGAGGTTATGAACAAAATATCCACTTTCTCAAAAACTCCAGAAGAGGTTATTATCTATGAAAAGAGACAAGTCCCTGAAGTGACTATAAAGCCCTTGAAGTTGGCAAAGGTACCTAATATTAAATGAGATCTCTATGTTTTATAGATACACAAGAGAAAAGTTGGATAAACAAAGATGATCATCGGTGATATAATTATATATGTTGTAGCTACACAAAAATCAAAGGGCAATGATACTACAAATCCACGTACTATGAATGAATTTTGACAAATAATATATTTGCCAAATTGAGAAAATGCCATGATGGCATAATTCGAGTCTCTTAATATACGTGGTATATTTGGAGCTATAGTAGGAACCCCAAAATATGTTAACCCTGAAGGTTACAAATGGGTGTTTAAAAGAATGTGAAGTGTTAAAACTCACCAAAAGTACATGATTTATGGCACAAGGTTTCCAGAAGAAATAAAATTGATTATATAGGAACATACCACCCCATTTCGATCGTAAGTACTTTTAGATATCTGACTAGCTTAGCAATTTTTTTAAATATATAATGTGAGACTCGTGAATATTATAAATGCTTATATATACAGGACTTAGACAAAGAATACATATAAACATCCTGGAAGGATTTTCTTTTCATGAAGCAAAGATAAGGAGTACGTACTCAAATGCAGTAAGACATTCATTGTACATCAGACATTCCAAATGGATATAGGTACAACCGTCTTAGTAAATATTTATCTAAGGGTATGAAAACAATCATATATTAAAATGTGCCATTATAAAATATCCTTGGTGGATGTGCTCCTAAAGAGCTCAACTGAAATGTAAAAAAAAATCGCCGTAATGGATGTGCTCCTGAAGAGTTCAATTGAAATATCCTTAAATGGATGTTCTCTTTAAGTGTTCAATTGAAATTGTGACAACCCGCTCCAAATAATAACGGGTGGCCAGCCCTATACTACATAAACCAGGTATCTCAGATGGTACAGTCTCAACATCAACCACTAAACACTATAATATAAGGCTAACTACCCACAATCATTTGGTGCGAATTGCCAAAAATTTAAAACTTTTATTTTTAACAACAACAACAAAACTAATAATGCACACAACCAAAAATATACATCTAACTATGATGAGAAATGTGCATGCTCCAATAAAATAAGAGTACAATACATTGTACAACAAAAACCTCAACAATGAAATACCCGAATATGCTGTCGGGAAACAGACAGTACAATAATCAGATGGATAAAATATGAAAGTGTTAATCTACAACACTTGAATACTAACTCAATACAACTGAATCCTAATCTAGATGTACAATAGATAGGAATCGACTAAAGCAAAGTGCCGCAACATTCCGTTACTGCCACAACCCCACAAATCCTGAATGGAGGAATATCAAAGGTTTCCTTGCGGAGGAACACCTGAAGTAATACAATATATATACATGGAGGAGGAAAATATAAACGGGTCAGAACCCGAGTTTGAAAAACAGTTTATAGCAAGTGTATTAAAATGCATAATAATTATAAATGCATTATTACATGATTTAGTTGGAATCGAACACTCCCTCAAAATTCAACTCACCTCTCATCTAAAGCGCGCGCTAAGCGTATGCACGTGTCTCCAAAAGGATGTCCGATTCTTAATAGGTAAGGGGATTCTAACTTAAACCCAAATAAAGTATTTAAGTGAAACCATCTAACCTATCTCCCAATTCTACACTATCACTATATTCTTTAAGTTATATACATTATCTTTAATGTAATTGTTATAGTTATCTTTATAATGTTCATTTGTTGAACATATAAAGTTACATGATCCAATCATGCCCACATCATCGACATACACCATCAATCTCAATTACTAGAATTTATATTCTAGTGATGCCCATAAGGCATGAAACCATATATATAATTATTATAGATGAGTTATTAGCGTCAAGAGTTAAGGACTAAACTCCTCCCGATTCTCAACACGGTACTGCGTTTCATGCGTGGGACGTCTCGTCGAAGCGAAATCCAAACAAGGAACCCCCCCGTTACACTACTCCTGACCGTATCGATCCTCGGGGCTCATTATGCCCTCAATGCAAGATGCATGTAACCCAAATGATTATTGCCCAATTTTTAATTAATTAATATTCCCAATTATCAACAGTACACAGCGTTTCATGCGTGGGACGTCTCGCCGAAGCGAAATCCAAACAAGGAACCCTCCCGTTACACTACTCCTGGCACTGTCGATTATCGGGATAGGTGATATATATATATATATATATATATATATATATATATAATTATGAGCATTAAGGACTAAACTTATCCCCAAGTTCCAACATTACACTGCGGTTCGTGCGTGGGACGTCTCGCCGAAGCGAAATCCAAACAAGGAACCCCCCCGATACACTACTCCTGGCAATGTAGGTCATTGAGGTCCATTATGCCTTTGACACCCAAAGTACAAGCACAAGTAATAATAACCATCCAACCGAGCTATAACTCGAAGGACGCAGGCTCACATGCTATCATCTTCTAGCAGCCCATATACGTAGCAAACTGGGGCCACCTGGTGGGGTTCAACGACACCCACCTCGTGATCTACTCACGCACACAACGTCCGGGAAGCGGTCATAGTTCCTAACCGGCAAGTGAGAGCGTCACATACCCCCGACCTCTCACCCCCAAAATAAATAGATATATATATCATAAATGTCATTTGCTGACCACAAAGGACGACTATGACCTGTGGAATATCCACACCCTGCGTTATTTGTCAGGATGCTCACCCTCTACGCACGAAACTTCCCAATGATAGCAAGGAGGGGGTATGCTTAACATGTATATACACCATTATATAGGGTATACATACATCCCACATAATAAAGATATACCATTTTATATAAGGTATACCTGCAACATCATATACATTTTCATTATACGCTCTTAGGCACAATTGATTAACATCGTGTGTTTAGTATATCTATCTCTATTGATACACTAACCTTCAATACTCCCGCATTTACCCCACTTAGTATATGCTATACTAATTCTCGCTTGAAGCTCTCATGTCGCTTCTAATATGAATTGTCTTCCAATTATATTTAAGTTAAGGATATTCTATATCCTATTGCACCTCAATTAGCATTTCTCGTGGTATGAGATATCTCCCAAATCAATCATTAATAAGGATATTTCTATATCCATATGCACATCAAATAGCATTCATAATTCTCCATCCATCATAAGGTTCAATATAGTTTATGAACCATTAAAGTTATCCCCCTTTTGGGATTGGATCCTAAGATCCGATATCTCTAAATTATTCTTATTCTTTCATATGAATGGAATTTATTATCTCCAAGTATAACCTCCCAATTAAGGTAGGCTTCCCCACTTAGGAGAAACCATAATATCTAATCGATATTCCTCAATTTTAGTCAATATGACTCCAAACTTTCCTATAAGGGAGACTCTCTAATAGTCTCCAAAACATACTCCAAATATCTCCTATAGAGATCCCCAATCGATAACATCGAACGAAACGGAAAGAAATTCTCCCTAGAAAAACTTTCCCCCAAAAGCCCTGTTTTCGAATCGATTCGGGCTTATTCCGAATCGATTCGGCCCAGCGAATCGATTCGGCCAAGAAGGTGAATCGATTCGGGTTATTAGACCTGGGACTCTGTCTCAGGCCGAATCGATTCGGCTGGAGTCCGAATCGATTCGGTCACTCAGACCTGGGCACCTGCATCTTTCCGAATCGATTCGGCTAGGGGGCCGTATCGATTCGGCCCTGCTGAACCTCGAAAATGGCTACTTTTTAAGTAAGCCAAAATACCCAAAAATCATTTTAATGGTTTTCTCTACATTTTTCTTCAACCCAATCACAAATATATCCACAATAATCATCCTAGAATATATATAAACTAGTTTCTAACCTTAAATCCATTGATGCATTACAAATATAAGGTTTTTACCAAAAATTAGGTTTTGAAAAATTTAACCTAAAACCCAAAATATCAATCCACAAATCATGCAATAAATGTACACAACAATTATTTAGCAAGTTTAATCACTTGCCTCGGGTTCGTAGGGTCTGAATCCGCCGGAAAATCCTCTTTCTCCCTCTCTTCTCCTTCCTTTTCTTCTTCTTTTTCTTCTTCTTTCTTTCTTTCTCTTTTTCTGTTTTGGAGAAATGAATCTCCCGTAGGCTTTTTAAGCCTAAATCCCAAAATACACATCTTTAAATGATAATACACACTTTAAATGACTCGGTAACTTTAATTCGAGTCAAACGGTCCTAACTTATTTCGGAACCCAAATAGACCCCAAGTACAGTCATTTCGACTTTCTCGACCCTTCCGGAAATGATGGTACCCTCAGAATTTCCATTCGACACACTTTCTAACAACTCTAAATTTTGACCTCAATTGCCAATTTTAATTATTCTCCAATAAAATATTATTTATTTCTTCCAAAATAAAATAATTACTGTTCCGAAAGTCTTGGGTTGTTACAAACTTCCCCACTTACAAGAATTTCGTCCTCAAAATTTTGCTAAGCCTAATTCTCACAAAGCTCAACTATTTCTAATCTACCCATCCACACTAGTCCTATCTCCAAACTTCTAACCTCCCACGACGAATTTATTTAATTTATTTTATTTTAAAGTTAATTATGCCTTAAATAAAACCAATTTCCACAACAAGGGCGCCCATACACCCTTATATTTGAGCTTTGTGCTCATAGCAATCATAATGAGGCTTTATTTGCCTCGAAAGTTCCACATTTTCAACAATATGTAATACTAAATTTTAATAGAACAAAAATTTGAATGGTCCAAAGAGATAACTCCTCTCAATTCCTGACAATCGCCACTTTCGTGCGGGGGACGCCTCGCAAAAGTGAAATCCAAACAAGGAACCCTCCCAATACACTACTGTGCGGCGACGTCGGGGATTGAGAGTTTGTTAAATCCGGACTAGAGTTTGAAAATATTTTAGTGAAAAAAAAAATTTAGTTTGAAAGGGCCCGAAGGCCAACAAAAGTTTTATTTTGAAAATAGTTTATTTTGAAAACGGTTTACAAATTATAATATAATATATAATGCCTTATGTCCAACACAAGGTCTTTATAGATCATCATCTATATAATATGTAGCTCAGAATTATTATCATATTCATGAGCTAAAATTTTACCTGCGTCCCATCAATCCACAATCATAACTTTCAAGCATAAACAACATCTCACATCATATCAATACATAGCCTTTTTATAAGGCAAATCCATATCTGGAATTCAACATTCATAATAGTCTATCATGACTATATAAAAGAAGTAGATTTTATCATTACTACTTATCACCATAACCATTCTTACATTTACTACAAGGTTTAAATCTCTCTATGAGCACCTTGCAAAATCACCAATCCTTTTACAAAATAATATAATAAGAGCTTATCTTGCTCAAAACTCCCCTTTAGGGTCATTACATATTATACATAAAACATAAAAGGGCTATAGCACTACCCAATTCATACATATCTCTCATACGATATTTCCAAAACTTTACATCTTAATAATCCTATTTATAAAGGAAAATTAACTTACATCATCCATCTCTAGTCCGATTGCCCATCCTCATCAATGGGCTCCCAAACATAGTCCCCCGGTCTAAAGCGACCTCGAATCTGCTGTAGGGGTTGAACCTCCAAAATTTCATCATACTGTGGTCCTTTACCTCTTTTAGGACAATCTCTCTTTTTATGACCTATTTCTGTACAAAAGAAACACTTACCCGCAAATCCTTTCTGCGCTCTCGCATTACTGGTACTCTCTTTGCCAAACTTACCTGATGAACTCGAATCTCCAAAGTTCTTACTCTCTTGAGAACGAAAACGATGTTCATAACACTTTAATAGTGCCGCATTCACGACCTCGACAAAAGTCATTAACTTAGGACTTTTTAACAAATGTTGTTGGATTTTCCAAACTAAACCTCGAACAAACTTCGATATACGTTCCTCTTCCGTATTTACCTCATTAGGTACTAATCTCTCCCATCGAGAAAAATCTTCTTCATATTCCGCCACCGTTCTATTTCCTTGAAAAATCCCCATATCCTGAGTAGGGGAAGGCAATTACCTTCGATCAAAGAGTTCCCAAAATTCTTGTATAGGTAGAGTATCTCTCTGTTCAGATGTGGTGACAGACTCCCACCATTGAAGAGCTGCACCCGATAACCTAAAGGTGACTAAAAATTGTTTCTGCACCTCACTACACTCAACCATACGAAGATGCCTCTGCATACTATTTTTCCATTGACTTGCAGCCATTGCATCAACTCCCCCTGCAAAATCGGGAGGATGCCCCTTACTAAAATCTTCCTTCACTCTCTCCCATAAAGACAATCCTAAATGGGGTGGGGCTGCTCGAGCGGCAGATTGCTGAGCCATCGTAGAAACGGCAGCAGTAACCGCTTGTGCCACAATATTGGCAACATCATCCATAGTCATGTTCCTTTGAGGCATTTGTGGTTGCCCTTTGTTTGCCCTGACTGAACGACCTCCCTTCGGTGGCATCTGAAACAAGAACAATTGTATCAGAACGCCTTTAAAATATTTTCGAATCACAGAAAGATACGGACGTATGAATATAATCGTCCTAACAGTAAGGCTCTACATCAAGAACGCTTACGGAAGATCGTAGTAACGCACACAGATCCTAAAGACACTAGAACCTGATGCTCTGATACCACCTGTGACAACCCGCTCCAAATAATAACGGGTGGCCAGCCCTATACTACATAAATCAGGTATCTCAGATGGTAGAGTCTCAACATCAACCACTAAACACTATAATATAAGGCTAACTACCCACAATCATTTGGTGCGAATTGCCAAAAATTTAAAACTTTTATTTTTAACAACAACAACAAAACCAATAATTCACACAACCAACAATATACATCTAACTATGATGAGAAATGTGCATGCTCCAATAAAATAAGAGTACAATACATTGTACAACAAAAACCTCAACAATGAAATACCCGAATATGCTGTCGGGCAACAGACAGTACAATAATCAGATGGATAAAATATGAAAGTGTTAATCTACAACACTTGAATACTAACTCAATACAACTGAATCCTAATCTAGATGTACAATAGATAGGAATCGACTAAAGCAAAGTGCCGCAATAGTCCGTTACTGCCACATCCCCACAAATCCTTAATGGAGGAATATCAAAGGCGTCCTTGCGGAGGAACACCTGAAGTAATACAATATATATACATGGAGGAGGAAAATATAAACGGGTCAGAACCCGAGTTTGAAAAATAGTTTATAGCAAGTGTATTAAAATGCATAATAATTATAAATGCATTATTACATGATTTAGTTGGAATCGAACACTCCCTCAAAATTCAACTCACCTCTCATCTAAAGCGCGCGCTAAGCGTATGCACGTGTCTCCAAAAGGATGTCCGATTCTTAATAGGTAAGGGGATTCTAACTTAAACCCAAATAAAGTATTTAAGTGAAACCATCTAACCTATCTCCCAATTCTACACTATCACTATATTCTTTAAGTTATATACATTATCTTTAATGTAATTGTTATAGTTATCTTTATAATGTTCATTTGTTGAACATAAAAAGTTACATGATCCAATCATGCCCACATCATCAACATACACCATCAATCTCAATTACTAGAATTTATATTCTAGTGATGCCCATAAGGCATGAAACTATATATATAATTATTATAGATGAGTTATTAGCGTCAAGAGTTAAGGACTAAACTCCTCCCGATTCTCAACACGGTACTACGTTTCATGCGTGGGACGTCTCGCCGAAGCGAAATCCAAACAAGGAACCCCCCCGTTACACTACTCCTGACCGTATCGATCCTCGGGGCTCATTATGCCCTCAATTCAAGATGCATGTAACCCAAATGATTATTGTCCAATTTTTAATTCATTAATATTCCCAATTCTTAACAGTACACGGCGTTTCAAGCGTGGGACGTCTCACCGAAGTGAAATCCAAACAAGGAACCCCCCGTTACACTACTCCTGGCACTGTCGATTGTCGGGATAGGTGGTATATATATATATATATATATATATATAAAATTATGAGCATTAAGGACTAAACTTATCCCCAAGTTCCAACATTACACTGCGTTTCGAGCGTGGGACGTCTCGCCGAAGCGAAATCCAAACAAGGAACCCCCCCGATACACTTCTCCTGGCAATGTAGGTCATTGAGGTCCATTATGCCCTTGACACCCAAAGTACAAGCACAAGTAATAATAACCATCCAACCGAGCTATAACTCGAAGGACGCAGGCTCACATGTTATCATCTTCCAGCAGCCCATATACGTAGCATACTGGGGCCACCTGGTGGGGTTCAACGACACCCACCTCGTGATCTACTCACGCACACAACCTCCGGGAATCGGTCATAGTTCCTAACCGGCAAGTGAGAGCGTCACATACCCCCGACCTCTCACCCCTAAAATAAATATATATATATATCATGAATGTCATTTGCTGACCACAAAGGACGACTATGACCTGGGGAATATCCACACCCTGCGTTATTTGTCAGGATGCTCACCCTCTACGCACGAAACTTCCCAATGATAGCAAGGAGGGGGTATGCTTAACATGTATATACATCATTATATAGGGTATACATACATCCCACATAATAAAGATATACCATTTTATATAAGGTATACCTGCAACATCATATACATTTTCATTATACGCTCTTAGGCGCAATTGATTAACATCGTGTGTTTAGTATATCTCTCTCTATTGATACACTAACCGTCAATACTCCCGCATTTACCCCACTTAGTATATGCTATACTAATTCTCGCTTGAAGCGCTCATGTCGCTTCTAATATGAATTGTCTTCGAATTATATTTAAGTTAAGGATATTCTATATCCTATTGCACCTCAATTAGCATTTCTCGTTGTATGAGATATCTCCCAAATCAATCATTAATAAGGATATTTCTATATCCATATGCACATCAAATAGCATTCATAATTCTCCATCCATCATAAGGTTCAATATAGTTTATGAACCATTAAAGTTATCCCCCCTTTGGGATTGGATCCTAAGATCCGATATCTCTAAATTATTCTTATTCTTTCATATGAAGGGAATTTATTATCTCCAAGTATAACCTCCAAATTAAGGTAGGCTTTCCCACTTAGGAGAAACCATAATATCTAATCGATATTCCTCAATTTTAGTCAATATGACTCCAAACTTTCCTATAATGGAGACTCTCTAATAGTCTCCAAAACATACTCCAAATATCTCCTATAGAGATCCCCAATCGATAACATCGAACGAAACGGAAAGAAATTCTACCTAGAAAAACTTTCCCCCAAAAGCCCTGTTTCCGAATCGATTCGGGCTTATTCCGAATCAATTCGGCCCAGCGAATCGATTCGGCCAAGAAAGCGAATCGATTCGGGTTATTAGACCTGGGACTCTGTCTCAGGCCGAATCAATTCGGCTGGAGTCCGAATCGATTCGGTCACTCAGACCTGGGCACCTGCATCTTTCCGAATCGATTCGGCTAGGGGCCGAATCGATTCGGCCCTGCTGAACCTCGAAAATGGCTACTTTTTAAGTAAGCCAAAATACCCTAAAATCATTTTAATGGTTTTCTCTCCATTTTTCTTCAACCCAATCACAAATATATCCACAATAATCATCCTAGAATATATATAAACTAGTTTCTAACCTTAAATCCATTGATGCATTACAAATCTAAGGTTTTTCCCAAAAATTAGGTTTTGACAAATTTAACCTAAAACCTAAAATATCAATCCACAAATCATGCAATAAATGTACACAACAATTATTTAGCAAGTTTAATCACTTGCCTCGGGTTCGTAGGGTCTAAATCCGCCGGAAAATCCTCTTTCTCCCTCTCTTCTCCTTCCTTTTCTTCTTCTTTTTCTTCTTCTTTCTTTCTTTCTCTTTTTCTCTTTTGGAGAAATGAATCTCCCGTAGGCTTTTTAAGCCTAAATCCCAAAATACACATCTTTAAATGATAATACACACTTTAAATGACTCGGTAACTTTAATTCGAGTCAAACGGTCCTAACTTATTTCGGAACCCAAATAGACCCCAAGTACAGTCATTTCGACTTTCTCGACCCTTCCGGAAATGATGGTACCCTCAGAATTTCCATTCGACACACTTTCTAACAACTCTAAATTTTGACCTCAATTGCCAATTTTAATTATTCTCCAATAAAATATTATTTATTTCTTCCAAAATAAAATAATTACTGTTCCGAAAGTCTTGGGTTGTTACAGAAATGAAAAATATCCAAATAAGAAATTAAAAAATGAATGACCGTGGGATAACTAATCATTATATCGGCCTGCAGATCGAGCACAGTTTATGTTAAACTCATATCCATTAGTTAAATGGATTGAAAAGTCCTGCAATGCTTTAACATATATTAAGCGTACAATTTTAGTATACCCATGGTCTCGCCTATTTGGATATTAAATTATCCATATCATTCTAAAGAGGATGACAATTACAAATTTGGTCCAGAAGTACCATATGTGCATGTTATTATAGTATTTGGTCAAGAAGTACCATACATGTAAGTTATTAGTATATTGATATACATGACATGCATGATACCGAATATTATAATTGCAGTCAATATCTTGGCAAGAAATACGTTACCATTAACATGCATAACATGCGACTAATATCAATCATAGCATATTATATTTATATCTAACCATCTATGTCCAGTTAGTTATATAGATGCAGGTTATCTATACTTAAGAAGGAAATGGTTCTTTTTATAACCCACACTCAAAGTAGCTACTAACACATTTCAGTTCTTCCACATTCATGAATTCAAGAAGAGTTACGCAACACATAATCTCCGAAAGAGTTATGCCATTGAAGTCAAATAGATCTGATAAAGTGACATGTTCATCTCTCTTCACCCAAATCTTATGGAAGTCGATATTATGAAGAAACATGAAATCGAAGTAACAGTGGGCCAAATCTATTCACCATGTTAAAGCAACATTTCAGAAGGTTGTAAATGAGACTGATATGCATCGACTCAATCATCAGAGAAATATCATAATCAGGGTGAGTATCCAATCAAGGGGAGCATTTGATTAGGGGAAAATCTAAGAACATAATGTTTTGGACATATGCGCATTGTACTCTTTTTCCTTTAATTAGGTTTTTTCCCATTGGATTTCTAGTTAAAGGTTTTAACGAGGCAACACTAAGCGCGTCCAACACCAATTTAATGATCACAAGAAGTTGTACTCTTTTTCCTTCACTTTGGTTTTTTCCCACTGGGTTTTTCCTTAGTAAGGTTTTAATGAGGCAACAATCATTGAATTGTAGATATGATGTACATCCAAGGGGGAGTGTTAAATAACGTGGCTTTTGGCTTTTGGTTGGATGTCCATTCACATTCTTATCTTTTGGGATGCCTCACTATATCCTATAAATAGGAGGATCCTCATATAGTTTTGTACGACATTTACACCCAATATTATCAATGAAAGGAAAGACTCACTCCCTGTAAATTATCTTTGTGCGTCCTCTCTATTATATAACAATATTAACGTTAATAACACCTTTATTTGTTATTTTTCTGGTTCTCGTTAAGATTCTTACTTGTTATTTCGATCCGTAACTTATCTTTTAAGGCTATTACTATTGATCTTGATGGTCATTTAAGGTTGGGGTTATACACTCTCTAGAATTTGGGGGCCACGCTATTGATGGTCATTTAGATGCATTAATAATGTCTATAACATAGAAGAATGTTGAAGGCAAGAAAAGACAAATATGTGCAGAATTTTTTTTTTCAATTTCTTTTTAAAAAGATCAATGCTACATCCCCTCCATATATTTTTGAATTGTACCTAGAATGATTTGGAGTTTGTACATTCGAAGTGAAGTACAAACATTCATTGCATTGGGGAGATGATTCGAAGGACAAAGTATTTCCCTTTTATAGTATTTCATCTTATAATATATAGGAATAATTAATATTTAGTCACGGGAAGTTAAGTGAAATTTTCATTTAATTCACCTTATTTTTAAATCCTTCAAAAATAGTCTCGTCTAGTTTGATAGTTCCATTTTTTTTTTTATAGTTTTATGGTTTTATTTATTGATTTAAAGGCTAAAGTCCCCCCTCCCCCCAATTCTTTCCTTTTTTAAATATCTTTATTTATTTTTAGAGCTATAGGGATTAAGTTTTATGATAAGAGAAGAGAGAGCGTTTATGACTCTTTTATATGGTTTGAAAATCTTAGAAATAATTTTTTAATTAAACTTTAATTGATAAAAAATATCGAGTGACTATTTTCCAAACAACCCTAATATATAATATGAAGTTTAATTTTGTTTATATACTTCTCATCAAAAGACAATACACATATACATTCTCACCACTTATCTCACAAATTGGATAAAACTTGGTTTTTTTTTGTAAAATATTTAAAAATAATAGATACATATAAAGACGTCCTCATGACGCTCTATACAGTAAGTAGTTTCACATTTGTCATTTCCACGTGCTTGTAAAACCTATTGAACACTTGAGGAGGAAACCTTTTTGGGTTATGATCTTAATGCTCTATGTGACACCCCTGTATATTTAATACTCGAGTTTTTCAAGTCTAATTATTAAATCATACAGGTTGTTAAACAATTTATATATCCTTCTTAGAATGAAATGAACAAATAAAAATATGAGACAAATATAAGGATGCAATACGAAAGTCTTCCAATATAAAACTCACAGTGATGTATCAAAACCATAAAAGAGAGAGATCAACAACGAAACACTAACTCCCAAACACATGCCAAATATTGAGTCTCAAAGTAATACATGCAAAGTACTGCTATCCAATATACATGCTAACTGAAACTCTATGAAATACAACTCGCTCGATTGGAAAGTAAATGATAGTATAGTAAGGTAATGGACCTCCATCAATTCCCTAATAAGACTTACCGTAATTGGAATAAATGATGTGCGCTAGCTAAAAGCTATGCAACTCAAATTACATGCATATACAAATGATAAATGCAAAGTTTATATAGTCAATAAAGCTAACCTATCGTATATCACGCAACCTCACTGTGAATTTGAATCACCTCATTAATTTTAATAATTAATTAATTACTTTAATGTAACCGACATGTGCCCTTTCTCCCCGGTTATCTCATAAAATAAGTGGTACGTCCATAAATAATTGTCACACAACTACAACCACCAGTATCACAACGCCAGAGACACCATAGCCACCCTATTATGTGGTGTCAGATTTTCACCACACTATGTGATACCATAAAAGTCCATGTCAATTTGCATTTCTCTCACGTACGCTAAGTTAAGAGTGTTCCTTTCTGACACCCACTTAAATCAACATTCATTAATTTGTTCATAAATAACGTTTCAAGTTTCAATCGTGACTCATCATTCATCTTTACATCAATATTACTCAATTATCCCACCCATTGGGTCATTTAATTAGATTAATCCATCAATCATTCTTTTATCACACTGAAGATTTAAGGGATCATATCTCTAACATAGAACTACTCGCGAACCGAAGCACTAAACTAAATAGGTATATTAACAAATCATCACTCCTACCCTCTCTAAAATCCATGCGTGGGACGTCTTATAAAAAACAAGTCCAAAACAGGTTTCCCCCCGTCCCCGGATATACTTCCATTTAGATAGGGTAGCCTTTAGGAAAATTAATCAGCTAAAGGTTTATTATGAAATATTAAATTAAGGGAAATAAGCGTATTAATTTCCAACTTCCATATCCAAACATAATTCGTCCAACACAAGACACAACAACCGTAAACCCAACAAACCAATACAAATTAATCCCATACTCCTTCTAAGTCATATACTTTATTAATTCCTCCAAGAAATGATAAGGTCACACATAATTCCTCATATAATTTGTTCATTTCTCAATTCCAAGAACATGATAGTCTCAAATAGCTTTTTAGGATTATATAATGGGGTGAAAATACATAGAATCTTCACATGAATAATTAAACAGAATTATACATTTTAATACTTAGAGTTTTATTAATCAAGTATTTAATATCAAGGATACTACTCATGGAGCTAAAGATACAACTCTACTTAGCATGCATCTTCAACTATTAATTAGAATTTAACTATATCTTAATTTCTTCATATATATTTTAATTACAATAAATTCAAGAACTAGTTTAAAACCGTAGTATATTGAGAGTGTGCACGAATTAATGGATCAATTTATTTAATTAAATGTCCCAACACACAATTTAATCAAATTTCAATCTTTAATTAATTATGGTGTGCATACGAATTATGTTCGAATTATAATTTGCAATTTCAGTCTAAACATGCAAAAATACACAAGATGAGAAAAAAATCCTTTACAAGGCAAAACCTATTATTCAACACTATTGGCAGTTTATGAATACAAATGACTTACAAGGCGCTTAGCTACACTAAGTTATATACATAGATATTCAAAAAATCCAACAAATACGACTCAGCTCTAAAGCCGTCCAAAGGTAGCGATCTACCCTCGGTATCCACCAATTCAGTCTTCTTCCTTCTTTAGGAGTGGAACCTCATTCCACAACCTCAGCAGTAGAGAATAATCTATATAAAGTAATTTCAGAAAGAATCCGTCTTTGATTGATAAAAGCGATCTTGAATAATTTTCGGGGGCGAGGAATATGATAATGAGGAGTTTTGATCACAAAAGAGAACTTAAAAGGTGTTTATCTTTATGAAAAAGTGTTCTTGAGATAAATGATCCCGTTTAACCTTTTCATAAGAAGGTTGGGTAAAAAGGATAAACACAAAAAATATTTGGGAAGATAGTCATTAAAATATTTGAACAGTTCCCGTTCGTTCGAACAAAGGGGCAGGTCATTCGAACGATACAGCATCTCTTTCAAACGACATTCGAATGTAGGCTTTTACCAAGATGTCAGTAGAACAAAAAAAGTGACTCATTAGAAACTTTGTTGGAACGACAAGCGAACGACATTGAAATCTCATTCAAACGGCACTAAACCTCGTTCGAACGAGGCATCAAATTTTTGAAAAGTTTTTTCTCAAAAAATTTCGAGTTCCTTTAAGTAAAAATTAGCCTCATAAAATTATACCCAAGCCCTAAAATATTACAATTTTTTTTACCAGTTATGATCACATACTTCTACCATGTTTGTTGAGATGACCAAATATTCAAATCTTTAATGGTCTTCAATATATTCTTCGATTACTGAAATTTTGTGACGATAACATGTTTAGATGCCGTGTTTGTGTAACGGGATATGCTAAATCAAAATTACAATAAAAAGTGAGAAATCATAAATTTTACTCTTAAACATCTCCCCCTTTGGCTATTTCGGTACAAAACACAAACCTTAGCCAAATTGAATCATATTGACTTAATATAATAATCTACCCTCCCAAAATACAAATGAAAGTGGAAAGTAGAAGATGTGCTTGCCTTTAATCTTTAAACTGGACCTTTACATTGGCTCGCATTGTATTCATCTTGTGAGGGTCCAAATGATCATCGTCCAAGCGGAACATCCTACGCGCATGAGACAAACAAAGACCCCATGATGCATATAATTTTAAACAGAAATAAAAACTCGCCCTCAATTTCGTCTCCCCCTTCTTGTCCATAATAGACAAAGGAGCCGAAAGTAAGTATTAAATAAAGGCATCACATGAAGAAGTGAGATATCAACACAAGTATAATAAAGTAAGCTCAAAGGCATTTATCAACCAACAATTTTTTGAAAATTTTCATTTTAAAAAAAAATATATATAAAAGGTATGAATACAACACACCATGGAATAACACGAAAACATCCAAAACATGAATGTAAAATGTAGGGATATGAACAATTTTCATAGGTAAATCAACATATATAGTCATAACATGTGGGCAAAAAGTTTTGAGACACTTCTAACGAAAGAACTTAAAGTCTACCTTACGTGTAAAATTTATGAACTCATGTGAAATTGACTCAACTTAATCAATATGTCATGAACATAAACGATTCTCATAGTCATGATGCCAAACTATGTAGTGTTTTTCTCGAGACATTTTAGTTGTGCAAACCCATTGATCTTTAACTTTGGCTTCAACTTTAACTCCCACAAATTCTCACATATAAGATGCTAAACTCTCAATGATTGTTGAAGAAATTTATGCTCATATGTAGCAAAGCATCAATGAATCAAAATTTGGCCTAACACTTCTGTTTTTATGTACCTATAATCTTTTTAGGCTCTTTTATGCAAATGGTGAATTTTAACGCAAAGACCTTTGATCTTCCGTAGCCCCTTTCCATTGCTTAATATACAATAAATTTTTCAAAAAAAATATATTAAATTTAGGCAATGGTTCTTACATGCATAACTTTATCTCTTTTTACATTTGATTTGTTATAAAGAAAAATTGAGATGCGAACATCGTATGCGACAAGTGACAAGTAAGTGCAATGTTTTAATAAGTTCGTGCACATGTGCATTAAAGGTGATTAGGAGTCAAACATGTAAAAAGTAATCATCAAATAACAACATAATAAATCTACACATTATTAAGCAAACTAATGAAATAACGCCATAACTCAAAATACTACGAAAAAGTTGCATGAAAATATGGAATGAATGGGTGATCTAGACATCTTAAATGTTCATCCATATATGCTGACAAAAAACAAAACTTTTTTTGTCTCTTTTTTTTCAAAAATAAAATATTTTTTCCTTTTCACCTTTTTCTTTTTAAATGAAAATATTTTTGTATTTTTTAAAAATTTTCAGAAAAACAAAACTCCTTTTGGATTTTTTGAAAATATCAAAATGAAAAATATAAATACATTGATATCACAATGATAATACAATCTAACAATAGGAATGTAATATATGTACATGAAAAGCACCCTTTTCTAGAAACAAGTCTCAACGTCAATCATTAGGTCCGGAGGAGTTCTCTAAAGGATAAGACATCCTATGAAATTCTTCCATCAAACATTGTGAAGTTTTGACTAAAAACTCTACTTGTTCTAAAAAAACTCTGAAAATCTTTATGGTGATGTTCGGGAGCATCGGGAGTAACATGCATGGGAGTGCGTGCAGGAACATGTGTAGGAAGTCGTGTGAAAGCATACCGGGGAACATGCATATGAAAAATTCTCCCTAACTTAAAACACAACTCTCTAAGGCGACCCACTTGTTTGCAATAGGTACAAACATAAATGGGCTTGGGTTCACTTTCCTCAAAATGTCAGACGAGCTTTCCTACGTGGGTTAGGTCTCCTAGGTTGGTTAGGATGAGGGCTATAAGGATCCATCACAAATTCGAGAATTGGCTTGAGTACATCTTTGGAAGTGGATGCACCGTCCTAACCTATTCCTTGCTTCTCAACATTTCCTAACACAGGATCGATGAGCATCTTTCCAACCTTCTTAGATGTGTCCTTTAAAGAGACCTTGACCTCCCGAGCACGTTCAAGATCTTTTTTTAGTTGGGATACAAGGGATTTAAGTTTCTCATGAGTCTCTATTAATTCTTGGAGATATCTTGTAAGACTAGCCACCATGTTGGTCAGGTCCCTGTTCTCTCTTTCCACTAAACAAACTCTCTCTCACAAAGCTTTTCTCATCAAGGACTCACTATCTCTCGCCTCTACCAACTCCTTCTCTAAGGATAAAACTCTCATAGCTAAACCTTTATTTTGTTTCTTAGTTTTAAAGGACTCAATATAAAGATCGTCTGAGGCACGATGTAGGTCACTCCGACTCTCACTTAAAACATATTCCCCCTCACTCTCACTGCAATGACTAGACCCACTGTCGAGTTGTCCATGTTTAGTAGTTTCCTCACTAACGTGAGGGGCACTCGGTGTACTAACATGACTAGGCATGAATGTAGTGAAGTTACATCCGTGGGATGATTCATCCCCCGAACTCACTGACTCGACCGCGCTATCGCTAAGTGTGACGTTTAAGGCAACTTTGCCTTTCCCTTGTCTTTTGAACCTAACCGGACAATCATGAGCTTTGTGACCCTTTCCATTACACTCATAACATCTTATCTCATCTTGTTCACACACCTTCTCGCCCTCATTCTTATTTTTATTTTTCTCAAAAGTCTTTTCTTTGGAAAATTTGAGAAATTTCTTGAATTTTTTAAAAGAAAGGTTAAGTACTCCATCTCAAAATTGAATTCACACTCGGATTCACAAACTTTCTCTTTCTTCTTTCTTTTAGTCTGAGTTTTCAAAGAAAACCCTATTTCCTTAGGTTTAATAATTTTAGGAAACATACCTATCTCATACGTTTCATTATCTCTTACAAATTCTTCTAACCTAAGAGTATCTAGGTTTCTTAACGAATTTAGCACGGTAAACTTACGAATAAAACAGGTAGGGTGCGATCTCAAAATTTTCTTAACGACACACGTTTCATATATTCTCTCACCTAAATTGAAACTTGAGTTTACTATATCAGACAATCGAGCGTAATACTCGTCAAAAGATTCAGATTCAAGCATAGTGATAGTTTCAAATTGTGTGGTGAGATTTTGCAGCTTAGAAGATTTAACAGTGTTGGTTCCCTTGTACGTGAGCTGAAGGGTATCCCAAGCTTCTTTAGACGTGCACGTCGATGGAACTCATTAGGGGTGATAGCTCCCGATATGGCACTCAAATCGTTCGAGTTAAAATTGCTCCATTTAAAGTCGTAATTTATCCATAAAGAGATAGGTTTAGGGCCAACGACATTACAGTGGGTGGTGTTCACCCTCTTTCACAAAGCAACCAGACACGTTCATCAATTGATTTTAATGTAGACCTCATCCTAGATTTCCAATATGCATAATTGGAACCATTAAAAATGGGCATTCGGTTATACAAATTATCCATTAAATTTTGGCTTTTTAAAGATCAATAATTTTTTTTTAAAATATCAATTTTTTTTGTGGAAAAAGGATCACAAGATAATTTGGTGTAACCAGCTTTGATACTAATTTGAGAGTGGACAAAAACTAATTAAATGTTACAACACATAAATCCATTTTTTAATCAAATTTTAATCTTTAATTAATAATGGTGTGCA
Organism: Sambucus nigra; assembly: GCA_949130495.1. NCBI lineage: Eukaryota > Viridiplantae > Streptophyta > Magnoliopsida > Dipsacales > Adoxaceae > Sambucus > Sambucus nigra. Next base: position 359,427,286 of record OX422219.1, on the reverse strand, counting down.
TGTGAATTATGTCCAAAATTGAATTTGCAATTTTAGTCCAAACATGCAAAAATACACAAGAGGAGAAAAAAATCCCTTTACACGACAAAACATTTTATTTAGCACTACTGGAAGTTTATGAATACAAACGACTTATAAGATACTTATGTACACTAAGTTAGGCTCGTAGATCTTAAAAAACTCCAAGAGATACAACTCAGCTCCACAGTCGTCCACAGGTAGCGGTCTACCCTCCGTATCCACCGATTTAGCCTCATTCCTTCTTCAGTAGTGGAATCTCATTCCACAATATTAACAGTAGAGAAGAATCTCTACAAAGTGATTTTTGCAAGAATCCTTCTTTGATTGATAAAAATGATCTTGAATAATTCCCGGGGGTGAGGAATATGATGATAATAAGGAGTTTTGATCACAAAGGATAACTCAAAAGGTGCTTTTCTTTATGAAAAAGAGTCCTTGAGACATCTAATCCTGTTCAGCCTTATTTTTATAAGAAGGTTGGATAAAAAGTATAAGCAAAGATTTTGGAAGATATTCATTAAAAATCTAAACAACACTCGTTCGGTCGAACGAAGGGGCAGGTCGTTCGAACAACACTGCATCTCGTTTGAACGATATTCGAACGATGTCAGTAGAACCCAAAAAGTGACTCATTAGAAACTTCATTGGAACGAAAATTGAATGACAGTAAAATCTCATTTGAACGACACTAAACCTCATTCGAACGTGGCGTCAAATTTTTTATTTTTTTTTAAATTTTTTTTTGAGTTCCTTTATTTAAAAAATAGCCTCATAAAATTATACCCAAACCCTAGAAAATATAAAAAACCTTTTACCAATTACGATCACATATTTCTACCATGTTTGTTGAGATGACTAAATCTTCTAATCTCTAGCAGTCTTTAATATAGTCTTCGATTTTCGAAATGTTGTGATGACGATGTGTTTAGGTGTTGTGTTTGTGTAACGGGATATGCCAAACCAAAAATAAATTAAAAAGTGAGAAACCATAAATTTTGCTCTTACATATGTCAATTTTTATATCACGGGTTCTATATTCAATTTCTCATATTATTACGACTAAATATTAGTAAACAATTGAGGATAATCGATTAACCTAATTAAGCTCATACATTAGGACATATCATACATTAGGAAGCTCATAAATATTAATATATATGTGAAGATAATAAATTCACCAAATTAAGCTCATACATTAGGAACTTTCAAATTCTAAAGGGTTTCTAATTCATTTTAATCATACAATTAGGGTTTATGTGAAATTTGGCAAAGTAATAGTCGAAATAATTTTTTTTTTTCAAAATATGAATTAAAACTTGTCTTGAATTTGGAAAGAAGAAATCTTGAAAACTAGTCTTGAATGCCCTTGAAAACTTCTTGAAAAACTCTTGCATAACTTGATTTTATTCTACTTGAAAATTTCTTTGAATGATTAATTAAATATGTTAAAAATATATTTAATTAGACTAAAGGTAATGAGGTTGATTGAGAGAGAATACATAATGTTTGAGGGTTTATTGGTGAAGAAGATAGATTAAAATGAGTTTTGATATGAGAAACGAGGCTTAAAACATCAAAGAGGATAAATAAACCAACCTCAACCTCTAGTCACTTAGCGACTAGCCCGCAGACCAATCGCGATTTGAGTAAGGACGCGATCTTGACAACAGGTCCTATGGTCGTGGTACCCAAGTCTGTCGCTGTGACTATAAAGTCTGCAGTCCTGGTTTTTAAAAGCGTGACTCCTTTTGCTTTGTCACCTAAAAACCCTAGAAAACTCCAATATGATTAAACCCTACTTGCTCCTCAAGAAATGTATAAGTATAAAAATGCCACGAAGCCTTTATAAAAATCACCCAAGGGTTTAAAACCATTTCTAAGTTTGTATTATTATCAATTTAACCTCAGACTTTAGAAAAATTAAAATTTATCCCACAAAAATTTATCAATTAATCGAATGAACTCTAAATTTCCAAATTAACTCATTTTAACTTAAAAACCTCATAAATGATTTTAAATCGTCAATATAAATTATATAATTAGTTTGATTTGATATTTAATTAATTAAATTATTCTCAATTAATTAATTTAAATTTATGTTAAAAATACGGGGTATTACATTCTTTCCATTCAACAAAAAGAAATACGCCCTCAGAATTCACATAAATTAACGCATACCTACCATAAAATAGCTGTGGGTATTGCTATGTCATTGTATCCTCTCGCTTCCAATAGGACTCTTCCTCAATATAATGGCCCTACTGAACACGAACTAAAGTTATCTCCCTAGACCTCAGAATCTAGACCCTACAGTCTAAAATATGCATGACCTCTAACTGAATATCCTTTAAATTAATGCGATGATAAGAGAATGCACCACGTAAGAATCGATGAAGTATGGATATATGGAACACATTATGTACCCAATCTAAATGGTTTGGAAGTTCTAGATGATACGCAGGCGTCTATATATAATCTGTGATCATAAAGGACCAATATACCTCGGAGACAACTTTCCCATCATCTTAAAATGCATAACCCCTTTCATGGGTGACACCTTGAGAAACACCTGATCACCCACCTGAAAATCAACGTCCTTATTCTCTAAGTTCGTATAATTCTTTTGTCAACTCTAGGCAGTCTTGACCCACTCTTTAATAATTTTGGTCTTCTATATAGTATCCTGAACGAACTCGGGTCCCAACAAATTACTCTCGCTCGGGTCCAACCAACACACCGGTAATCTATATAGTCTCCCATATAATTCCACTAAATCGTAAATTGGTAGTACTTACTGAACTCAAAAAACCTTCGATGTTTCATGATAAATTCCTTCTATGTGAACAAGTACTAAAGACTCTTGTGATCATTGAAGAGCCTGAACTTCTCACCCCACAAATAATGTCTCCAAATGTGTAGTGCGAAATCACCACCGCTAGCTCTAAGTCATCAGTGGATAGTTATACTCATGGGGTTTAAATTTTTTAGATGCATAGGAAATAGGACATTCCCCTTGCATCAACACTCCACCTAATCCTTATAGTGAAACATCGATGCATACCAAATACTCAACCCCATTCCTAGGTAGAGCCAAAACTGGAACTGAAGTCATCTTCTCCATGATAGTGTCGAAGGCATACTCATACCTCTCAGTCCAAACAAATTGAATATCATTCTAAGTCAACTCGATAAATGGTCTCGCTATCTTTGAAAATCCCAAAATGAACCGTCGATAATGATCGAACAATCTTAAGAATCTACAAACCTTCGTAGGTGTCCTAGACTATCCCCAATCGGTTGACACCTTATTCGTATCCGCCGATAATCCCAAATCCAAAAGTTTATAATCTAAAAAATGGACCTCACTCTTCTAAAACTTGAACTTCTTAAATTTAGCATACAACTTATGCTCCCATAATGTCTGAAGCGCAACTCTCAAATGATCAACATGATCATCATCGGTCCATGAGTAAATAAGGATTTCATCAATAATGATGATAAACTGATCCCAATATGGTCGGAACATCTGGTTTATCAAATACATGAACATAGCAGGGGTGTTGGTCAACCCAAACGGCATGCCCATGAAATTGTAATAACCGTAACGAGCCAAAAAGGAAGTTTTTGGCACGTCCTCTTCTCATAACCTCAGTTGGCGATAACTCGAATGAGAATATATTCGAGAAGAATACAGCACCCTCTAACTGATTAAAAAAATCATCAATCCTCTACAAAGGGTACTTGTTCCTCATCGTCACCTTCTTCAACTCCCAATAGTTAATACACAACCATAGTGAAACATCTAGCTTCCTCACAAAGAGAAATAGAGATCCCCATGGCAATGTGCTACACGAATGTATCCTTGCTCCAAAAACTTCTTAATCTGTTCCCTCAGCTCCCTCATCTCCAAATGAGCCATCCAATATGAAGCCTTAGCAATCGACTTAGTGTTAGGAGCCAAGTCAATCACAAAGTCAATCTCTCGGGCTAGAAATTACCTTAGTAACTCCTCCAATACGTCAGTAAAATATCGAACAATTAGTATCGAGTCTAATAAAATGGTTATCTCCTCCTTGGTTTCCTCATCAATTAAATAATAGTGTGTCATTGCACCACCCTCTATCCTAGGAATAGCTATGTATACATCTCTTGTCCCGATATTAAAAAAAGAATATCCCGACCCCTGCAGTCTATGTGATCCTCATACCTCACCAACCAATCCATACTCAAGATTACATCACAAGAGTGGGTATTCAAAACTAATAAATCTTCCATAAATTGTAATCTACTAATGTGTACCTCTAAATCTACACAAGTCTCCAAAATACGAGTAAATACACCTAACAAAGTAGCTATTGATAAAGCCCAATTGTATGGTATAAGAAATAAACCAAAAATTTCCACAAAGTTATTATATTGGAAGGAGTGTATGGCACCTGTGTTAACCAAAAGTCTAACTAAGGTGCCATAAATAGAAAATGTATCGTACATTGCCTAGACTTTTCCATGACCCTCCTACTGGGGATGCGCAATCTGGTACACCTTATCGTACTGATGCTGGGGATGTTGTTTTGCAATTGGGGTGAGGTAAGTGCCACTATCGATTATGGCTTCAACACTAGAAGTTGCTAAGGCTATATAGCTATTATTGGGGCCTCAATCCTTGCTAGTCTTGGTAGCCTTGACCTTGTCATTGGATCTGGACCTATTGGACTTGTCTCTACTACTCTAGAGTCTCAGCACTCGATAAAAGTCGGGGTCTATTTCCCCTACCTCCACTTTAAATATACACATCCTCAGATGGGGATGTATCCACCCCATGTTTCCTCTAGTAATATGGGTTCTATTATTATTATTGCCCCTGCTTAGTTTGAGGAGGTCCCTGTAACTTATGCTGGCACATCTCCCACCTAGTTATACAACTCCTTCACTGACCTTAGCCCTAGGGGCCTGCACTCCATGCCTATCACTTCCCGAACTCGACACCGTCTTGGGCCCACTATACTATACCATATTCTTTAGTTTCCTCTTGTAGTCCCCCATGTCCTGACAATACATGAGTGCGACATCGACCACTTGAGTGCAAATAGTAAAGGCTTAATTTCCAATAATAGCCTGTATGATGGGATAAGTTATCCCCTTCTAAAAATGCCTCATCATCTTGTCCTATGAGTGTACATTCTCGAGTGCAAAAAATAAAAAACTAGTGAACTCCTTATCATACTTTGTCATTGAGTGGGATCCCTATTGAAGGAAATGGAACTCGGTTTTCTTCTAGTCCTGAATTGATTCTGGGAAATATTTGGTATCAAACTGTGCTATGAAATTCTCGTAAGTCAACCTCTCTATATCCTGAACCGATTTCACATTATCCTACCATTAAAGAGAATCCCTAATTAATCTGAAGATAGCCAAAATTTTCTTCTACTTATCGGTTCAGTCTAACTATCATAAATATCAATCGATGTCTTAGCATAACTGCTTCACCACTATAGGATCGGTAGAGCCTGAGAATATGTGTGTCTTGTTCTTCATGAAGTCCCCCCTGACTTTTTCCCATTCCTTAGTGACTAGTGTTTATGGCTAAGGTGCTATGAACGATATCTCCTATCTAACTTCCACTAAACCTGCCCAAACTATCTAGATAATCAACTCAGAAAGTTGTTAGGTCCCAAAATGGCACTACTCTTTATTTAGTTATTAATTATTAGACCATGTAAAGGAATTTTATTTTGATTATTAAAGTATTGGCATATTCATTTTGAAATGAGAAATCATATTTGTGAGAATGATTTATATTTGTTTTAAATATATTGTTTCTTATTTATGTAGGTCAATTGAACTTAGTAGGAATTTCGGTGAGTTGAGTTCAACTTGATCATAGGAGATCGAAATTTTGATTCTAGAACTATTGAAAGGTTCATAACCTAGATAAGGAATTGACATCCCATTAGAATGGTTATGATGAGATTCTAGTAGTTTATATCAAACTATGGCAACCTATACGATGGCTTGAGAACTTGTATGATAGTTAGCTAGAAGACTGTGATCGTTACATCCCATGAGTGTACTAAACAAGGCCATTCGTAAGACTTGAGTCCAAGTTCCGTCTTGATTAGACCCATATAATTTCACACAACCCTGAGAACTGTAATGATTGAAATTCTTTTATGACTGTTACTTTGATTGCTATGGGTGAAATTCTATTTTAGATTGAGTCAAACGAGCCCTGCATATTGGGTGACAGTTACGTGAGTAGGACTGAGATCATACTTCAGAGCAATCTGTGTCCAGGGATATCTAGGATAACAGTACCCCTTGATAGACTTATAAGATTTGTTTCCACCTATTAAACATGATCAGTGAATTATTTCATAATCCGGTAGAGTAGCAAAATAAATTAATGTTCAAAATTAAGAAAATTGATTAGACATTGGTGAAAGTCAATTAATGAATAATTGCTTTGACCAAGCGGGATCAAAAGATTAACGTGGCATATCACTTTATTCATTATATTCTACTATGCAAACAAGACCTTATTATATCCGAGTGATTTTTGAGATAGTTAAATTAGAGCGCAGTCATAATTATTTAGTGGAATTAATTATGATTAAATAAATAAAAGAAATAAATTATATGATTTCTAATTTGGTATTTCCAAGTATGTATTTAGAAGCCAATTTAATTATTAGTCTTGGGTCACTAGAATAGTCCACATACCTATGTAATTAGGCCTAGATTCTCAAGAAATCCAGTTTATTTAAAGCCCACCACTTAAACAAATATATGTTGGTTTAAGTTGGGGATTTAAGATTCATCATTCATTATTAGGGTTTGATAGGGGAGAGAGAAAATATTATTCAAGATTTTGTGAAGGTGCCCAGATCTCACTTAAATGCAAGAGTTTTCTTATTGAAAGGTGCACACATATCTACCTAGCTTTTGGTGGATAATGTACTAGAAGTTCCAAGCAGTTGGGAGTGTTCTAGCAAGCTTTTGGTGGAAGAAAATAAGTTATCCATGAATCATCAACAAATACCTTTCTCCCCATTGGATTGTAATCGGATCTGCAAAGTTATTGTATTTGTAACCCTAAGTTTATTCTTCAACCCTAGTTTTGATTTTCATCTTTTTATTATTTTGTTAGTAAAAAATTTAAGGTCATAAATTTTTTATTCCGCGTATATCAATCCCTAAAAGTTGGTATCAGAGTTTTTGGTTTATATTAACCATCCTTTAGAAAGATCCATGTTGTCCAACCTTAAAAACCATAGTTTTGCATGTTGTAGGATTGGACATCTTAGTGTATGGTATTGTACTAACATGATTTTGCATAAATTCTTTGGTTGAATCCCTTCCATCATGGTCACATATGTTTTTATGTGAATGGATCCTAAGATGGTTTATCGATAGTTTTTTTTGCCTCTAGATTCGATATGGTTATAATAATTAGGTTTTTGGAATTATTTCATTATAGATGTATTTGGAGGCGATTGTGAGGGTATGTAATGTTAATTTATACTTGGAAAAACGTATTTATGAGGGTATGAGTGCTAAGCAAAGTTTCATGGGGTTTCAGATGAGTTATGACCATTTTCGGATGCAAATCCCGTAATGAAAATTAAGCCGTCAACACATAGGGACAGATGGATACAAAGGAAGAATTAGGTCGATCCGGGCTCCAGATCAGATCGATCCAACAATGGAAATACGAAGGAATATTATCCTTTCTCGGTGTTTTCCAGTAAATTCGCATGGTGGCTTTTCCTTATCTTTCTTCCCGGACTAGAATGGATTGTTTCCACTTGGAAAGATCATCAAGAACTCCTCTTCGCATTGAAGTCTCTTCGAGTTGGACTCTACATCATATAAAAGTCTTCTACGACAAGGATTCTTGGGATTGAAAAATTTTACTTTAAGAATAGGTTTAATCCATGATGAAAAGGGGAAATTTTGTCCTTTTACTTATTTTTGCATTTATTTATTTGTAATGTCTCATTATCATATATTGTTGCTTGATTTCGTGTGCTAATTAATTGGATAATTATGAACACTTGATTTTATGGACAACATGGTTTACTTATTTAGAGTGACCTAAATCATCGATTTTCTTCAAAAATTTGTGTTTATTTTATTCTTTTCAAAATTGAATTAAATCGTGGTAATTAATTTTAAGGTGTAAATTAAATTGCGATCTCGGGATTTTATTTTTAAAATTTATAATTCTTATTTTTATTTTTTGAAAATTAAAATGTGATATCATGATTTAATTTATGAAAGTAAATTGAAAAATTACGAAGGACTTAATTCTAACTTTTAGAATTGAATACATTATTTTTCTTAAATCTAAAGTTTTTAAATAATTAAGTGGGAAAGGGGTTTCAACATAAATTCCACAATCTCCATCGATATTCTAAAATTGTGATGTAATTGATTCCTCATATTAACTTGATTTTCCCCCCATGGAATGGTTTTAATCCCGGTGTCATGAAAATTTTAAATTATTAAATGATACCTTAATGAAATTAAATGTGAGTGAGTTTGGTCCTCCCGTAAAGGAAATTTTATGCAAGTGGGTTTAATTTCACTAGACTGAATAGTAGTACACACTTAAACATAACTTTTGATACCTACCCATCGGAGTCATTATTATTAGTTGTGGAACCAAAAGTCGCCTACTATTCAATTATGTAGGACAAAAGTTCCTAAATTGTCGAGGTGCATAATTGAAAGACGAAAGTTTGTCTAGTTTAAGGAAAAGTGATTTATGTTCCCATCAAGAAATCTCACTTCATAAGGGGACTAGGATGTTCGACGAAATTTTAGTTTTAATTGGCGGTGAAGGATGCCCCTTTAAAATTAAATCGAACTTAAATTATCACATTTTTATTTCAAAACTAATTCTCTTTTCAAAATTTATTATTTTCATATTTTAAAATGGGATCTCCATTCAACCCACTTGCCTCAATTTCAAAGGATAAAAAATTAATAGAATTGAACTATATAGACTGGAAGAATTTTAGACATTATCCTTACTACTGAAGACTTTAAGTTTATTTTGAATGAGACCTTCCCCGCCAAGGCTTAGGAAGGGGCACTTAAAAGGGATGTCCAATCCTGGCATAGGTAGCAAAAGTCCGATGAGATGGATCCTTTCTACATATTAGTCTATATGACTAATATGTTTCAACACCATCATCAAAACATGTCTACCACCTATGATATGATTCTGAACCTCAGGTACATGTTTGTTCCTCAGAATCGTGCTGCAAGAAGATGATATGGCAAGGTTTGTCAACACTAAGATACCCAAGGGTACTTCCGTATGTGAGCACGTTATAAAGATGTTGTCCATATTAGGAGAACTGGAGGTGCTTGGATCCAAAATTGATGGGGAAATCCCAGTCGATTTTGTGATGCAATAAGTAACGGATTCCTTTAAACAGTTTTGCCTATAGTATACTACTAACACATTTGATTACTCTATGGCATAACTGCTTAATGAACTATAATTTGTGGAGAATTTTAATAGGAATAAGGGTGTGATTTAGGTTGGTGAGAAATGACCATCTTCTTTTATCAAGAAAGGTGAGAAGAAGAAGAAGAAATGAAAGTTTCAAGCACAATCTAAAGTGGCCAAGACGAATTTTAATCCTTAGGGAGCGAGTAAGAAGTCAAAAGGCAAATGTTATATCTATAAATGGAAAGGATATTGGAAGAATCAACGATTAGTCTTCTTATCATGGAAGAATGGCAATGGACATTTCTCCAACATCATTAAGACATGTTTTTTGGTGCAATCTATCGATACCTGGTGTGTAGATTCGGGAGCCACTAATCTTGTTCGTAATTCTTTTTTGGGTTTTCATGTGACCAGTGAGCCTAGTGAGGGAGAAATGTTTCTATGCATAGGAAATCATCACAAAGGCAGTAGCAGTAGCAGTAAGAACTTTAGTTTTAAATTTTGGTGAAGACAATAAGTTAATATTAGTACATTGGTTTTATGTTTCTCTCATTACAAGAAATTTGATTTAGGTTTCTAAGCTTATGATGAATGGATATTTGTTCTTTTAATAAATATATTTTCATCAAAAATGGGAAATCTCTTATTTTTTCTGGGACATTGAAAAACGATCTTTAAATTATAAGGCACGTCTCACCACTACTACTCAATACTGAAGTTAATAACTTAAATGAAAATAAAGTAAAGATAAAGGAACCTTCTAAGTTGAACCAAACCTATTTTTGGCACTTACGCTTAGGTTATATAAATATAAAAAGAATACAAATACTGGTATCAAAGCAATAAATGAGTTCATTGGAAGTGGAGGCCTTCCAGTCTGTGAATCTTGGTTGGAGGATAAGTTGACCAATAGGCCATTTACTATAACGCCCCGACACGGATTTATGGGTTGCCTAGGGTCAACCCGATCCGAATCGAGTTGCAAGTTTTGCTGTGCAATGAAACAACCTAGATAGTGTCGCTAATCCAATTTTTATTTTAGTTAACATTTCACTTGTTTAGCATGCGATTTCAATTTCAAGATAAACTACGTGTGGGACCCGTGGGGAGCACCCCGAGTCTAAGCAAATAGAGCCACTAGTGTAAAATAAATAAAATATACTTAGATGTATAATGCTCCCAAAATACGTACCCACACCCAACTTGCCATAACAAGCCTATGCCTAGTGGGAATATACAAGTAGTGTAGAAATGAACGACAGAAAGGAATACTCATATGCTACAATCACATGCATGCGAAAATATGTATATATCTACATATGTATAGCTCTGAAAAATACATATTCCAATGCATTACTCAATTTATTTCCGAAAACTTTACTTGCCGAAATTAATTTACCGTAATCTTATTTAAGGTTTTTGTGACACCCCGCCTAATTAAACATCGGGTGATCAAGCCTTTATTAAATCAAAACAGGCTTCTCAAATGGTTCATTCTTAGCATCACTGTCGAAAACTTTTTAATTACTAATCCCCTAAGTAAAATTAGACCGGTGCCAAATTTTATCTTTCTTAAAACAGATAAATCAACCATGCGGAACAGAGTACAAATAATCATGTACTATAATTCAAACAACAAAGTGAAAGTACAACAGAACAAAAGTATTACCGAATAAACAATTGGCTAGAAATCCCAAACAACAATAGAATAACCACTAGTCTGAAACTAACATCTGAGACTAATACCGGACCACAAGTCCATACATAGAAGAGTGTGAGATCCTGTACTAGATCTGAATGAGAGATATCGTCTAGTCAAAATCCTGTAAGCATCCACTGTGCTACAGCTCCGAGTCCCTGGAATGGAATCATCATACATGGCATCCCTGTGGCTGGACACCTAAAAGGTTTTGAAAATATTTTATAGCAAGAGTTAGTACTCAAAACATTTTGAAAATATTTAGCAAGCGTTTATCACAATATAAAATGCGGTTATTGATTACACATGTTAGGTTCTCGTACACTCTCTTGAGTTAACTCACCCCTCATCTTTTGTGCACACCTAACGTTCTACCCTTAGTTTATCTAGCCATACTTATCAAGCTAACTAAAACCAAAGTAGTCAACTGAACTTATCTGTACCCAAGTTCCAGTACCGCCCATACAGTACAACCGTTTCACTAACATCTCGCGTATGTTAAATAATTCTCAAGTAACATTTCATCTATGTTATTTTTCAATACTTCTCATTTAGTTTCACTACTAAAATTATTACAATTCTCACAATTGTTAACTTTCCCCCTTATGTAATTAAGTTTCGTTACTTGAATTACTAAATAGATTTTCTCTATCTAAAGGTGCATTTCGTAATTAAGTTTCACTACTTAACTTACCAATTCAGTATGTATCTTTAAATACATAATACATATCAATCTACTAATACACGGAAGTAGAATATCATCAAGTATATATATTTCACACACAATATATACTAAGTATCAGCCATTACTATTTTGCCCTTTTTATACACGTAAAGGACTCTTGGTTCGGAATGATTCATCGACCCCAAGTGAGAGTTGGTTCGGAATTATCCATCGACCCCAGCTATTTAAAAATATATATATACACATATTCTGGTTCGGGACTCTCTCATCGTGACACCAGTTCAAAGTTTGGTTCGGCATTTCTCATCGACCCCAAACATATAATAACTTTATGTTAGTTCGGAATGTCTCATCGACCCTAACATAATTAATTTAGGTATAATCTCTCTACCTAAAAGATCACATAATTTAGTAGGTACACGCCCGACCTATTAATCATATACGTACGTAATATTTTAATCTCATATATTAACCGTACAATATTCGCTCTACGATTTATCTCATTAATCGTATTTATTTGAGTATTCACACAACTCTAAGGGTCCTAGTTACCCCTTAATATAATTTCAGTAGTTATTGCTTACCCTACTGGTCTATTACTTAAATTGAATTTACTGTGCCCCGTAACTCAATTTTCGAAGTCCCCGATACTCTACTAAATCGGATTATTCTCCTCGGTCCGTAATCCAAGCCCTACACCCAATGGCCTTATTGGACCTCAACAATATACCTACTGGTCTTACTCTTACTCCCATATAAGTATAATGTAAATCCTAGAATACTTATTCATTCCCGAACTCAACGAAGGATTTAACACAAAATTTTCGGGAAACAGCTTGCGTCGATCGATCGATAGTTCGAGATCGATCGATCGATCGATCAGGGACAGACGCATTTGTCTTCTTCGTTAAGATTTTTCCTCCATTAACAAACCTTCAAACTCCATTATAGTCCACCAAACTTTGACCCAATGTTCCTAACATATTTCCACATATACTAGGACAGTTTCTAACGTGTCAAATACATCAAAACTCCAATTACTTTAAAGAATTAATGAATTAAAATCTAGAATTTCTTGAAACCCTAGTTATGGTGTTCTTCCCATATTATCATTCAAAATCCAGATTTTAATCCGAAAAATCATCAAGTCTAATCTGAATCTTAAACCTCTACATAAGGTAAATCATTCTACATGAGATTCCTATCCCAACATGTATAAATATTATCTTTCTCCAATCAAAATAATGATTTAAGCAACACTATTCAAAAACCCTACACATGGGTATTATAACTTTATAATTTTTGCAATAAACAACTTGCCTTATGATCAGTAGGGTCTGATTTCGTGGTTGTTGTTGATGATTGATGATCTTCATCCTTCAATCCTTCTTCCCCAACAAGTTGATGGTAAAAATCCCTTTGAATTCTTCCCAATTCTTCCTTTTGCCTTAGAAAGTTGTGCCTCTCTTCTCTCTAATGGTATTGGTGTTGTCATGGGTGTTATAACCCTAATTCCTCTATCATACGGCTGATATACAACTCTCAATTTCGTAGGTCTCCATACCCTCTTATGTTAAAAGACCAAAACGCCCTCGAACGGTCTCGGTTTAGTCCAAAATTACCCCGGGACTCAACTAGTACCCCCGGGTATACTATTTTGACTAATTTGACCCTTCCGGACTCATCGGTGACCTCTAAATTATCATTTGAGTCACTTAAAAATATTACTCGTTCTCACCCCAACACGGTCTACACGCGTTAAGTAACTATTTACCACTCGCACTAAGTAAATAAAATGAGGTAATATAAACCGGTATCTATCTCTCGATTAGTATTCCATAATTAAAATTTTCAATAAAACTCTTTAAATTACTACTCTTACGTAATTTAAATTAAGCCGATATTTTCTCATTTAATTCTCCAATCTAATTAAATGGAATATTTGGGATATTCAGAAATATGGGGTATTACATACTTCTCCCCTTGCAAAGGAATTTCGTCCTCGAAATTAGGATAAGGCTTGGTATTAAGGCTAAGGACCTTAAGTATAATTGCATCCTCTAATACCCAATACCAAATCATAACATCCTAACGGTCGCCCCAAGTACATGACTTGCTTCATTATAAATTCTTATCGCACGTTACCCATGCCAAATATCATAATTAAGTCCTACTACTTAATTTCTCCATAGATTTTCCCAATCCAACGTTAATTCTTGAAATTAAGTTTCTCCCTACTTAATTTACCCATTTGATGTATATCTCTATATAACATCTAAGTGTCTACTATCACTCATAAGTAGAATATTATAAGGTATATATTTCACATACAATATATACTTTAAGGAAAATTGGTTCGGAAAAAATCATCGGCCCCAATAATCCTATCATTTACATTGGTCTGGGAATTACTCGACCCCAAGGTAAATGTAATGCACATGTCGGTTCAGACCTTCCGTCGATCCCAATATTTATCATCGATTTGGTTTGGAAAATCATCGACCCCAAATCGATCCCCCATGTATTGGTCCGGAACATCATCGACCCCAATACAGAGATTTAGCACACTTACTATCGCACATAAGTAGGAAAAATCAATAGGCATATATATCGTACACATAACATATACTATCGACACTTATCTTATAATCACCCCCTTCTATAACACTTTTGGGGTTATTGGCTCGGAATTCCACCTCGATCACCAATAGTTATTAATTACTTGACTCGGGATCACATCTCGAGCACCAATATATGTGTATATATCTCATCGCACATGAGTATACAATTTGTGAGCCATATATTTCACATTTCAGATACCCTAAAATGTCACACTCCAATAGAATGTCCTCATATCACGCGTTAAGGACTAAAAGTTCGAAATGTCTCCTCGAACCACACTCAAAGTACATGTATTGTTCATAATCGGTACCCACGAACCTAATCCTCATGTACAGTCCATATAGGTACTCACTCTACCTATAAATATGCTCTTATAGGCATACATTCAACCTATGAATTGATCAGTGGGCTTCTCCAAAATTCCACTATCATAAGGGCGTATCATCATTCTTTCTCACTAACATTGAGTCGTAGGTAGCACAACGTACTCAAAATAAAACTTTATCTCCATTCCTTCCTGACCATCTCTCACAGGGTGGAATTTTAAGATTTCATCCTGATTCACAATTATGTAGAGCGGCACCGTGCACTCTCCCTTTTCAACTACATACTAATCCATCCCGGTCACCCCATTTCGCTACCCCCAACGAAATGTTGGTTTAATTATGATGTTCGCAACCCATCAATAATTTATAAGTCTGTCTCCTCATTCCATCATTGGAAATGCGGGTTCACTACCACATTCCGGTTGTTCATTTCGAGTCTAACTTGTCTATTAATTAGAGGTGTATCTGGAGACAATCTCACTATGTCTCTCCTCAACATCGCTTCCCCACTTACGTCATCTTTCCTCAAGTGGTACTCTATTCCCTTTTCTCTCCGGGTTTATTATACTTTACAATCCGTGCACTCTTCGTAATTGGCGTACTTTTTGGGTTGGTTACTTTATAAGGATCAACATTTTAGTAACACGTAAGTTACTCACAACACTCAGTCAAGTAGCACCTTGCGCTACTTCTTCACCACAGTTAGGTCTCCCATATCAAGAGATAACCTTTGAACGGTTTCCCACCGACTTTCATCCCATAGGGTGTGCTGGATCTCTCAGCACATATAATCTTGGATCATCGTCTATCTCCCATGATGTTCAACCCATTTCATCGATACGACTTGTCTCCTAATTTCCCCACCGGCGTACAAAATAATTCTCCGCATCCCTCTATCTCGGATGTCTAAGGAATCCAATTGGTTAGGGCGCCCATACACCCTTTTCTCCGGGTACATTTGCAAAAACATTGCAAATGTCACACCCGTAACATGTTTTTCTTCAACTCTAGCCTAGTCTACACGACGTGACTACAATCTTGTGGGTATTCTCAATACCCTATAGACCAAAAATCAAATCCTTGTCCATAAAGTCCCACTTATCCCTTCGGGGGGATGTAAGCCTTTCGTTGTTCCTCCACAACACTACCGGCTTCACTGATGCCCTAGAATCTATCAACGTCTCTTCTCCTGACGTGTATAAAAATTCGGTCGTATTCCCTTTCGCAACCGAACTTAAACAAGGGACTTCTCCCCATGTATTCTTACTGAGCATTATCGGAGCAACACATAGTCGATATGCTCAAATTCGATTTCTCGACAATATGTGCAACCATACTCCAATATTTCTAAAGGAGTCAAGTGGCACCGCGCTTATACTATCACTAAGTCTTTAGCACTAACTACAACGGCGAGCTCGATCTCTCCGCTCAGCGGTCATACTACATACCTTGACTCACATCATTTAGGTTCCCACACACCGAAATCAATTACTATGAGATGTTCATAATCTCCGAAGTCTCTCACATATTGATGAATAATGACAACTCGACCCTTTTTCAAGTGAGGAATCGTCATAAATCCCATTCACTCGAGGCTAAAACCCCTATACTTCCTTATCCATCGCTCTGGTGGTTCAGATAGTTTTCGTACATAACACGCTTGTCCTCTCCGGAATGCAAAACTTATTGGAGTTATTATTTCTTAAAATAACTTCAAACTAAAATAAAACGTGTGGCTCTACCAACCACACTAGACATCTTTACAAAAATCCCCTTACTCCAGGCCACACTGACCGGTTTGGGGTATCCCTCCTCTCGGACTTGGTAGCCTCGATTCTGAGTACTATCATCTTGGTTCCCTTAGTTCTGCTGACCAAGAGGAACGCACTATGGGGCTTAACAGTCCCGACTTAGGATCTAATCATTAAATCCTCTAGTGGGTTTCCACTTATGGCTTGCACCAGCCCCATTACATTCAGTCTTACTCTTTGACTAAATCTTTAAACTCTCTTAACTTCGCCCCCTAGGAGCATTTACCTCTACTTTGTCGGAAGTACCATATTGTCTTCATAAACATAAGTCGTCCAAGAAGAGTTTTACCAAAATTGCGAATCATAGCTCGAGAGTCCATTCTCTCAAGGGCTCTTTTTCCCTTATACCTATCTCATCGGTACAAGTTCACTCCAAAGGATAAATTTCTCTCTCACGATTGGCCTCTACCAGGCTTTCACGTGAGGGGTTCAGATATTCCCATTCACTACGCTTCTGAATCATCATTAGAGAACTTTGCGGTTAAACTATACGTAAATTTCTTCTATTTATATATACGGACCCTCGGTCCGAATGTAGTGACTAGTATCCCCGCCACGTTGCCTCCAAAATTCACTCAAATTTTTCACTTCTGAGTATTTCTACTCCATCCTTAATGCCAAAACCTCTGGACATATTGCTTCCATTGGTTAACATGCACAATCGCCGTTTTATCACATTTTTACGGCTCGTTCTCATTAAATTTCTTCAGACCTACTCCCACTATCACTGCATTTGGCGGTCTAGATTAGCATCCCTCTTTGCTGTCGTGATACTTGGAAAATGCCTACAATGCCTCAACAACCTTTGTGGCATCAACTTCCATTACACAGTAGGAGTGACCTCAACGACGGTCATCTCTCCTATGATTACCATATTTGAACACTCCAGGCTTCATGCTGAACTCCTCCCTCCTGCAGTCCTTCCAACGCCAATGCTGGTTCTACCGCCATGTTCGACGTATCATGCCCAATCGAACTCGTATATATAACACTACATTTACTAGATAGCAGGAGAACGTAAACTACGTACGTAGAGGAGTACAACAATCCTAAGATAGGGCTCTATATCAATCAAATGATACACTAAAAACGTAGTAAGCCGTACAGATCCTATGGACACTAGAACCTGATGCTCTGATACCATCTGTGACACCCCGCCTAATTAAACATCGTGTGATCAGGCCTTTATTAAATTAAAACAGGTTTCTCAAATGGTTCATTCTTAGCATCACTGTCGAAAACTTTTTAATTACTAATCCCCTAAGTAAAATTAGACCGGTGCCAAATTTTGTCTTTCTTAAAACAGATAAATCAACCATGCGGAACAGAGTACAAATAATCATGTACTATAATTCAAACAACAAAGTGAAAGTACAACAGAACAAAAGTATTACCGAATAAACCATCGGCTAGAAATCCCAAACAACAATACAATAACCACTAGTCTGAAACTAACATCTGAGACTAATACCGGACCACAAGTCCATACATAGAAGAGTGTGAGATCCTGTACTAGATCTGAATGAGAGATATCGTCTAGTCAAAATCCTGTAAGCATCCACTGTGCTACAGCTCCGAGTCCCTGGAATGGAATCATCATACATGGCATCCCTGTGGCTGGACACCTAAAAGGTTTTGAAAATATTTTATAGCAAGAGTTAGTACTCAAAACATTTTGAAAATATTTAGCAAGCGTTTATCACAATATAAAATGCGGTTATTGATTACACATGTTAGGTTCTCATACACTCTCTTGAGTTAACTCACACCTCATCTTTTGTGCACACCTAACGTTCTACCCTTAGTTTATCTAGCCATACTTATCAAGCTAACTAAAACCAAAGTAGTCAACTGAACTTATCGGTACCCAAGTTCCAGTACCGCCCATACAGTACAACCGTTTCACTAACATCTTGCGTATGTTAAATAATTCTCAAGTAACATTTCATCTATGTTATTTTTCAATACTTCTCATTTAGTTTCACTACTAAAATTATTACAATTCTCACAATTGTTAACTTTCCCCCTTATGTAATTAAGTTTCGCTACTTGAATTACTAAATAGATTTTCTCTATCTAAAGGTGCATTTCGTAATTAAGTTTCACTACTTAACTTACCAATTCAGTATGTATCTTTAAATACATAATACATATCAATATACTAATACACGAAAGTAGAATATCATCAAGTATATATATTTCACACACAATATGTACTAAGTATCAGCCATTACTATTTTGCCCTTTTTATACACGTAAAGGACTCTTGGTTCGGAATGATTCATCGACCCCAAGTGAGAGTTGGTTCGGAATTATCCATCGACCCCAACTATTTAAAACTATATATATACACATATTCTGGTTTGGGACTCTCTCATCGCGACACCAGTTCAAAGCTTGGTTCGGCATTTCTCATCGACCCCAAACATATAATAACTTTATGTTAGTTCAGAATGTCTCATCAACCCTAACATAATTAATTTAGGTATAATCTCTCTACCTAAAAGATCACATAATTTAGTAGGTACACACCCGACCTATTAATCATATACGTACGTAATATTTTAATCTCATATATTAACCGTACAATATTCGCTCTACGATTTATCTCATTAATCGTATTTATTTGAGTATTCACACAACTCTAAGGGTCCTAGTTACCCCTTAATATAATTTCAGTAGTTATTGCTTACCCTACTGGTCTATTACTTAAATTGAATTTACTATGCCCCGTAACTCAATTTCCGAAGTCCCCGATACTCTACTAAATCGGATTATTCTCCTCGGTCCGTAATCCAAGCCCTACACCCAATGGCCTTATTGGACCTCAACAATATACCTACTGGTCTTACTCTTACTCCCATATAAGTATAATGTAAATCCTAGAATACTCATTCATTCCCGAACTCAACGAAGGATTTAACACAAAATTTTTGGGAAACAGCTTGCGTCGATCGATCGACGGCTGGGTTCGATCGATCGATCGAACAGGGACAGACGCAGTTGTCTTCTTCGTTAAGATTTTTCCTCCATTAACAAACCTTCAAACTCCATTATAGTCCACCAAACTTTGACCCAATGTTCCTAACATATTTCCACATATACTAGGACAGTTTCTAACGTGTCAAATACATCAAAACTCCAATTACTTTAAAGAATTAATGAATTAAAATCCAGAATTTCTTGAAACCCTAGTTATGGTGTTCTTCCCATATTATCATTCAAGATCCAGATTTTAATCCGAAAAATCATCAAGTCTAATCTGAATCTTAAACCTCTACATAAGGTAAATCATTCTACATGCGATTCCTATCCCAACATGTATAAATATTATCTTTCTCCAATCAAAATAATGATTTAAACAACACTATTCAAAAACCCTACACATGGGTATTATAACTTTATAATTTTTGCAATAAACAACTGGCCTTATGATCAGTAGGGTCTGATTTCGTGGTTGTTGTTGATGATTGATGATCTTCATCCTTCAATCCTTCTTCCCCAACAAGTTGATGGTAAAAATCCCTTTGAATTCTTCCCAATTCTTCCTTTTGCCTTACAAAGTTGTGCCTCTCTTCTCTCTAATGGTATTGGTGTTTCCATGGGTGTTCTAACCCTAATTCCTCTATCATACGGCTGATATACAACTCTCAATTTCGTAGGTCTCCATACCCTCTTATGTTAAAAGACCAAAACGCCCCCGAACGGTCTCGGTTTAGTCCAAAATTACCCCGGGACTCAACTAGTACCCCCGGGTATACTATTTTGACTAATTTGACCCTTCCGGACTCATCGGTGACCTCTAAATTATCATTTGAGTCACTTAAAAATATTACTCGTTCTCACCCCAACACGGTCTACACGCGTTAAGTAACTATTTACCACTCGCACTAAGTAAATAAAATGAGGCAATATAAACCGGTATCTATCTCTCGATTAATATTCCATAATTAAAATTTTCAATAAAACTCTTTAAATTACTACTCTTACGTAATTTAAATTAAGCCGATATTTTCTCATTTAATTCTCCAATCTAATTAAATGGAATATTTGGGATATTCACAAATATGGGGTATTACAGTTTTCTTTAATCACACATAGCATTCTCACTTTGTTCAATGAACCCAGTTTATCACTCGAAACTTTTCCACTTAATTTAATAGAACCATTCCTTTATCTAAATTTACCCTTTTTATTCATTCCAACACCCTTTAGTATTTTCATTGAAAATCGCGATTTCAACACACGCAATCCCCGTGTTAGAAAATTCTTATTTAATCTTTGAAAATACCTTTTCACAACACACTCATGTGTTAAATATGGGTTTAACCATTTAGGTTGTTTAACCACCCATTTATTTACTTTCTTTAACCCCTTTTCCATTCCTTTGTGGACATTACGCAATTACTAGTCGATTTCACCATTACCGGAACATTCATTTTATTCATTCAAGTTAGGTTGTATTAACGCTTTACCACACAACCCATTTCTTAACATATTCCATATTCCTTTATCTTTTCTTGGAATTTTACCATTTACCACATACTTACATGGACTCCACACCGACTACTATGCGGACCATATGCTCTGGCCAGTGATTTAGGGCTTTTCACCCAAGGGCTCTATCCCCTTCTTGCTTTCGGTGTCATCCGAGTTCCTTTGATGTGTTTTAATATTTTTAAATGTCCACATTATTCTACTTCCATACTTCTACCCGGTTGAAGCAAAAAAAACCCGAACTTAACCGTCCATTTTTTCATTAACACTCGAAAAATTATTTCCTTTCTTCTTTAAGTCCCTTATCCACGGACATGTGACTTATACTAGATTCATTCACGCCTTAGGAATTAATTCATTTTCGCACGTATTTAGTGTAAAGACATTCTTTAACATTTTTATTCCGTAAAAATGTTCCACTTTAAGCAGATTACCAATTCACCCTTTGTTTACCAAACTTGCAATTTAGTCCCTTAAAACGTGTTATTTCTCAAAATGGTTATTAAGTTTCCACTTAACCTTTAAAACACTTAGCCATTTTAATACTTGTTTATTAACACACTTTTGCCAACTTTCACATTTGTTACTTTTAACATCCTTAACACATAAAATTACACCCTTTACATAAGACTATTTTTATTTCTTAGAAATTGATATTTTTTCCATTTAGCATTAGTAGTCTCATATTATACCTTATTTAATATTTTGTTCCAAAAAATATCCATTTTTATTCCCAAGTTGTTCATTATTAGTCTTACTAGAGAAAACAATAAATAATATTATCCACATTTTTGTTCCATAAAATGCTTATTATTTCTCTTTCACTAGAAATATACTAAAATAACATTTCTCACATCTTTACTCTATAAAAATGTTTATTATTCCTTCCTACTAAGAATATATACAAATGCTATTTCCTTACATTTTAATTTCACAAAAATGTTCATTATTTATTTTTACTAGAATTACACACAAATACCATTTTCTTACATTTTTATTCCATAAAAATGTCCATTGTTTCTTTTCACTAGAAATACACACAAATACTAACTTTCTTCATTTTTATTTCACAAAATGTCTATTTTCAGATTTGTTAGAAAATACACAACAATAATATTTTCTAGCATTTTTATTCTATAAAAATGGTTATTTTCAGATTTATTAGAAAACACATAACAAAAATATTTTCTAGCATTTTTATTCCATAAAAAAAGGCTATTTTCAGATTTATTGAAAACACACTACAATAATATCTTCTAGCATTTTTATTCCATAAAAATGACTATTTTTAGATTTAGTAGAAAGCGCACAACAATAATAATTTCTAGAATTTTTATTCCATAAAAATGGCTATATTCAGATGACTAAGAACACATCATTTTTCTTATATTCCTACTCTTAATCATATACAATAATAAAACTACATTATTTATCAAATGGAGTCTCATATGTAATGAGAGTTTATTACCCACGTAAATGACTCCAAAATGGTGGTGGTGATGAATATGGGTGACTCCCCCACCTCCAAAGGTGACCCTAAAGGGAGTCACCAAAAGACTCCACCAATCAGACCTTCATGAAAGCTCCAAAATACTCCATCAAAACCTTCTTCCAAACCCCCAAGAACACTGCCTATTTATCTGATTTGAAGCTCCCACCACAACTCTCTACATTTCGCGACTTTATTTTAATAGTGGGGAAATATTGTCTTTCTTTGGTGTGGGTGTATACACTATACTGTCTTGACACAACAATGGAGGACGGTAATAGGAGAAAGGGGAAGTAGTGTGCTTCTTTAGGAGAAAAGAGGGATTGTCGTGTTTTTGTTTTCCTCATCTCTCTCTTATAGTCCAATAATGGATGATTTTGCCAACTAAAGAAACCCTGTTTTCCTAACAATTATCTATATTAGGTATAAATAAATTCTTCGTTCGACGGCACACTAAACCGATGTGATCTAAAGGTTACAACGTTGACAACGTTCAAAATGGCGAAAGACTGAATGGGTAGGACCGTCATTCAAACGACGGACCATCTCATTCGAACGCCGATGAATGTCGTTTGAACGATGATGATTATCGTTTTGAACGACCTAATAAAACAGTCGAACTTCTCTCTTAAATCCAATCTTTTTAGATTTCTCATATTTGCCCCAACTAACTTCTATAATCTTCTAAGGAGGTACCTAATTAATTTAAATGAAGGGTTAGAGGTTCCTTTGACCCTACTCCTCTTAATTTCTCTCCACGTTCACCCCCAATTCTTCTACACTTATAATAAATTCCTCGTCGATTTATAATCCATATAACTTTTAATTAGTATATCAGGACGGGATGTTACAAACTTTCCTCTTTAGGGAATTTCATCCTCGAAATTCTTGGTCCTCAAATTTAGGATCCAATCACCTTCAACTAGTTCGCAATCCTAGGGCGTTCTTAACATTATGATCTAAACCTAAGGCCTAAATCTCATCAATCATCACTGTTAGTTCACTCACAACGAACCCTAAGGTCTTATCAAAATTTTCGAGCATACCTGACTTGCCTACTTAACAAAACATCGAGACGTTCGATACTCATTAAATATCGTAATATCAACATTAAATTCATTAATATGGATCATTCCTATGTTAGGATTCACAAGCTACATTTCCTCAAAAAACATTGGATCATGCCTAACCCAGGCTGATACAATTTCAACATTCCTCGGTGCACACATCATAGATAACCACTGTAACACCCCGCCTAATTAAATACCGGGTGGCCAGTCCCATACCAAATTAAAACAGAATATACAGTTGGCTCATTCTTAGCATCACTGTCGAAAACATTTACAACTCACCCAATACTCAATTAAACTGGTGTTAAAAACTTTCCAAATTTAACTTTCAACAAAACCATTTTTTTAGTTTAAGAATAACACTACACATTTTATTCTACAAAACTGGTAACACAATAAATAACACAAAAGAATTTAAATGCAACTGGAATAAACATTCCCAAATAATATAAATCCTTTACAATAATCCCAACAATGTTAAATGTATTAAAAAGTCCAGAATACAATAGTATTTGACTCCGACAGAAAATGATAATTGAAATCCTTTGGGCGACATGCCCTAAATAAGAATACTGTGAATCAAAAAGATGATAAGCGTCTAAGCAAAACTACCATAGCTCCATAGCTCGTCACAATCAACTATGGTTGGCGTCCCTGTTGCTGGACACCTGATATAGAGATACAATAGAAGAGAAAATATGCAAGGAAACGGGTCAGAGCCCGAATGTGTAGATGATTTTTAAAACATAAAGTATTTAACAATTGCAATAAAGCATTTATTATGTACATGTTAGATCCAACTCTCACTTGCTATTCTCACCTCTCAACTAGAGTGCACACTTAACGTTTCCTATTAACCTCCTAGTTAATGGTTCCTCTTTTCTAGTCTCCATATTATAATTCCATTCCCAGATCATAATCCATGTATGTCCCATACCATACGTCACATTATTATTCATTTACATTTATCCTTTATATGATTAGTTTCACATTAACATGAATCATTACTCATTAATATGAATCGTTTCTCATTAACATGAGTTAATATTTTCAATTCTATAAGCATAAACATTCATTAACTTAATTCCATTATTTTTCTCTATTCACCGTTATCTACAATTATCACAGTAGATAGATTTAACCACAATATATCCATGTAATAATTTAATCCATTATATATATATTCATATATAATACGGCACCCCAAGTCACAGCTGCGGTGCAATGCATTACTCTGCTATCATGTCCCATCATCGCAGGTCGCCGAATAGGGGACTAAAGGTTCGGTAAGATTCCACGAACCACAAACAACAACAAACAAATTGGAGGCGGACATAGTTCTCGTATCCATGGGTCACGCACATACCTACGTACCCACAGTCAGCGGACTTATCAACTCCCCGATAAGTCTTTCTTAGACCTATGTTCTCGAGCGACAAATCAAAGATCCCATGGATTCATCAGGATATGACTGCCCTCACGCGCAAACCTCCCACCGATAGCAAGTAAGCTAGGTATGTCATACACATAAATCATCAATCAATCAAATAGGTATTATCATACCTATAATATAATATCAATAAGGTAATTATCTCTACCCTAAGATATTTCCCATACGTAGAATTATATCTCTTCTAAATTCCACGTATTAAAATATCATATCTTTACTTCATAATTTAATTATCCTCGCATCCTATAACATCTCTCCACTCCCGACGTCGTTAAGGTTCATGCGCGGAGCGTCTCACAAATCGAAATCCAAACAAGGAACCCCTCCAATACACTACTACTTAACTTTGTCGATCGAGGAGGTCCGAAAACTTCAACTATGCGATCGGGATAACCTCATACCCTCTTTCAACCAAATGTGTTCTAAACTCCCATCTCACATGATTCAAATAGGAATTTCCTCATCTTATATTCAGTAAGAAGTCACTAATATCCTACTGGTCCATAACATTATTTCTCCCGAACTACTACGAGTTTAGTTCTCCTTTTAATTAAGGTTAAAACTGATAGTTTCAAATCTCTTATAAATACATATTCTTTCACTTAGGATTAAACCCTCTTGTAAACTTAAGGATACCCAGATGTTATATTCAATCACCCCTACTGGTCCTATCTTAAATCCTCATACATCCCCATTTGGAATTTAACAAATGAATCTAGCAACCGAAATTCCATTCAATATAAGTTTCATCATTTAAATCTCTCGAATCCAAATCAAATTAATTCAAATCTTATCAAGGGTTTACTGATATTTTCTAGGTCCCATAATGTCCAAATAATAATCACCAAAGATCCACAAAAGGTTTGGGATAAGAATCAACATTTAAAAAGAAACATTTTTACATATTCTAGGGAGGTCGATCGATCGAAGGCAGGGGTCGATCGATCGATCCCTCAGGTCACAGCCTGGTTTTTCTGCATTTCAGCAACTACGGGTTTCACCATTTTTACTCATTCAAACCTTCATATTAACCTCCAAAATGAGTTATAATTATTACTACATGATATGTCAACATATATGAACGATTTCCAGTACTCTAAACATCTTAGGATCATCAAGGGATTGGATTAAAAAGAATGTTTATCTCCTTATTTCCAGAAAATTATCATCATATCATCTTCAAGAACACATCAATGGTTTTAATAATTTTTTCAACAGATTCATGACTATTTCGTGGATTATTATCATCCTAAAACATGAGTTAAATTCCTATATCATTTCAGTTTTCCAGAAATCCATTTAATACTCCATTATTTCTTCCAAACATGAATAATCTTCTCTTTTCATACTATTCTAACATGGACAATATACGAACTTAAATTGCCATTATCAAACACTTGCCTTTACTGTAGGTCTGATCCTTTGGTGTAGTATATCTCAGTTGGTTGTCCCTTCTCCGGTCAAACTCCGGTGGTGGTTGGTGGTGGTGAACCTTGGTTCTTGTTCTTCTCCTTCCCAAGTAGGCTTTTCCCTTCCCAAGTACCCTTTCACTCTCTCTAGGAAGATGGCTTCTCTAATTTGTGAAGAGGAGATGAATAACCCACATACACTTAATCTATCAATACTTATAATAGGACAAACCCGAAATCACTATTCATCCCCCCTAGAAAAATGACCAAAATGCCCTTTCGGGTTGTCTATTCATTTCCAAATGACCCGAGACTCAAAATTAACATCCAAATAGACTTTTCTGACTATTTCGAACCTTCCGGACGCAACGATGCAGTCGAAATGACTATTAGATCGATAGAAAATAAATTTCCTTTTTTAATTTAATAAACTAGTTCCGACACGTCCCATACTGCGTCTGACTAAAAATATAAATTACCGAATTTATATCATACAGTCATATCAATGACATCACATTCATATATTACCTAAATATCTTTAAGTAATATTCAGAATCATCCATTTTAATATCCACCGTCTGGATAAAACCTGAATGAATTAATTAATAATAAAATCTAATTAATCCATTAATTTAAAATATAACCCATTTTAAAAGTCATTTAAAATTACGGGGTATTACATACTTCCCCCCTTATAACAGAATTTCGTCCCGAAATTCAGGAATATAAGTCATACCGGTAAGGTCAACTCCGAGTATAAATCTCACATCGCAAGAAATCCAAGATGTACCGCCCATACAGTACATTAACAAAATCCCTATCGATGTTATACGCCAAGCCTCACCATATAGTTTCAACTGAATCAAATTTAGACTTTACCTAATCTTCCCTATACCGTCCTCGTGACAAACTTTGAGAAAAATGATCCTCTCGTAGTGAACAAATAAATCCTGAAGTCACAATTACTTACCTTTTTCACAAGTATGAAAAATACTACAATCCAATCATCCAGGGCGCCCATACACCCTCTCGTACCGCTTTCAATATTAAAAGTTTTCGCAAAGGTTATAAACTCGTTTCCCAAAGACCTAACTTATTTCGACTCCCAACGGTTATTAGTTTCATGCGTGGGGTGTCTCGCAAGCAAAATCCAAACAAGGAACCACCCCGATACACTACTTCCTAAAGTAGTCGGTCATCGAAACTCCTAAGGTCCTTAGTCAATAATATATAAAAATTTGGTTTATAAAAAAAATCAGGTTTATTGATTTAAAATAAAAATTAGGTTTTATCGATTTCAAATAGGGTCTACGCATCTACTCTCTTATAGAAGACAAGATGCAGACATATGCTCTCATATGCCACAAGTCAATGCATGCCGATAGTCACATCACGCTCGGACATGACCAAGATAAGTAATCCCATAAAAATCAAACCCACGTGATAACAAGTAATATATAGGTGTCCCACACCCCTCAGTGAGTCTACGTAAATAAAGATGCTATAGGCTAAGTTTAACAACCCTTTTTCCCACACAATATCTATCACTACAAAAATCAATACGCCTCATACTTCCTTAGATAGGAAATATACCCTCATTTGCGGGTGATGGTTGTTGAATCCCAATATTATAACTTTGCTCCGATGAGTCAAGAAAAATTTTACCCCAAATTTTCAGTTCTAGTTAACCACACTCCACTGTATACCCAAGCCTTTCAATATATTGCCTTCGTTAGGGAACATACACAATTCACGCATTTCAAGATCTTCTACTGATGACTCTCCTAAATTTTTCCATAATAGGGGTGACCTCGACTATGGTCATCATACTCGAACATACTTCATAACCTCCTAAGTATGATCTCCGCTAACCGTCCAATGGCCCTCATCTGCCATACGTACGTAATGAAAGATTCCCCAATAAATGTTGGCGAATTTTATAGTTCAACCCATCAGTGAACATTAGGACTCTCCTCTCCTCAGTAGGTACTTCAGCTGGTACCAAATTAGTTAATCTCGTAAACTCTTCCTCATATTCCGCCACAGTTTTCTCTCCCTGTTTCAAATCAAGTAGCTTCCGCCTCATCTCTGTCTGGATGGCGGAAGGAAAATACTTCCCATCAAACTGTATCCAAAAGTCTTGGATAGTCAATGTGTCCCTCTCCTCCATAGTGGTCGTAGCTTCCCACCATTGAAAAGCTGCCCCTACTAGCTTAAATGTGGAACCTCAGTGCATTCGATCATTCTCAAGTGCCGTTGGATATCTTTCTTCCATTGGCTAGCAGTCACAACATCTGATCCTCCCTGAAACTCAGGTGGGTGCGCTTTCTGAAAGGCATTCCTCGCTCGTTCCCATGCAGTAGGAAACACTTGCCCTTGCGCGGGTGGCACAACCAGTGCCGGTGCGGGAGCCTGCTGAATAGCAGCTACAGCAGCATTGACTGCCTGAGTGACAATTGCAGCAACTTCGGCTGCAGTCATTGTACCCTGAGCTAGGGTGGGCTGAGGTGCACGTCGAGGAGGCATCTGAAACGAGAGAACACTATCAGTATTTGATATCTCAAAATAGCTGAAGATCGTAAGCGTAAATAGAAAAGCAATAATCCTACTCATAGGGCTCTACATCAAAGAACGCTAAGCTGAAGACACAATAAGCCGTACAGATCCTAAAGGACACTAGAACCTGATGCTCTGATACCACCTGTAACACCCCGCCTAATTAAATACCGGGTGGCCAGTCCCATACCAAATTAAAACAAAATATACAGTTGGCTCATTCTTAGCATCACTGTCGAAAACATTTACAACTCACCCAATACTCAATTAAACTGGTGTTAAAAACTTTCCAAATTTAAATTTCAACAAAACCATTTTTTTAGTTTAAGAATAACACTACACATTTTATTCTACAAAACTGGTAACACAATAAATAACACAAAAGAATTTAAATGCAACTGGAATAAACATTCCCAAATAATATAAATCCTTTACAATAATCCCAACAATGTTAAATGTATTAAAAAGTCCAGAATACAATAGTATTTGACTCCGACAGAAAATGATAACAAAAATCCTTTGGGCGACATGCCCTAAATAAGAATACTGTGAATCAAAAAGATGATAAGCGTCTAAGCAAAACTTCCATAGCTCCATAGCTCGTCACAATCAACTATGGTTGGCGTCCCTGTTGCTGGACACCTGATATAGAGATACAATAGAAGAGAAAATATGCAAGGAAACGGGTCAGAGCCCGAATGTGTAGATGATTTTTAAAACAACAAGTATTTAACAAGTGCAATAAAGAATTTATTATGTACATGTTAGATCCAACTCTCACTTGCTATTCTCACCTCTCAACTAGAGTGCACACTTAACGTTTTCTATTAACCTCCTAGTTAATGGTTCCTATTTTCTAGTCTCCATATTATAATTCCATTCCCATATCATAATCCCCGTATGTCCCATACCATACGTCACATTATTATTCATTTACATTTCTCCTTTATATGATTAGTTTCTCATTAACATGAATCATTACTCATTAATATGAATCGTTTCTCATTAACATGAGTTAAGCTTTTCAATTCTATAAGCATAAACATTCATTAACTTAATTCCATTATTTTTCTCTATTCACCGTTATCTACAATTATCACAGTAGATAGATTTAACCACAATATATCCATGTAATAATTTAATCCATTATATATATATTCATATATAATAGGCACCCCAAGTCACAGCTGCGGTGCAATGCATTACTCTGCTATCATGTCCCATCATCGCAGGTCGCCGAATAGGGGACTAAAGGTTCGGTAAGATTCCACGAACCACAAACAACAACAAACAAATTGGAGGCGAACATAGTTCTCGTATCCATGGGTCACGCACATACCTACGTACCCACAGTTAGCGGACTTATCAACTCCCCTATAAGTCTTTCTTAGAACTATGTTCTTGAGCAACAAATCAAAGATCCCATGGATTCATCAGGATATGACTGCCCTCACGTGCAAACCTCCCACCGATAGCAAGTAAGCTAGGTATGTCATACACATAAATAGTCAATCAATCAAATAGGTATTATGATACATATAATATAATATCAATAAGGTAATTATCTCTACCCTAAGATATTTCCCATACGTAGCATTATATCTCTTCTAAATTCCACGTATTAAAATATCATATCTTTACTTCATAATTTAATTATCCTCGCATCCTATAACATCTCTCCACTCCCAACGTCGTTAAGGTTCATGCGCGGAGCGTCTCGCAAAGCGAAATCCAAACAAGGAACTCCTCCAATACACTACTACTTAACTTTGTCGATCGAGGAGGTCCGAAAACTTCAACTATGCGATCGGGATAACCTCATACCCTCTTTCAACCAAATGTGTTCTAAACTCCCATCTCACAGGATTCAAATAGGATTTTCCTCATCTTATATTCAGTAAGAAGTCACTAATATCCTACTGGTTTATAACATTATTTCTCCCGAACTACTACGAGTTTAGTTCTCCTTTTAATTAAGGTTAAAACCGATAGTTTCAAATCTCTTATAAACACATATTCTTTCACTTAGGATTAAACCCTCTTGTAAACTTAAGGATACCCAGGTGTTATATTCAATCACCCCTACTGGTCCTAACTTAAATCCTCATACATCCCCATTTGGAATTTAACAAACGAATCTAGCAACCGAAATTCCATTCAATATAAGTTTCATCATTTAAATCTCTCGAATCCAAATCAGATTAATTCAAATCTTATCAAGGGTTAACTGATATTTTCTAGGTCCCATAATATCCAAATAATAATCACCAAAGATCCACAAAAGGTTTGGGATAAGAATCAACATTTAAAAAGAAACAACTTTACATATTCCGGGGAGGTCGATCGATCGAAGGCAGGGGTCGATCGATCGATCCCTCAGGTCACAGCATGGTTTTTCTGCATTTCAGCAACTACGGGTTTCACCATTTTTACTCATTAAAACCTTCATATTAACCTCCAAAATGAGTTATAATTATTACTACATGATATGTCAACATATATGAACGATTTCCAGTGCTCTAAACATCTTAGGATCATCAAGGGATTGGATTAAAAAGCATGTTTATCTCCTTATTTCCAGAAAATTATCATCATATCATCTTCAAGAACACATAAATGGTTTTCATTACTTCTTCAACAGATTCATGACTATTTCGTGGATTATTATCATCTTAAAACATGAGTTAAATTCCTATATCATTTCAGTTTTCCAGAAATCCATTTAATACTTCATTATTTCTTCCAAACATGAATAATCTTCTCTTTTCATACTATTCTAACATGGACAATATACGAATTAAAATTGCCATTATCAAACACTTGCCTTTACTGTAGGTCTGATCCTTTGGTGTAGTATATCTCAGTTGGTTGTCCCTTCTCCGGTCAAACTCCGGTGGTGGTTGGTGGTGGTGAACCTTGGTTCTTGTTCTTCTCCTTCCCAAGTAGGCTTTTCCCTTCCCAAGTACCCTTTCACTCTCTCTAGGAAGATGGCTTCTCTAATTTGTGAAGAGGATATGAATAACCCACATACACTTAATCTACCAATACTTATAATAGGATAAACCCGAAATCACTATTCATCCCCCCTAGAAAAATGACCAAAATGCCCTTTCGGGTTGTCTATTCATTTCCAAATGACTCGAGACTCAAAATTAACTTCCAAATAGACTTTTCTGACTATTTTGAACCTTCCGGACGCAACGATGCAATCGAAATAACTATTAGATCGATAGAAAATAAATTTCCTTTTTTAATTTAATAAACTAGTCCCGACACGTCCCATACCGCGTCTGACTAAAAATATAAATTACCGAATTTATATCATACAGTCATATCAATGACATCACATTCATATATTACCTAAATATCTTTAAGTAATATTCAGAATCATCCATTTTAATATCCACCGTCTGGATAAAACCCGAATGAATTAATTAATAATAAAATCTAATTAATCCATTAATTTAAAATATAACCCATTTTAAAAGTCATTTAAAATTACGGGGTATTACAACCACCTTATTACATAATTCTACCCGATCATTATTTCCTACGAGATCCCTATGCTGACCTAGGGTCACCTTGGGTATCACAACTTGCATATATACAGATGATCATCTCCTAGATCTCCAAATTTCGAACCAAGTGCAACACTATCATCCAATGTTTATCAGGTTCCAATATTCATAATACTATAAACTCACAAACTCGGGACACACGACCAAGTCATAACTAGTTATACCGGCTAACTAAAAACATGTTAACCTAAAGTAATCAGGTAACACATGCAACTAAATATAAGAATGCGAGACCATATGCACATGAGAATAGGTGTAAAATAAAGGTGCATCCGAAGATAGTGCACTCACATACCGTGATGCATAAGTCACAATCAGCCTAACCCGCATCAATAGTAAGCCAACGTAGCGCTAAACCTGAATCAAAACTAATCAACAACCTCCCGTTACCGGGATCAAAGAAGACGCAATAATTCTACAAATCGGGGGACTACCACGCTTGAAGGGAACAATAAATTTTTGAAGGTGGATCGACCCACACGAAGTACGAACCCACAACGTATACTTGAATTTTATAACTTTTTATCGATACCTACTAAGCACCATAGCCTTACCACATACCCTAGTTCGACCCCTTAACGATGATGAGTTCTACTCAAGAATCATCTGTTCATACCGGACGCAAAAAATACGAAACAAATCCCCTTCGGGAGGCTGAGGTGCTATACTTCCCTCCTTAGGACTAATGCCACCTATTCATCACTGGTAAGCACAATTATCCTAAATCAAGGCGAAGTTGCTTTTCTTGACACTTATCATTAGTTACCGACCTATCATAGCTAGACCTCTAAAATTTCCATACGCGGTAACTAACCTTAATTTTTGAGATCACTCATCATAAAGTGAACATAGCACTCACATAGCTTCAGACGTGAACCATTGTTATCCCCTTAGTTCCACCTACATGATCCCAAATTACAATTACTCTAATGGCATCTCGACTTTCAAACATCACTCATGCCTAATGATTTCCCTCAACAAAGTCACTACTCACCATACAGGTAGCACACTTAGGTGCTATGTTCAAATCTAACACTTCATCCCGAGTTCTATTTATAAAAGCCACAACGAACCTCATCATGTTTTAAGTCTCCTAGGTGAACCACCTAGCATTGACTAACCTATTTTCAAAATTATCTTCGAAGGCCATATCATGACACATGCCTATAAATAAGCCGTAGAACTAACTCTAAGGTATTGCCACAAATCGACATGACCTAACCGTTCTTACAATTATCAATGGTCTACCATCACTTATGTAAACTTCAATATAAAAATAATTTCCAATGCCTTATGGGTGACGACATCGAACTCATTTGTTTCTCTAAACTGCTTACACATCTACTACCATAAACCACTAGTCATACCATGGCATATGTTACACAACCTTGAGTCTATCGCCATGAAATGGACACCACTACATAAACCTCAATGAAATAATAAATCCCAAGGTTTCGAAGAGAGATACCATCATTGTTGTAATGCACAGTACACAACCTTAAATTCACAATTATTAGGGAATGACTACCACTCGCATTAACATCTTACTAGCTAAACCTTAGTATATTAATACTGATTTTACACACCTATCCGAATTACTAACCCAAGGTTAATCTCATCAAACCACCTTGGTACTTATCTCCAAAGGGCATTCAACGCAATTCACGTGCGTACCCAGAATGCCAACCTGTAGTTAAATTCCCTAGACCACATCATTTAATTACTAATGAGTGACCGACCACTATAACTGAGTAACCTTACTATGTAGACCTCATAGTATGTGCGTGTGTGTGTGTGTGTGGTAGGATACGGGATGTTGAACATTACCTATGAACACTAAGGCCCATGCCTATGAACGCCACGAGGGATCCTATTTCTCAATGACAAACTACAATCACCAACTCTAAACTAATACCACATAATTTTTTGGTAGGACAAGGGTCATCGGGTATTGCCCAAGAGAAGGCCCACCCTAATAATGCAGCAAGAGGTCCTATTCGAAGACGCCACAACTTAATTACTCAGTGATAAGTCACCACGATTATATTGGCTCACTCATGGGTTACCCCAATCATTAGGATTATCTAAATCCTCACAATAGTCAAGGCACATGAATCGGGACATATTAAACTCAAGCCCGCAACCAAGGGACCTAACCGTTTCTCACCATGTAGCTAACACTTGTGAATACTTTCATCAATCAACAACTACTAAGGCGTCCGCTCGTAAGAATAACATCCTATACACTAAGACTGACTTATCCTCTAGCGTTGGCCTACATCAATTTAAATGCTCATTGGCCTTACCACCAATCACGGTACTACCCTAAGGATCGAATTTGCCTAATCACCACATCGATATTGACCTCTCACATGAGTCACACCCAAGGCTACATATAATTTAAATCATGATTTCCCATCATGCAGTTATGACACTATAACAATCAATCCCCACTGTTGATTATCCACAAAATTTGCACAACTTGCCTAAATGGGCGTCATATCATTCTATCGATATCTCCAAAAACTATTCGTCAACAAGGTTGGAACACAAACACCTCACACTACGAATCACGGTGTCACCACTTTGTGGCTTATATGGATACTTGTAAATTATTACAATTCTAATAAGAAACACGGAATCGATTAATAACTATCAATTTAATCATGTGCCATTTGACAGTAACCTAACTTGTCATGCTAACCTCTTTGACCTTACTATTGAGGACACGAACCATAACCGTCACACAACTAACGTGATTGGACCAATCCAACACTAACGTCGAAAGATCTAATACCGCCCTCACCACATCACACTCGAAAGGAATCTTGAACCTAGAGCTCTGATACCATTTGTAACTCCCCGATCCGGATTTATGGGCTACCTATGGTTAACCCGGTTCGAATCTAGTCGCTGGGTGTGAGGTGAAATGAAACAACCTTGATAATGTCGCTAATCCAATTTTTATTTTAGTTAACATTTCACTTGTTTAGCTTGAAATTTTAGTTTCAAGATAAACTACGTGTGGGACCTGTGGGGAGCACCCCGATTCCAAGAAAACAGAGCCTCTAGTGTAAAATAAATAAAGTATACTTACCAGTATAATGTCCCCAAAATACGAATCCGCACCAAACCTGTCGTAACAAAGTGGGGATGCTAGCCTATGCCCAGTGGGAATATATAAGTAGTGTAGAAATGAACGGCAGAAAGAAATACTCACATGCTACAATCACATGCATGCAAAAATATGTATATATCTACATATGTATATCTTTGAAAAATACATATTCCAATGCATTACTCAATTTATTTCCAAAAACGTTGCTTGCTCGGATTAATTGACCTTAATCTTATTTAAGGTTTTCTTTAATCACACATATCATTCTAACTTTGTTCAACGCACCCGGTTCATCACTCGAAACCTTTTCAATTAATTTATTAGAACCATGCCATTATAAAAATTTACCATTTTTATTCATTCCAATACCCTTTAGTATTTTCTTTGAAAATCGCCATTTCAACACACGCAATCCCCGTGTTAGAAAATACTTATTTAATCTTTGAAAATCCCTTTTCACAACACACTCTTGTGTTAAATATGATTTTAACCATTTAGGTTGCTTAACCACCCATTTATTTACTTTCTTTAACCCTTTTCCCATTCCTTTGTGGACATTAATAGATTTACGCATTTACTTGTCCATTTAACCATTACCGTAACATTCATTTTATTCATTCAAGTTAGGTTGTATTAATATCACACAACAAATTTCTTAACATGTTCCATATTCCTTTATCTTTTCTCGAAATTTTACCATTTATCGCATACTTACACGGGCTCCACACCGACGGCTATGAGCACCATATGCTCTAGCTAGTGATTTAGGGCTTCACCCAAGGGATCCGAGACTTTCTTGCTTTATCCCGGTGCCATCCGAGTTCCTTTTATGTGTTTTAACATTTTATGAATGTCCACATTATTAAACTTCCTTACTTTTACCCGGTTGAAGCAAAAAAAAAAAACTCAGATTTAACCATTCGTTTTTTCATTAATACTCGAAAAATTATTCCCTTTGTTCTTTAAGTCCCTTATCCACACATACGTGATTTATACTAGATTCATTAACGCCTTAGGACTTAATTCATTTTTTCATGCATTTCGTCTAAAGACATGCTTTAACATTTTTATTCCATAAAAATGTTCCACTTTAAGCAAATTACCAATTCACCATTTGTTTACCAAACTTGCAATTTAGTCCCTTGATAAGTGTTATTTCTCAAAATGGTTATTAAGTTTCCAACTTAACCTTTAAAACACTTAGCCATTTTAACACTTGTTTAATACCACACTTTTGCCAACTTTCACATTTGTTACTTTAACATCCTTAACACATAAAATTATACCCTTTACACAAGACTACTTTTATTTCTTAGAAATTAACATTTCTTCCATTTAGCATTAGTAGTTTCATACTATACCTTATTCAATATTTTGTTCCATATCCATTTTTATTCCCAAGTTGTTCATTGTTAGTCTTAATAGAAAACATAATAAACAATATTATCCACATTTTTGTTCCATAAAATGTTTATTATTTACCTTTCACTAGTAATATACTAAAATATTATTTGTCATATCTTTACTCTATAAAATGTTTATAATTCCTTTCTACTAAGAATACACACAAATGCTATTTCCTTACATTTTTATTTCACAAAAATGTTCGTTATTTCTTTTTACTAAAAATACACACAAATACCATTTTTATTACATTTTTATTCCATAAAAATGTTCATCATTTCTTTTCACTATAAATATACATAAATACTATTTTCCTTACTTTTTTATTTTTCAAAATGTTTATTTTCTGATTTATTAGAAAACACACAACAATAATATTTTCTAGCATTTTTATTCCATAAAAATGGCTATTTTCAGATTTATTAGAAACCACACAACAATAATATTTTCTAGAATTTTTATTCCATAAAAATGACTATTTTCAAATTTATTAGAAAACATACAACAATAATATTTTCTAGAATTTTTATTTCATAAAAATGGCTATATTTAGATTACTAAGAACACATCATTTTTCTTATATTCCTACTTTTAATTATATACAATCCTAATACTACAATATTTATCAAATGGAGTGTCAAATGTAATGAGAGTAGATTACCCACCTAAATGACTCCAAAATGGCGGTGGTTATGAAGATGGGTGACTCCCCCACCTTCAAAGGTGGCCCTAAAGGGAGTCAGAAAAAGACTCCACCAATCAGACCTTCATGAAAGCTCCAAAATACTCCATCAAAACCTTCCTCTAAACCCCCAAGAACACTACCTATTTATCTTATTTGAAACTCCTACAATAACTCTCTACATTTCGCGACTTTATTTTAACAGTGGGGAAACATATGTATTTCTTTGGTGTGGGTGTATACACTATACTGTCTTGACACAACAATGGCAGCTGGTAATAGGAGAAAGGGGAAGTAGTGTACTTCTTTGGGAGAAAAGAGGGATTGCCGTGTTTTTTTCCTCATCTCTCTCTTATAGTCCAACAATTGATGATCTTGACAACTAAAGAAACCTTATTTTCCCAACAATTCTCTATATCGGGTATAAATAAATTCTCCCTTCGAGAACACACTAAACCGATCTGATCCGAATGTTACAGCGTCGACAACGTTCAAAATGGCGAAATACTGACCGGACAGGACCGTCGTTCGAACGACAGACCATCTCATTCGAACGACGATGAATGTGGTTTGAATGATGATGACTATCATTTTGAATGACCTGCTAAAATTGTCGAGCTTCTCTCTTAAATCCAATCTTTTTTGATTTCTCATATTTGTCCCAACCAACTTCTATATTCTTCTAAGGAGGTACCTAATTAATTCAAATGAAGGGTTAGATGTTCCTTAGACACTACTCCTCTTTATTTCACTCCAAGTTCACACTTCAATATTACTAACATTTCTTTGAAATCCCATACACAAATAAAACATTGCTAACACTTAGGAAAATAATAGAAATATTAAACACAAATATATTTTGTGTAGTTGATATTTAATTCCAAAAACAAAGAATATAAAGAAAAAATAATGCTATTGCAGATATAAAACTGAGTAAAATTTGAAAATATTATGCAATAAATGCTATTATAATCATTGTATACATACATACCAACATTCGTACATATGATACATGTATGTGTGTGTGTGTGTATCTATTTCTATGTGTATTTTTATACCGCTGCAGCACTATGTACTTTCAGTGTAAGTGGACAATTTTTTAAAAACTATAACTTTTTCATTTGGTCTGTTTTCTTGACGGTAACTTTTCATTTGGTCCGTTTTCTTGCCGCCTAACCCCTGGGAGAGGGGCCTACCTCACACCTAGGTGTGTCTTTTAGAACACTGGTTACGAGACAAGGCTATTTATCAATCGAGGATAGTATTTACTTCTGTCATATAAGGGATCACTCTCGACGACAACATAGCCCCATACCCCTCCAAACAGGGTCAAGTGACCAACACAATATGTTCGGTTTTGGTCCCTTATTTTAGGACCGATTTAATAGGTTCGGTCCTTAAAAATCCTAAAAATCGGACAGGACCGGACCACGAATACCCCTATGAACTACGAAACGTGATGGAGGGAATGCGGACAGAGGCCGTAGGTACTCTTAGTGTACAACACAACTAATGTCAATGTAGTGCACATTGATGCCATCAAAATAGAGCTAAAAAAACATATGCGGGTCAGCCCCACTATGCTTTGACAAGGTATCTTGCAGTCACACTCTAATGACAAGGGTGTATCAAAAGGACGTGTGTAAGCGTACATATGGGACTTATTTTGTTAATGTGTACAAATACAAAAAGCGTCGGGGTCAAGAGGTCTTAATAAATCATAATTTGAAGAAGGAGTGGCGTTGTACCTCCAGATGCAAGATCGACACCACCATTTACAACAAACGTGGGGTACAATTAGGAAAATTATACACTATTTTGCTGTGATGAGAAATGACCCTGATGCGATCCAGATGGAGTGTAATGTTCTCCATCAAATGCTCAATACGAGAGACTACATCCAAGATGAGCCTGAATCATCTTTTAAGAGATATCGTAGACAGGCCAGCGCACCATAGTTTATTAGTAGTATTTTTCCTTTAAACATTTTTACTCAAACATTTATTTTAATATTATGTTTTCGATGCATATGCATATGCATATGTTTCCATACAGTATTATGGTTCCATTTCTCTTTTCTAAATTTAATTGAATTTAACCCAAAATTAAGTTCTACTGCAATTTTTAAAAAAAAATTATTTACTCCCTGTGCATTTTGCTCTTCATTTTTGTGGCTATTGGTTTTCAAGGGTCATATGTTGCGCCTGAATTTGCTTATTTGGAAACACTTAATTAGTTGGATCCATGCCTTCTGAGAAGGTGTAAGAAGAGAGCAATATTTATAACTAACATTTGTAAATTGTTGTCATAAAATGAACTCTAAAGTAGTAAAAGGAAAAATGTAGTGTAATAGGATATGATATTCTAAAGTATACCTTATCAAAGGCGTTAGGTTCCTTATATGACCGAAAATAAGAACTCGAAAGGCGGGGCTTTTTTGGCCCCTTAGGTTTTGGTCGAGGAACCGAATATGATTTTGGATTCGACTTGCGATAGCTTGTAGTAGAACTCAACTCGAAAACTTTATCTTCGTCATCTGAGGACGAAACAATAATGGTAGTCCTTTTTCCCATCACAGGCAACAAAATCAATGCCTACTTGTTAGGGCTTTGAATGGATGCTAAATTGGTCGCTAACAGGTTCATGTAGTTCAAAGTTTATTAAACCCTAGCAATAAAAAAAACTTGAGGTATCGATGGAGAAAGATCGACAGTGAAGAATATTTTTTACCTAATTTAATCGGAGGCGAGTATATATACTGTTTTCGTAGGGGGCGAAATAAAGGTGGGTGTTTTTTGGGGAGATTCGCGTAGCGTAGCTGAGAAGCTGATGAGGATGGATAGAAATTTGATGTCTCTTGTACATCAAATTTTTTGATGGGGATTCTAATTGATTAATATTGTTAATGCGGACCTATTTTCATAAGTGATGTGAGCTCTTACCAAGAGTAGTGGACAATCATAATTCAAGACATTAAAAAATTTAATGTCTCTTTGACATCAAATTTTTACATGCCGTTTAGAGCAACTCTTATGGGTAGTGCAAATATATACACATTGCTATGGCAAATTTATCCTGTTAAAATGAAGGAAAATGGAGGAAAATGCTATGGGTAGTGTAAATATACCCTACAAAACATCAAAGCTGCGTCGTTTAGGGCCTTGTTTCCTCCATGGAAAATGATGTTCTGCTTAAGAGTTAAAGGCACTATTTCTTAGGATGAAAATGATATTTCTCTTAAGGATTTATGACTTTACATTTCAACCCCAACATAACTTCTTGTAATTAAATAAAACACCCCAAATTAAATATTTCATCTGTCTATCAACCCACTACCAAACCTGCTAAATTTTTTACTCCTATAAATTTTTATCTCATTCATAAAAAAAATATTTCAACGTGTATTTAAAAAGAAATAGTCGTTTAAAAAATATATAGGTTGTAAAATTTAGGGGATAGAAATCTAATTATACAAAAGTGTGTAAAATCTAGGGGTGTTCACGGGTCGATTCGGGTCGGTTTTGGACCCTAATTCAAATAGGATCAATCGGTTCGGTTTTGGAAAAGGTCAGACCGAAACCGAACCGACTATGAAAAAAATCATCGGTTTCGGTTCACAGCGGTTTCGATTCGGTTCAGTTACGGGTCGGTTTTTCGGCGATTTCATGTTTGGGCTGATTTTTTTAAGGCCGATTTTCGATTTGGATCGGTTTTCGAAGGTGGTTAATGGATTTTGGATATAAAAATATAAGTTATTTAGGTATTTTTAATATATATTGGTTTTTGGTCGGTTCGGTTTGAATCGGTTTTTCCCACGTATAAACCGTCAACCGAACCGACATGGTCGTTTTTTTATATCCGTAAATCGTAGGCCGAACTGGGCTAAAAAAACTGCCGATTTTGGTTCGGTTCGGGCCGGTTCGGTTCGGTTTTTGGGTCAGTCAATTTTTTTGCACACCCTTAGTAAAATCCTAGGCGGAACGTCATTTTCCGTTTATGGCATTTTTTTTGTTTCTTGGGCGGAACATCATTTTCTGCTTAAGTTGGGCCCCACAAAAAATAACTTGTCGGCTGCTAGTCCATTTCCAAATTTGTTATTGTTTACCCTACCAAATGCTAAATATACAAGTTTACCCTACCCACAGCATACATATTTAGTGCATATATACACATTTAGCATACCCATAAGGTAGGGATGGAAATTTAATCCGACCCGACCCGATCCTAACGGGGCGGGTTAAAAACCCATTTCAAATAATTGGGGCAGGTTTGGGTTTTTTAAAAAATGTTTATTAAATGGGGTGGTTTGGGTTTTGTCAAAATATGCTCGACCGGCCCAACCCCTCCTCGTTTAGTAAATTTACTATTATATCCTTATTATACTAAATTAATATATATATATATATATATATATATATATATAATGCTCTTGTTCGGACTAGTCCGCATTTTAAAAATGCTAACCGGGCATGTGTCACCTAACGATGTGCCTAGAAATTATCGCCTAAATTATAGGCACACTCTCTCTCTTTTCTGGGCTCACCGTCAGGTGACACATGTCCAGTTCACACTCTTAAAATGCGGACTGGTCCGCACAAGAGCAGGACTGTATATATATATATATATATAAACTTATGAAAGAAACCCTAGTCCCTTTAACTTAGCCGGCCACTATCAATCTCGTCAAACCCATTTCTCTCTCTCTAAACATTCTTTCTGTCTCTGCACTCTCTTCTTTTCTGCCTCTTTATGCACTCTCTTTCTGTCTCTCAGCGGCCACACCCACACAGCAGCGAGTCAGCAACCACACCGATTTCTTCATTTCAGGGTTAGCTAATTTCAAGGTTTGCGACCACACGGTAAGGTTTCGACCACACATCAGTGTTTTACTTCATTATGATTTATGATTCAAGGTTGTTTGTTTCGTTTTAATCTACTTCTAGGCTCGAGGTGGACGAGGGTTTCTTTTGGTGTATTGTGGATATATTCTTCTTCTTCTTCTTCTTCTTCTTCTTCTTCTTCTTCTTCTTCTTCTTCTTCTTCTTCTTCTATGACATGTATTGTGGACGAGGGCTTCAGTTTGTTTCAGCATGTAGAGGTTCATTGTGAGACTTTGAAATATTATCTTTCTAAATCTATATT
Organism: Sambucus nigra; assembly: GCA_949130495.1. Classification (NCBI taxonomy): domain Eukaryota; kingdom Viridiplantae; phylum Streptophyta; class Magnoliopsida; order Dipsacales; family Adoxaceae; genus Sambucus; species Sambucus nigra. The sequence goes on along the minus strand of OX422219.1, from coordinate 359,384,264 downwards.
GATTTATTTGACAGTTAACATTATTTGGTTTTAATTAGATAAAAACTGAGATTTGTTTTTTTTTTTTTATTTTTTTCTTGTTTTCTCCGTTGAAATTTGTAACTTTTACAAATATGTTCTAAAAATATGTATTTTTTTCCAGGTTTGAGTTGATGATGGGGAGGAGATAGCAAAATGGTGATAGTAATCAGTTATTTTACACTTGTTGCGTAATAATTGATTTAATTTGAGACTTGTTGTGTAATAATTGATGTAATTTGGGACTTATTTTGTAACTCTTGATGTTGTTTGAGACTTATCATGTTGAAGTTGATGTTGAGATATTGAGATTGTGGTGACAATTAAACTCAACACAAAATAACAAGCAAAGGAAATCACCAGAATAAATAAAGAACTTGAAAGAATGGCAATCACACACAACACAAGATATACGTGGTTCGACAAGAAGGCCTACTTCCTCGGTGGTGTTCTCAGTATTTTATTTCTCTTTACTCCGTGGGAGTGTTTAAAATTGCATGCCTTTGCCTCGGGCTAGGGGTTTGATATATACATGTTATTTCGGAGAGTGGAGGTGTGGGACTCCTCCACGTTAGCCCATAATCCCTAAAGTATCTCTCAAGAGAGATTTTAGGAACTGACTGGGTCACAATGGAACTAGTTAAGGCACGAGGCCTCTAGACTGTGGATCGTGTTTGATTGAGATACTCGTCTGGGCTAAAGTGACAAATCGAGGTACCCACAATTGTCCCTAAAAATTTTGGGTCACAATTTGAGCTCAATAATTTTAAATGATTTGCCTTAATGGCATTTTTGCGAATCGTGCAACACTTTGGGATTGAAGTGCCCTTCCCGAACTGATTTAGGCGATAGATTGCCTCGTTTCCTGTGCGTCATGATTAGAAAGGTTTAAATCATCTCGGAGAGGTCATTCCTTGAACGTCGCTTAAGATTTCTTCGCATTCTCTAGATCTCTCCAAGCTTTCACTATTGCTTTCATACTTTCAGGTCTCGTCTTCCATCTTCAAGCTTCTTTCTTATCTCTTCATCGTCCCTGCTTGCGACTTTGCATCGTCTCAAGATGACTCTTACTTCGTAAGTTCTTCTCACTTCTTATTTTTTCTTTTTTTACTGGAATTTCTTCATATTCGATATTAGGTTTTTTTTTCTGATGACGAAGATAGGAAATAGGTCGATAACTGAGTTTAGGAAATTCTATAATATTCCAAACTGGGTGGACATTGAATGTGCCCTGTTCCTCGTAATGTCAGAGACATTGAGGACGGTCACTGGATACATATTCTTTTGGAATACAAGAACATTGAGTCTAGTTTCATTGCATGACCCGTGGATAGCATCCCTCGGCTAGACATCACAGAAGAGGTTTCTGCCGACCCAATCAAATTGGACAAGGAGGAAAGCAGCTCTGGTGAGGAGAACGAGGGGGCTAATAGGGGCGGTGTTGAAGGTGACTATAGTGAGGAGAGCTCAAGTAGTGAAGTATCCTCTAGCTCGGAGGAGGGTTCAGAGGCTTAGGAGTCTCTGGGTGAATCAAGTAGCTCCAGCAATGAAGATATGGCTCCCCCTAGGAAGAATTTGATCCGAGATGATGATGAAGATAATGTTCTTCTTTCTCGTCAGCTGAATAAGCTAAATCTTGGAGTGAGGATGCCTCCACTGGCTTCCAAACTGTTGCTCACGAGCAGGAGAAAAAGAGGAAGGAGGAGGAGTTGGTGAGAGAGAGGGAGAAAAAGAAGGAAGATGAGAAGAAGAAGGTGAAAGAGAGGAAGAGGATATATAGGTAGAGGAAGGAGAGGGAAGAAGAGATTAGGAGAAAAGAGGCGAGGACAAAGGCGGGCAGTCTTTGGTGCTCGTATCTGCTCTAGCTGAGAGGGCTTTGGTTGCTCTTACCCCTCATCTAGCTTCGGCGGTGCTCGAGAGAGCAGTTTTGCTGACTGATCGCCAGAGGTCGATGGAGGTTAACTAGTTATCCCTGAAGTCAAGTTAGAGGCTAGCTTTGGTAGGCCTTCTCTCCCATTTCTGTTCTTGCAATGTTCCCTTTAATACTTCCTTTACTAAAATTTTCTTTTTCTCTGCAGTTCGTGTTTGACTTCACTGTCCTCTACCGCAGCCGCGACGAGCTGGCGAGGAGGAACGCCGAGCTAGAAAGGAAAAATGCTGAGCTAGAAGCCAGCTTAAGGACTGCCAGTTCTTCTCAAAAGTCTTTTGATCGCACCTTGGCCCCAGCCAACAAAGCGAAAGAGGCGGCAAAGAAGGAGCTCGAAAAGCTATGGTAGTCTTATGATTTAGTCTGCATGAGCAATCTGGCTGTGGCAGAGGAAAATAAGGTGTTGGCTGGAAAGGTGAAGAAGGTGGAATCTGAGGTATCCACCCTTAAAAAGATCTCATACAACTCCGAATAGGTCGTAGTGTATGAGGATGCTGAGGCCCAGATTGGTTATGTTGGTCGTCTTAACTTTAAGAAGGGGTGGGATAAGGCCCTACTCGCTGCCGAGGTGGATATTGACTCTCCACTCTTTGACGAGCACGATCCTGGTCCTAAGCCTACTATTGATGATGTGCTTTCTCCTATTGTTACGACCATCAATGCTGATGCTGCCGTTGATCAGGGGGTGGCGATTGCTCCATCTGAAGGAGGTGTGCCTGGAGAAGCAGCTGCTGCGGATAAGGGGAAACAACCAGCGACCTCAGAGCAGAATGAGGTTACAAACTAGTCTTCTTTAGGGAGATCTTTGTATTTTTTGTATTTTAGTTCCCCTTTGCATTCACTGATATATCTTGAACTCCTTTTTTTTAAATGAAATGAAATATAGTTCCCTTCCGCGTACTAATTTATTTGCTCTTTTACTGCTCATATAGTTTGTAGCCCATTGATGTTGAGGATTATATTCCTCCTACCTCTCAATTAGGAAAAATTCTTGGACCTGATGCGAGCAATCAAGTTCGTAGAGCCTTTATAAGGATTTAAAAGTCTATTCGATCGAGGAATCGGGAGTATAAGGACCAGTCAGAGCTTGTTGCCAAGCTGAAGGACAGGCTCGAAGAGATGGATGAAATCGATGTTTCTATTCAAGAATAGGTGGATGCTCTGAAGGGTAAGCTCCTGGATGCCTCCAAGGTTAATTAGGTTGGAGAGGTACTTCGTCAAGAGAACGGGGCTCTGAGGAGAGAAGTCTCGTGACTCAGGGAGAATGCGCCTAGTATTGCTCCTCAAGTTCTACGTGGTTCCTCTTCATCAGTTGGACCACGAGATGGTACTGATGACAGAGGTTCAACCAGGGACGTTGTCGAGATCCGAGGTGATGTTCGTCGAGAGTACGTGATAGCTGTCGGTCTTCAAAGAGATGTTACCCTGTTGAGCCATCTGTTCAAGAAGGGTCCTCGACGAGTATGGGATGATGGTTATGATCAGGGTTGGACTGACGCTCCCATGAGGTTGGCGAAAGTTGGAGAGTTATCCTTTATTAGGGGATGGTTGAGTTCTCTTAGGGAGTTGCAGGTTCCTAGGAACTCTGTCATCTGGTATCGTCATGAGATCTCCCCCTTAATTTTGATGCCTAACCCATTCAGGAGGGATGATCAGTGGGTCCCCATAGATGCTATCCCCATGCAGCTACTGGAGCCAGATGCAAATGAAGTCGGGGAGGAATTAGCCCCTCACCCAAATGATGGCCGAAGAGCGCATGTGGCTGACTATCTTGCTTGACGACCTATTCCTCATTAGGATTTATTTAATTCAACCAATGTAACACTTTGTACATGTAGTGAAGTAATAAAATAATTATGTTTTGGGCGATTTGCCGACTAAACATGTGTTGTGTATTTTTAACTTCATTGATTTCTTGTTCGATTATATTGGACTCTTTTTAGCCGACTAGATTTAATACAGGTAGAGTTATTTTGTTGAGTGAGTATCCCCCCAGTCCAGTATGCTTATAATATACCGTTCTGCCTCACTTTACCTTTTATTGTGTCGTCACACTTCCTTAGGCCTAAGTGTGGCAATGGCGAGGACACACCTGGTGTTGGATGTTCTATTCGATCAGGATTTTTGAACCAAACACTGTTTGGTGACTAACCTGGGTTGGCCGAGCTGCCTAAGGGTCCCCTATAGGGCTTCATATATTGCTAAAGGCAATGCTATGAGGTTATTCATGTTCGATGATGAAAACCTGAGGAGGGTAATACCCTGATTTTATATGTTGAGAGTGGAGCCTGTAACTTGGAAAAGGTGCATGAATTATAAAGTAATTGAGATAAAATCAACGCTTTGTAGAATGCCATTGCCAAATAATCTTTTATTAATTAGAAATGAATTGCAAATTTCAAAATTGTAATAAAAGATCAACACAGAAAACTAGAAGTAGAATCTCTTTAAATTGGTTGCGTTCCAAGCTCGAGGTATCTCTCTGCCCTCCAGCTTTTCCAAGTGCTAGGCTCCTGGTAGATTGTCCCTTATCACCTTGAATGGTCCCTCCCAGTTTGGTCCTAGCTCATCATCCGATGGTTTTACTGCGCTGCCAAGACCTTTCTGATCGAGTGAAAAAAGTAGCGCGTGTAAAGACGCTAATCGTTGTTTTCGTTTCGCTTACTCAATACAAACAAACCTAAATTACTACTACACTTGCGGGGCAAGCACAACGGTAAGTCGGGTATCAAAAATCCACAGGGATGAGATGCTAGAATTTATATGATTTAATATTCCTAAATAAAAGCGTAAAAGGTGTATTACAAACTAAAAAGGAAAAACATGCATAAAAGGGAAATTATTATTCTAGGCAAGGGTATTGAAACTAGATTAACAAAGCTATAAAACTATAGGTTGCGTCGAATATCCCTCACCCGAGTTAATTTGTATAAAATGGTTACATGGGTCGACGAGTTATTACAAATGCATCTCGTTTCGAAAATTAATTAAATCAAGGGTTGTCACGCCCCTAAATCATCATAAAAGCCTAATAAGATTTTTGCATCAATAAATATCCCGGAAATTACGCACGAAAGGTCGTGAGCACGGAACATACATGATATGCCCCGTCAAATCTTCTAGGCGTAATAACTAGGACAACGCACCCAAAATAAACACGTAAACACCATCACCAAAGCCAAGCAACGCGTCAACTCGAGTGAGTTCAATTCAAGCATAACCTAATTTAAATTAGCTAGAAAGCATCGTAAAAGCACGGTAAATAAACACGGTAAAGAAACGCGATAAATCTACACTAGAAAGCACGGGAAAAAAGCATGTAAACTAATTAACAAAGCATGTAAACCTAATTAATCAAAGCAGGAATTAATGGAAAACAACTATATTAATGGAGAGGGTGAATGAATAGTCAACTTACAAACCCAAAAGTGTGTCAATCCAAGAGGAAATGAAGAAGAACTAACCAAAAACCCTCAAATCCTAAGCTACTCTATCTTCTAAAACTATCCTAAAACGTGTATCTATTTATTACAACAAAAATTGTACTTATACTAATTTGGAATAAGTAAAGAAAAGAAAAGAGAAAAGAAAAGAAAAGGAAAAATATTTGCTGAAAACAGGGGATCGATCGATCGACCCCTTTGGTCGATCGATTGATCATGAACAAAATACCCATTGTCGATAAGGATCGATCGATCAATCCTTTTGATCGATTGATCGATCAAGCAGGGCAGAATCAAGGCAGCTACTGCATTCCTCTTTTCCTTCCTCTTCTCCTCCTCTCTTGGTTTCATTATTTTTCCCTTCGCTGAAATCGCTGTAACTTCTTCATACGAACTCGGAATCGCGCACCGTTCACGGCCACGCGAAGCTAGTGAGGAGGGACACAACTTCCATGTAGATGTTGTGCCAGGTGCCCAATCTGTAAAATGACTAAAATGCCCTTGAACGTGCAATTGCGTATGGAAATCGAGCGGAATGCGTTCGAACTTCACACTTAGCATTCAATTACCTATAAAAGCTCAATTAACCCATGCAAAACATGTTAATGTAGAAATCTGAGGTTGTCTGGTTAACGACCATAAATATAGGGAATAAGATACCCGAGGGGGATAAAATGCGTCCGTTCGGAGGATGAAATACGCAATATTTAGGTATCATCACACCCCCTAACTTACACATTGCTAGTCTCTAGCAATGAAATAGGATGCAACAAGAACTACAAGCAAACGAAAAGCAGGAGATATTTCAAAAGTATGGTATAAAAGCAAAAGGCCACTTTCGCGGGCGATTCGATTGCATTTAGTGGACGAGTGTCGTCTCGTGAGGGTTTTTAGGAATGGTACCCACAAACATCAAATGGTTTCCTCAAAATATGCCCAACCCATCATGCGACAAGCCCAATAATGGCGAAAAAGATTTCATACGCATTATTAGCACATTGAACGAATTCAAACAAAAGTCCAAATCATTAACATTATAGAATGCACCTCATAGAATTGAAACATTAAAATGTGGCAGGGGAGCGAGCGCATGCAAAGTGCGATTTGGCGAAAAACTTATATAAATCAGATAAACGTTAAAGTAAGCATATATTCAATCCTCACAGGCATTACACTCATCAAGTGAATTCACTCGAAATAGGGAGGTAACACATGGAACATGTGGGCATAAAGAGTAAATGTAAATGGAAACTAGGCCGCACACATGTCACAAATGAAGAAAGCTATATATAAACTGAAAAATTATAATCTCAATGAAAGGATACCGCACACTAAAAGAGGCGAAATGCATTTTCACAGATTATCAAAGCTATTATGACTTTTAAATTACATCAACCTAAGATCACATAGGACTTTAATAGGGTTGTAATGTAGGTTAGGCTAGGGTACGAAATGAAGAAATGTATGTACGGATTCAAAGTGTTCGGGATGAAAACTCGGGATAATGGGAAAATGCGAGGAATATTAAAATTGGAAAACAAGTTCCAAAAACGAAACACATATATCAATTGGAGAGTAATCAAAGCTTATTGAACTATATACACAACATTTACAACTTTCTCTTTTCTTTCTTTTCTTCTTTTTCTCATGTTTTCTTTTGTTTTCTTTTGCTTTTTGCTTTTTTTCTTCACTTTTTTCACTACTTCTTTTCTTTACTTATCAAACTCTCATATGCCTAAATTGCAACCGACATCACAACAACAATATTCAATCCCAAGTAATAATCCAAACAAAGGTATGTAAGGTGTATGTATGGTATATAACTCCAATTTAGAGTTGATTATGGGAATGGGGTTATGAAACGAAAGGCTATATTTAGGCTCAAAGGGGTTAACGAGGGTAAACATATAAGGGTGAGGTCAAGGCTAATATGGGTGATATAACAAAGAGGACCTATGATCATTTCCAAAAGTTTACGCAATTCTCGAGTCAAAACAACGTATGAAAATCATGATCAAGTAACACATTTTAAGTATGAACTCCATTAATGAACGATCAAATGAAGGAATAGTGAGATTACCAACGAATTCAACGTTTTCAATGAGAAAAGAATAGTGTATACACTCACAAACAACAAAAGGTACAAAGCTTACTCGGTGTAAGTATATACAATGCAACAAAAGATTATCGAGTTATTAAAATCTTAAACCAAATCAATATAACAATAAAAGTGCATGTGCTCATGGGATTAAAGTTTAATTCATGAAGTTATTCATAATATTGATAATTTGAGGACTAAAGTCTAGTAACTTCTAAAATCGAGAACATGCATCATTGGGTTGTCTATTGAATCGGGAAATTATTGAAATTTATCATCGGAAACAAAGGCAAAATGCCCAAAAAAGGAGAAAAAAGAAAGAAAATATTTTTGAAATCTTTAATTTTTATAAGAAAAGCATACTAAGTAACTAACATGTGATCAAAAACATGGACTAAATAATGAAATGGATAGAATATCCCACACCCCCTAACTTAAAACCTAACATTGTCCTCAATGTGAATTAAGAACCAAGTCAAAGGGAGCAAAAGAGCGATATTACTCAAAATTGGAGCGATCCCCATAAGAACAAGTCCAAAGAATCTACAAAACAAGTTAGTACCGAGCATAGCAAAAATAAATAACAAAAGTTAACTAATTACACTAGACTAAATTAAAAAGAAAGAAAGAATAAAAGGCTAACTATATACAACCTACTATTTAGGCCTCACACTAACTGTACACTAGAAGTCAGGGTCCACCATAAAAACGATTTGACTTTGGAGGATAACCGATGTACCCTCACTTAAAAGCATGCCCTTCGAAAAATATGAATTCCATTTTAACAACGAAAGACATGTGTAAGGCGTAAGAAAGGAACCATCGCATATTAAAAGTTTTGGAGGGACGATGGGGGGTTTGGATTGAAAGGGTGAAAAAAACATGTGAGGACCGAGAAAAGCCGAATATCCTCCCAATGATTTTGAAATTGGAATGGGAGGCAGCGCACACGAAGGCAAAGCTACGATCGTGGAAGGAGACTCGAGCAAGTTCTCCTCATCGACGAAAAGGTTTAAAACATTACAGTTTGAAACCGAATCATCGGGTACTTGTGAAGGTGTGATAATAGAGAATCAAAATGGGAATTAAAGAAATTCAAACTCATGAGATGAATCATCATCTCTTGAAGTTTGAGTTTCGAAGGAAATAATATCATTTTCAATGAAATGTTCTTCTTTGGGGGCCAAAGAAGAAATCATTTCATTGCAAATAGATATTACATCATTTTCATCCTCACTTTCAATATCTATTATGCAATGGGAAAAGTCTAGAATAGTTTGTTCCAAAGTAGGCACAAGTACCTCATTTGGTTCAAAACATTCCTCGACTTCGAAAGTCTAGGAAGCAAAATCATCGTCGGACTCAAATAATAAATCCAACTCATGTTCCCACGAACGATTTTCTTCCCGATAACGATTTTAAATTTTCGCATTCTCATACATACGCAAACCCTCACCAAAATTCATAGGGCGAGGTGCGGATGCATGAAAATGGGAACTTTGAAAATTACCATCGGACTTAAACGAAAACTCATTATTATAGGAATTTTGAAAACTATTGCAATTCGTTTCAAAATTCCTATTATAAGGAGGTAAAGGCCCAAAATCATTATCATCATCATCAAAATTCCAATAACCTAAATTTTGACTGTCGTTATACTCGCCCAAAGTCATATTTGAATTTGTTATACTTTGGGATTCTAAGTATACACCGAAAGTCATAGGCTTGCGAGAATTTTGAGAATTATAACAATGATTACTGAAAGAATTGGAATAAGACATGCTTACCCCAAAAATGGCTCGAAGTGACGGATTCCACAAAGTAAGTGCACGCGGGGAAAATTCAAGCGTTTCTAAGTGCTCAAATGTGGAAGTACGGCAAAATATTAGCAAATAATACAAATAGAAAGAAAATACTATGAAATACTAAAGCAAATAAAGTCTAAAACAAACTCATCCCCGGCAACGGTGCCATTTTGATCGAGTACGAAAAGTAGCGCGTGTAAAGACGCTAATCGTTATTTTCGTTTCTTCTACTCAATACAAACAAACCTAAATTACTACCACACTTGTGGGGCAAGCACAACGGTAAGTTGGGTATCGAAAATCCACAGGGACGAGATGCTAGAATTTATATGATTTAATATTCCTAAATAAAAGTGTAAAAGGAGTATTACAAACTAAAAAGGAAAAAGATGCATAAAAGGGAAATTATTCCATTTTGATGTAGTGCGAAAAGTAGCGTGTGTAATGACACTAATCGTTGTTTTCGTTTCGCCTACTCAATACAAACAAACCTAAATTACTACTACACTTGCGGGGCAAGCACAACGGTAAGTCGGGTATCGAAAATCCACTGGAATGAGATGCTAGAATTTATATGATTTAATATTCCTAAATAAAAGTGTAAAAGGTGTATTACAAATTAAAAAGGAAAAAGATGCATAAAAGAGAAATTGTTATTCTAGGCAAGGGTATTGAAACTAGATTAACAAAGCGATAAAACTATAGGTTGCGTCGAATATCCCTCACCCGAGTTAATTTGTATAAAATGGTTACATGGGTCGACGAGTTATTACAAATGCATCTCGTTTCGACAGTTAATTAAATCAAGGGTTGTCAAGCCCCTAAATCATCATAAAAGCCTAATAAGATTTTTGCATCAATAAATATCCCGCAAAATACGCACGAAAGGTCGTGAGCACGGAGCATACATGATATGCCCCGTCAAATCTTCTAGGCGTAATAACTAGGACAACGCACCCAAAATAAACCCGTAAACACCATCACCAAAGCCAAGAAACGCGTCAACTCGAGTGAGTTCAATTCAAGCATAACCTAATTTAAATTAGCTAGAAAGCATCGTAAAAACGCGGTAAATAAACACGGTAAAGAAACGCGATAAATCTACACTAGAAAGCACGGGAAAAAATCATGTAAACTAATTAACAAAGCATGTAAACCTAATTAATCAAAGCAGGAATTAATGGAAAACAACTATATTAATGGAGAGGGTGAATGAATAGTCAACTTACAAACCCAAAAGTGTGTCAATCCTAGAGGAAATGAAGAAGAACTAACCAAAAACCCTCAAATCCTAAGCTACTCTATCTTCTAAAACTATCCTAAAACGTGTATCTATTTATTACAACAAAAATTGTACTTATACTAATTTGGAATAAGTAAAGAAAAGAAAAGAGAAAAGAAAAGAAAAGGAAAAATATGTGCTGAAAACAGGGGATCGATCGATCGACCCCTTTGGTCGATCGATTGATCATGAACAAAATACCCATTGTCGATAAGGATCGATCGATCAATCCTTTTGATCGATTGATCGATCAAGCAGGGCAGAATCAAGGCAGCTACTGTATTCCCCTTTTCCTTCCTCTTCTCCTCCTCTTTTGGTTTCATTATTTTTCCCTTCGCTGAAATCGCTGTAACTTCTTCATACGGACTCGGAATCGCGCACCGTTCACGGCCACGCGAAGCTAGTGAGGAGGGCTACAACTTCCATGTAGATGTTGTTCCAGGTGCCCATTCTTTAAAATGACTAAAATGCCCTTGAACGTGAAATTGCGTTTGGAAATCGAGCGAAATGCGTTCGAAATTCACACTTAGCATTCAATTACCTATAAAAGCTCAATTAAACCATGCAAAACATGTTAACGTAGAAATCTGAGGTTGTCTGGTTAACGACCATAAATATAGGGAATAAGATACCCGAGGGGGCTAAAATGCGTCCGTTCGGAGGATGAAAAACGCAATATTTGGGTATCATCACACCCCCTAACTTACACATTGCTAGTCCCTAGCAATGAAATAGGATGCAACAAGAACTATAAGCAAACGAAAAGCAGGAGATATTTCAAAAGTGTGGTATAAAAGCAAAAGGCCACTTTCACGGGCGATTCGATTGCATTTAGTGGACGAGTGTCGTCTCGTGAGGGTTTTCAGGAATGGTACCCACAAACATCAAATGGTTTCCTCAAAATATGCCCAACCCATCATGCGACAAGCCCAATAATGGCGAAAAAGATTTCATACGCATTATTAGCACATTGAAAGAATTCAAACAAAAGTCCAAATCATTAACATTATAGAATGCACCTCATAGAATTGAAACATTAAAATGTGGCAGGGGAGCGAGCGCATGCAAAGTGCGATTTGGCGAAAAACTTATATAAATCGGATAAACGTTAAAGTAAGCATATATTCAATCCTCACAGGCATTACACTCATCAAGTGAATTCACTCGAAATAGGGAGGTAACACATGGAACATGTGGGCATAAAGAGTAAATGTAAATGGAAACTAGGCCGCACACATGTCACAAATGAAGAACGCTATATATAAACTGAAAAATTGTAATCTCAATGAAAGGATACCGCACACTAAAAGAGGCGAAATGCATTTTCACAGATTATCAAACTATTATGACTTTTAAATTACATCAACCTAAGATCACATAGGACTTTAATAGGGTTGTAATGTAGGTTAGGCTAGGGTACGAAATGAAGAAATGTATGTACGGATTCAAAGTGTTCAGGATGAAAACTCGGGATAATGGGCAAATGCGAGCAATATTAAAATTGGAAAACAAGTTCCAAAAACGAAACACATATATCAATTGGAGAGTAATCAAAGCTTATTGAACTATATACACAACATTTACAACTTTCTCTTTTCTTTCTTTTCTTCTTTTTCTCATGTTTTCTTTTGTTTTCTTTTGCTTTTTGCTTTTTTTCTTCACTTTTTTCACTACTTCTTTTCTTTACTTATCAAACTCTCATATGCCTAAATTGCAACCGACATCACAACAACAATATTCAATCCCAAGTAATAATCCAAACAAAGGTATGTAAGGTGTATGTATGGTATATAACTCCAATTTAGAGTTGATTATGGGAATGGGGTTATGAAACGAAAGGCTATATTTAGGCTCAAAGGGGTTAACGAGGGTAAACATATAAGGGTGAGGTCACGGCTAATATGGGTGATATGACAAAGAGGACCTATGATCATTTCCAAAAGTTTACGCAATTCTCGAGTCAAAACAATGTATGAAAATCATGATCAAGTAACACATTTTAAGTATGAACTCCATTAATGAACGATCAAATGAAGGAATAGTGAGATTACCAACGAATTCAACGTTTTCAATGAGAAAAGAATAGTGTATACACTCACAAACAACAAAAGGTACAAAGCTTACTCGGTGTAAGTATATACAATGCAACAAAAGATTATCGAGTTATTAAAATCTTAAACCAAATCAATATAACAATAAAAGTGCATGTGCTCATGGGATTAAAGTTTAATTCATGAAGTTATTCATAATATTGATAATTTGAGGACTAAAGTCTAGTAACTTCTAAAATCGAGAACATGCATCATTGGGTTGTCTATTGAATCGGGAAATTATTAAAATTTATCATCGGAAACAAAGGCAAAATGCCCAAAAAAGGAGAAAAAAGAAAGAAAATATTTTTGAAATCTTTAATTTTTATAAGAAAAGCATACTAAGTAACTAACATGTGATCAAAAACATGGACTAAATAATGAAATGGATAGAATATCCCACACCCCCTAACTTAAAACCTAACATTGTCCTCAATGTGAATTAAGAACCAAGTCAAAGGGAGCAAAAGAGCGATATTACTCAAAATTGGAGCGATCCCCATAAGAACAAGTCCAAAGAATCTACAAAACAAGTTAGTACCGAGCATAGAAAAAATAAATAACAAAAGTTAACTAATTACACTAGACTAAATTAAAAAGAAAGAAAGAATAAAAGGCTAACTATATACAACCTACTATTTAGGCCTCACACTAACTGTACACTAGAAGTCTAAATAATTGAGGGTCCACCATAAAAACGATTTGACTTTGGAGGATAACCGGTGTACCCTCACTTAAAAGCATGCCCTTCAAAAAATATGAATTCCGTTTTAACAACGAAAGACATGTGTAAGGCGTAAGAAAGGAACCATCGCATATTAAAAGTTTTGGAGGGACGATGGGGGGTTTGGATTGAACGGGTGACAAAAACATGTGAGGACCGAGAAAAGCCGAATATCCTCCCAATGATTTTGAAATTGGAATGGGAGGCAGCGCACACGAAGGCAGAGCTACGATCGTGGAAGGAGACTCGAGCAAGTTCTCCTCATCGACGAAAAGGTTTAAAACATTACAGTTTGAAACCGAATCATCGGGTACTTGTGAAGGTGTGATAATAGAGAATCAAAATGGGAATTAAAGAAATTCAAACTCATGAGATGAATCATCATCTCTTGAAGTTTGAGTTTCGAAGGAAATAATATCATTTTCAATGAAATGTTCTTCTTTGGGGGCCAAAGAAGAAATCATTTCATTGCAAATAGATATTACATCATTTTCATCCTCACTTTCAATATCTATTATGCAATGGGAAAAGTCTAGAATAGTTTGTTCCAAAGTAGGCACAAGTACCTCATTTGGTTCAAAACATTCCTCGACTTCGAAAGTCTCGGAAGCAAAATCATCGTCGGACTCAAATAATAAATCCAACTCATGTTCCCACGAACGATTTTCTTCCCGATAATGATTTTAAATTTTCGCATTCTCATACATACGCAAACCCTCACCAAAAGTCATAGGGCGAGGTGCGGATGCATGAAAATGGGAACTTTGAAAATTACCATCGGACTTAAACGAAAACTCATTATTATAGGAATTTTGAAAACTATTGCAATTCGTTTCAAAATTCCTATTATAAGGAGGTAAAGGCCCAAAATCATTATCATCATCATCAAAATTCCAATAACCCAAATTTTGACTGTCGTTATACTCGCCCAAAGTCATATTTGAATTTGTTATACTTTGGGATTCTAAGTATACACCGAAAGTCATAGGCTTGCGAGAATTTTGAGAATTATAACAATGATTACTGAAAGAATTGGAATAAGACATGCTTACCCCAAAAATGGCTCGAAGTGACGGATTCCACAAAGTAAGTGCGCGCGGGGAAAATTCAAGCGTTTCTAAGTGCTCAAATGTGGAAGTACGGCAAAATATTAGCAAATAATACAAATAGAAAGAAAATACTATGAAATACTAAATCAAATAAAGTCTAAAACAAACTCATCCCCGGCAACGGTGCCATTTTGATCGAGTACGAAAAGTAGTGCGTGTAAAGACGCTAATCGTTATTTTCGTTTCGTCTACTCAATACAAACAAACCTAAATTACTACTACACTTGTGGGGCAAGCACAACGGTGTAATACCCCGTATTTTCTGTGATATTTATTTTTGGGGATTAATTAAATTAAATGTTTATTAATTAGAAATTAATCCGGATAAAAATATTAACGAGATGTGAGTTAGTATTTGATTATAATGTATATACTTGGCAATATATGAATATTGGAAATATTGAAATTGTCACGAGATTGAAATACGGTAATTTGGGAAACTTTGTTGGGACGCGCGTGACAGGCGTGTCAGGAATATAATTATTTGAATTAAAAAGTGAATTTTATTTTTATCACGCGTATGGTCATTTTAGGTGCGCCAACGCGTCCGGAAGGGTCGAAATAGTCAGAAAACACTAGCCGGGGGTTAAGTTTGGGTCCCGGGGCATTATTGGGCCATACCGGTAACTTATAGGGGCATTTTGGTAATTTCAGAAATCTAGGAATTAAAACCCACGAAAATAAGAGATAAAAATCTGACTCTTTCTTTATCCACTAAACCCACTACTTACACTAAGGGACTTAATGGGCTACGGGAGAAGTTTAGATATAATCCCAACTTACCAAAAACCAACCACACCTCCATTGTCATCTTCCTTAGAGAAACTTGTAGAGAGAGAGAGAGAGAAGAGAATTCTGCAGAAAGAGAGAAGGAGAACAACTTAGCCTTCAAGACTCAACATCAAATTCAGAGAAAGATTAAGGCAAGTGGTTTAATTACAATTGATTCAAAGCTATGCTCTTCCATGTTTAGGAATTATCGAATTTATCTTGGAAGATGATTTAGACCCATGAATTGGAAGTTTAAAACTATGAATTATGTTAGGGACTGCATGTAGTAACAATCTGGATGAATTATGAACTCAGAATTATGACCCTTGATAATTTAAAAACGGATTTTTGAAGAAGTTTATTAATGTTCTTGAAAGATATAGTAATCTGGAATTCTTGATGAAGATTTGATCCATACAAAGCCCTTGAATGATGAATTATTGGTTTTAGAACGTTATTAATGTTGTAGGATGGTTATATGATGATGCTATAACATTATATTAGAGATTCATGCATTAAAAGTATGTTTTGGGTTGATTTGAAAACTGCAAAACGAAGCAGTCCGTAACCATAGCTGGTGCAATCGATCGATCGACATTCATCAGTCGATCGATCGACCACCATCGATCGATCGAAGGCAAAGGTCGATCGATCGATCGAAGGCAAAGGTCGATCAATCGACCTTCCCAGAATGAGTAAAGCTTTCCCCTATTTAAATTTTAATGGTGGTAACCCTTGGAAAATATTATTGGAGACCTTATGATTACCTTAAACGTAAAGTAGACCAGTAGGCATGATTATGAAACTTGGAACGTAATTAGAATTCAAAGTGAGGAATTATTCTAATTTAATGAACTCCGATAAGTGAGATAAAATTTGGGTTAAAAGTATAAATTTGAATTGTTTGATGAAATGAGATTTGGGGCAGAAGTAAAGACCTTAGGAATAAAGATGTTATATGTGGGAATATTAGGAACTTAATACTCTATTTGAGATAGGCTTTAAGTATAAGAAACTACGACGTGAGACGTGTCGACGGTTTAACTTTTATATTATCGGGAGACGCAAAATATACAAATTTGGAATAATGGTATAAGGATGTAGAGTATACCTTTATTAATACTGAATTATCTAAGATGTGTGAATGCTTTGTATATGATTTTTATATGTATGACATACCTACCATACTTGCTATCATGGGAGGTTACGTTCGCTTAGGGCCTTCTTATCCTTGTGTTGCCCGGATTTAGATTGGTACCTCGAGGACATAGTTCAAGAGAACGACTTATTTGTGAGTTAATAAGCCAGCTGACTATGGAGCGTAGGTATGTACGTGACCATGGATATGTTGAATTATGTTCGCCTCCGTTTATGCGTGTGGTGTTTATTCCAACAATTCCTGAGAGATTCGGAATTTGTAATCCTTATGTATGTGATGTACCGGGATGGATAGCAGAGTATGTGTGCACCGCAGCTTAGCCTTTGGGTGCTTGTAGTGTATATTTATGATGTGAAAATATACGGTTAAATGAGAAGGAATTTACTATGTTAAATTGTGAGTATAGTTATGATAATGTTATGAATAGATAAAAGGGAACTTATATCAATAAATGGTTTTGTTAATAATTGTGAATCCGAGAATTAAAGTATAACTCTCTAGTTAATTGTTAAGGTTGGAAATTAAACGTGAACCGAGTAGAAGTGTTAGAAACTCTTTAGAATTAAATAGTTATGAGATAACACATGAATGGGTACAGGAACGTTAGGAGTGCACAGTTAGACGAGAGGTGAGTATCTCATGTGAGAGCACGTCCTAACATGTATTTTGCATTATTTGTTTTAAATGTTTTTAAAGCACTTGCAGGTTTTCTAAAATATCTCCACATTCGGGCTCTGACCCGTTTGCTTTCAAATCTATTTTTTTGTAAAACCATTTTTAGGTGCCCAGCCACAAGGACACCATGCATAGGATTCTCACTCAGATGACGAGCTGTAGCTGCTTGTGGAAGCTACAGGGAATTGCTTTTAGACGCTTATATCATTTGGATCCATACTCAGTATTCCTCAGTTGTAGGGCATGTTGCCCAAATTCTATTAGAGTCATTTCCATTTCAGTTTTTCAGACTCCGGCATGTATTAATTCAGTATTCGGTATTTCGTTACTTATTTCAGTTGTGGGATTTGTTGTGAGGAGTTTTTCCTCCGGATTTATTTATATCATGTGATGGTTATTCTATTATTTAGTTATGGTGAATGGTGTTATTACTCTTGCTTTAAATCTTTTACTGCATGTTAAATCAGGCTTTTATTAAAATTTGACAACTTACTTTTAAATACTAGGTGGTTAGTAATTATTAAAATGTTTTCGACAGTGATGCTATTAACTGAACCAGCTTGACATTTTGTATTGATTTAATAAAGGAGTAGCTACACGGTATTTAATTAGTCGGGGTGTCACAGGTGGTATCAGAGCATCAGGTTCTAGTGTCCTTTAGGATCTGAACGGCTTATTATGTTTCCGCTGAGCTTTCTTTGATGTAGAGCCCTATATTTTAGGACTGTTGAATTCTTTTGTATATGTTACGTTCTTCAGCTATTTTAAGTTTATAACTGCGAACTTATAGACTTTATTCTTATTTCAGAATGCCTCCACGACGTGCACCACGGGTTCCCAGGAATGCAACGCCAGAATAGCAACCAGCACCAATTCAGGGCACGATGAACGCCGCTGAGGCTGCAGCCATAGTAGCCCAAGCGTTAAATGTTGCATTGGCCGTAGTTCAACAGGAACCACCTCAGGCGCCAGTTTCCGCGCCAGTTTAGCCATATGCATTCCCGTCTGCTTGGGAACATGTACGTGACGCTTTTCAGAAAGCGCATCCGCCAGAGTTTGCAGGTAGCTCAGATGTGGTAGTCTCGAGCCAGTGGAAGAAGGATATGCAGAGGCACTTGAGGATGTATGAGTGCACGGATGTTCAGAAGCAGGTGCTAGATACTTTCAAGCTAGTTGGATCTGCACTACAGTGGTGGGAGTCTATTACCACCGTGGAGGAGAGGGATACTCTCACTATTCAGGACTTTTGGGTGCGGTTTGACCGCAAGTACTTTCCGTCAGCTATTCACACGGAAATGAGGAGGAAATTAATGAGTCTGAAGCAGGAAGGTAAGACCGTGTCCGAGTATGAGGCCGAGTTCACGAATCTGTTGAATATCGTTCCGGATGAGATACCGACAGAAAAGAAGAAGATTGAGAAATTCACCGACGGGTTGACATGGAGGATCCGTCAGCATCTGTTAGGGAACCTTTCGTTGGCCACTTATTCTGACGTGGTTAACACTGCATTGCTCCATTGCCAGGACCACCGCTTTCACTTGACAGAGGGGAAGCGATCAGGAGAGTCCAGCCATCAGGGCAGGACAGGGGGAAATGGTGCCAGCGGGGCACAGTCAGCTCAGGGTCAATATAGGCAGAGTGATCAGGTTTCCCAGCAGGGGGATCATAAGAGGTTCCGATCAGGAGGTTTCAGGAACGGTCAGGGAGGATTCCGGAATGGCCAGCAGGGTCAAAATGGTCAACATCAACAGTTTCACCAGGGCCAGCAAGGCCAAGGCAGAAATGGTAATGGCCACCAGGGCCGAGGGCAGCAGGGACAGCGAGGGGGAAACTTCCCGGGGAAGTGTTTCATTTGTGGTAAGATTGGCCACAAACGTCAGGATTGTCCTGATAAGGGCAGAGCCCCGCAGCAGCAACAGGGTGCTCGACATGAGCCACAGAGGCCACTTTTTCCACCTGCTGTTCCAGCTCTAGCCCAGGTGCCAGCTCTTCCAGCCATTCCAGAAGTTCCTGTACAGCAGGGACAGCTACAGTATGTACGTGTTTATAACGTCCACCAGGCAGCAGTTCCACAGGCACCGCCCGCGATTGAGGGTACGTTTCCTATCCATGGCACTATGGGTCGGGTATTGTTTGATACGGGGGCTACACATTATTTTATAGCCACGCATTTTGCGAAAGCCTTAGGGTTGTTAGCTACGGCAGAGAGCACAGTGACGTGTGTAGACTCACCATTGGGGAATGGGTCACTTATTTTCTTTATATGCCGGGGAGTGGGGGTAGAGATTGGTAGTTTGGTATTACCTGCAGATATGTTAGTACTAAAGATGACCGAGTATGATGCCATTATTGGTATGGATTGGCTTGTTGGGTACCGAGCCATGATTGACTGTTTCAGTAGGAGTATTATCTTTGCCATTCCCGGACAGGAGATGTTTTTGGTGGCGATGCCTCGTTCTGAGGGAGGATCGTCCACTCATTTATACTATATAGAGGAGGAGACCTCTAAGGAGGTGGTGATACCACTCGATTTGATTCCGGTTGTCCGAGAGTTTGCCGATGTATTTCAGGATATACCTGGATTACCCCCCAGTCGAGAGATAGACTTTGTTATAGACTTATTACCAGATACGAGACCTATAGCACGCGCACCGTACCGTATGGCTCCAACTGAGATGAGGGAGTTACGGGATCAGATTGAGCAATTATTGGGTCAGGGGTTTATTCGGAGGATTACTTCACCGTGGGTTGCCCCTGTGTTGTTCGTGAAGAAGAGAGATGGTTCACTGAGATTGTGTGTGGACTACCGGGAGTTAAACAAGGTCACGATACGGAATAAGTATCCGTTGCCTCGAATCGATGACCTATTCGACCAGTTGAGAGGAGATTCTTGCTTCTCAAAGATTGATTTGCGATCTGGTTACCATCAGTTGCGTATCAGGGAGGAGGACGTCTCGAAGACAGCGTTCTTATCGAGATATGGTTCCTACGAGTTTCGGGTTATGCCATTTGGTTTGACCAACGCTCCAACAGCGTTTATGGACTTCATGAATAGGGTGTTCAGGGATTTCCTAGATCAGTTTGTCATTGTCTTCATCGATGATATTCTGGTTTACTCCCAGACAGAGGAGGAGCACGCCGAGCACTTGAGGCAAGTTTTGCAGACACTGCGTCAGAATGAGTTGTATGCGAAATATGAGAAGTGCGGGTTTTGGCTGTAGGAGGTTCAGTTTTTGGGGCATATTATTTCCGACCACGTGATATCTGTTGATCCGGGGAAGGTATCCGCGGTAAGGGAGCGGGGACAGCCTACGACACCGACTGAGATCCGTAGTTTCTTGGGCTTAGCAGGATACTACAGGAGGTTTATTCGGGGTTTCTCCACGATAGCGGGTCCCATGACACATCTAACTCGTAAAGGTGTTCCGTTCATTTGGAGTGATGCCTGTCAGTTGGCATTTGATGAGTTGAAGGACAAGTTAACCTCAGCACCTGTGTTTGCTTTGCCGAGACCGAGAGTTGAGTATCTTGTTTACACCGATGCGTCCTTACAAGGACTTGGAGGTGTACTGCAGCAGGAGAGTCAGGCCATAGCTTATGCTTCCCGTAAGCTTAAGCCTCACGAGAAGAATTATCCTACCCATGACTTGGAATTAGCGGCAGTGGTATTTTCCCTTCGTATTTGGAGACATTACCTTTTGGGGGAGAAGTTTCGATTGTTCACGGATCACAAGTCCCTATAGTACCTATTCACGCAGAAGGAGTTGAATATGCGGCAACGGAGGTGGCTTAAATTCGTGAAAGATTATCAGTTCGATATCCAGTATCACCCGGGGAAGGCTAACGTGGTGGCAGACGCGTTGAGCCGTAGACCAGTAGAGGAGGTGGCAGATGTGTGGAAGGCCAAATAGAAGGAGTTGGGACACCAGGATGCAATGGCCCGATCATTCATGTCTGTGATGACTGTTACACCACAGATTGTCACGAAGGTGGTAAAGGCCCAGGCAAATGATTCGTTCTGTCAGGAGTAGATAGTTGGATTAATGGCAGAGGGAGCCGAATCCTATACCGTTAGCTCAGACGGGGGATTACGCTTCAATGGGAGATTGGTGGTGCCGGAAGGGGAGGAATTGCGGCATGAGGTAATGGCAGAGTCGCACGGCTCACGGTTCGTGGTACATCCCGGAGGGGACAAAATGTACCAAGACATGAGACGTCAGTATTGGTGGAGCGGGATGAAGAGAGATATTGCCGAGTTTGTTTTAAAATGCGCCACTTGTCAGCTCGTAAAAGTGGATCATCAGAGACCGGCAGGACTGCTACAGCCGTTGGAGGTCCTGATGTGGATGTGGGAGAGCATCTCCATAGACTTTATCACAGGGTTGCCTACGTCACAGAGAGGTCACGACTCCATTTGGGTAATTGTGGACAGGTTGACAAAAGTCACTCATTTTCTACCCGTAAGGACAGACTACACTGCGGGACAGTATGCCCAGCTCTTTATTGCAGAGATAGTGAGACTTCACGGTGTGCCCTTAAATATCGTGTCTGACCGAGACAAAATATTTGTTTCACGGTTTTGGGAGAGTTTTCAGGAGGCCATGGGCACGAAATTGTGGTTGATTACGGCGTATCACCCACAGACCGATGGGAAAACTGAGCGTACAAACCAGATGTTGGAGGACATGCTACGTATGAGTATCATTGACTTTGGGGGTGGATGGGAGCAGTATCTTCCACTGCTGGAGTTTACTTACAACAACTCCTACCAGTTCACCATTGGTATGGCTCCATTTGAGGCGTTGTACGGTAGACCTTGTCGTTCCCCAGCATGTTGGTTGGAGGTGGGGGACAACAAACTACTTGGGCCGGAAGTGATTCAGGATACTTCGGCAAGGATAGAATTGATTCAGAGTCGCATTCGGGTAGCTCAGGACAGGCAGAAGAGCTATGCTGATGCGAAGAGGTTCTTCAGAGAGTTCCAAGTGGGGGACCAGGTTTTGCTCAGAGTATCTCCTATGAAGGGGATTATGCGTTTCGGGAAGAAAGGGAAATTGGCACCGAGATATGTGGGACCATTTCCTATTATTGAGCGGATTGGACCGGTTGCGTATAGGCTTGGATTACCGGAGCATTTACATCGGATTCACGATGTATTTCATATTTCCTCGCTTAGGAAATACCTTAGAGATGATTTGGCTCATTCTCTCATTGCTGTGGAGGACATTGATCTCCAGCCAAATAGCTCCTACGAGGAGGGGCCGATTGCTATTCTGGACTGAAGTGAGTGGAAACTGCGGTCAAAGATAGTTCCGTTAGTGCGTGTCCAGTGGCGACATCATAATGTCGAGGAGTCCACATGGGAGCGCGAGGATGAGATGCGTGAATGTTATCCAGAGTTATTCTTACCAGGTACTTTCTAGTTCCGAATTTCGGGACGAAATTCAGTTATTAGGGGGGAAGTATGTAATACCCCGTATTTTCTGTAATATTTATTTTTGGGGATTAATTAAATTAAATGTTTATTAATTGGAAATTAATCCGGATAAAAATATTAACGAGATGTGAGTTAGTATTTGATTATAATGTGTATACTTGGCAATATATGAATATTGGAAATATTGAAATTGTCACGAGATTGAAATACGGTAATTTGGGAAACTTTGTTGGGACGCGCGTGACAGTCGCGTCAGGAATATAATTATTTGAATTAAAAAGTGAATTTTATTTTTTATCACCCGTATGGTCATTTTGGGTGCGCCAACGCGTCCGGAAGGGTCTAAATAGTCAGAAAACACTAGCCGGGGGTTAAGTTTGGGTCCCGGGGCATTATTGGGCCATACCGGTAACTTATAGGGGCATTTTGGTAATTTCGGAAATCTGGGAATTAAAACCCACGAAAATAAGAGATAAAAATTTGACTCTTTCTTTATCCACTAAACCCACTACTTACACTAAGGGACTTAATGGGCTACGGGAGAAGTTTAGATATAATCCCAACTTACCAAAAACCAACCACACCTCCATTGTCATCTTCCTTAGAAAAACTTGTAGAGAGAGAGAGAGAGAAGAGAATTCTGCAGAAAGAGAGAGGGAGAACAACTTAGCCTTCAAGACTCAACATCAAATTCAGAGAAAGATTAAGGCAAGTGGTTTAATTACAATTGATTCAAAGCTATGCTCTTCCATGTTTAGGAATTATCGAATTTATCTTGGAAGATGATTTAGACCCATGAATTGGAAGTTTAAAACTATGAATTATGTTAGGGACTGCATGTAGTAACAATCTGGACGAATTATGAACTCAGAATTATGACCCTTGATAATTTAAAAACGGATTTTTGAAGAAGTTTATTAATGTTCTTGAAAGATATAGTAATCTGGAATTCTTGATGAAAATTTGATCCATACAAAGCCCTTGAATGATGAATTATTGGTTTTAGAACGTTATTAATGTTGTAGGATGGTTATATGATGATGCTATAATGTTATATTAGAGATTCATGCATTAAAAGTATGTTTTGGGTTGATTTGAAAACTGCAAAAACGAAGTAGTCCGTAACCATACCTGGTGCAATCGATCGATCGACATTCATCAGTCGATCGATCGACCACCATCGATCGATCGAAGGCAAAGGTCGATCGATCGACCTTCCCAGAATGAGTAAAGTTTTCCCCTATTTAAATTTTAATGGTGGTAACCCTTGGAAAATATTATTGGAGACCTTATGATTACCTTAAACGTAAAGTAGACCAGTAGGCATGATTATGAAACTTGGACCATAATTAGAATTCAAAGTGAGGAATTATTCTAATTTAATGAACTCCGATAAGTGAGATAAAATTTGGGTTAAAAGTATAAATCTGAATTGTTTGATGAAATGAGATTTGGGGCAGAAGTAAAGACCTTAGGAATAAAGATGTTATATGTGGGAATATTAGGAACTTAATACTCTATTTGAGATAGGCTTTAAGTATAAGAAACTACGACGTGAGACGTGTCGACGGTTTACCTTTTATATTATCGGGAGACGTAAAATATACAAATTTGGAATAATGGTATAAGGATGTAGAGTATACCTTTATTAATACTGAATTATCTAAGATGTGTGAATGCTTAGTATATGATTTTTATATGTATGACATACCTACCATACTTGCTATCACGGGAGGTTACGTTCGCTTAGGGCCTTCTTATCCTTGTGTTGCCCGGATTTAGATTGGTACCTCGAGGACATAGTTCAAGAGAACGACTTATTTGTGAGTTAATAAGCCAGCTGACTATGGAGCGTAGGTATGTACGTGACCACGATAAATCTACACTAGAAAGCACGGGAAGAAAGCATGTAAACTAATTAACAAAGCATGTAAACCTAATTATTCAAAATAGGAATTAATGGAAAACAACTATATTAATGGAGAGGGTGAATGAATAGTCAACTTACAAACCCAAAAGTGTGTCAATCCAAGAGGAAATGAAGAAGAACTAACCAAAAACCCTAAAACCCTAAGCTACCCTATCTTTTAAAACTATCCTAAAACGTGTATCTGTTTGTTACAACAAAAATTGTATTTATACTTAGTTGGAATAAGTAAAGAAATGAAAAGAGAAAAGAAAAGAAAAGGCAAAATATCTGCTGAAAACAGGGGATCGATCGATTGACCCCTTTGGTCGATCGATCGATCATGAACAAAATATCCACTATCGATAAGGATCGATCGATCGATCCTTTTGATCGATCGATCGATCAAGAGGGGCAGAATCAAGGCAGCTACTGCATTCCCCTTTTCCTTCCTCTTCTCTTCCTCTTTTGGTTTCTTTGTTTTTCCCTCCACTAAAATCGTCGTAACTTCTTCATACGGACTCGAAATCGCAGACCGGTCACGGCCACGCAAAGATAGCAAGGAGGGATACAACTTCCATAAATATGGGCCAGGTGCCCAATCTGTGAAATGACTAAAATGCCCTTAAATGTGCTACTGCGTACGAAAATCGAGCGAAATGCATCCGAAATTCACACTTAGCATCCAATTACCTATAAAAGCTCAATTAACCCCTGCAAAATATGTTAACGTAGAAATCTGAGGTTTTTTGGTTAACGAGCATAAATATAGGGAATAAGATACCCGAGGGGACTAAAATGCATCCGTTCGGAGGATGAAATACGCAATATTTACGTATCATCACTTTCCTTAGGATGTAGTCTCCAACTTGGAATGCTCTCGGATTGACCTTCTTATTGTAGTGCTTTGCTAGATATTGCTGATAACCTGTTAGTTTCAATAGATCTAGCTCTCTTTGTTCCTCAGCTAGGTCAGGTTCAGCGAGCAATGCTGCATCGTTCTGGCCTTGGTCGAACAGGGTGGACCTCACGGTGGGGAGGCCAGCATCCAAGGGGATGATTGACTTTATACTGTATGTCAGTGTGAATGGGGTTTCCCCGGTTACTCATCGTGGTAGTCCTATAGGATGTGTGGCAACTCGCTCACCCATGCCCCCTTGGCTCGCTCCAATCGTTTTTTCCATCCATCAATCACTGTTTTGTTGGAAGCTTCAGCTTGACCGTTTCTCTGAGGGTATGCCACCGAGCTGAAATGGCGCATGATCCCGTGTTCATTACAGAAACCTTGGAAGAGGCCACTTTTGAACTGGGTTTCGTTGTCAGTGATGATGGTCCTGAGGATCCCAAAGCGGGTGATAATGTTTTTCCATATGAATCTCATCATATCCGTGTCTCTGATGTTTGCTAGCGGCTCTGCCTCTATCCATTTGATGAAGTAGTCTATCGTAATCAACAAATACTTGCGATTACCGGTAGCAGTAGGAAGAGGGCCTAAGATGTCCATTCCCCATTGGGCGAAAGGCTATGGGCTAGTAAGTGACTTTAGGTCGCTGGTTGGTTGTTGAACCATAGGAGCGTGAAGTCGACATTTTTTGCACTTGCGAGCATATATCCCAGAATTCTTCTGCATGTACAGCCACCAGTAGACTTCCTTCATTGCTCAAAAAGCCAGCGACCTCCCCCAATATGACTCCCACAGATTCCCTCATGGAGATCGTGCAGAACTTTCTCGACGTCTTTCGGGTGAACGCATTGGAGGTATGAACCAGTGAAAGATCTCTTATACAGTTTGCCCTCAAAAGATAAGTGAAAATGAGCAGCTTTGACTCTTATCTGATGAGCAACCTTCTTATTGTCTGGCAGGGCATTATCTTTCAAATTATCCTTTAAGGGGTCCATCCAGCTGGGGGATAACTCAACCTGGAGAATGTGACCAATGTTTGGCAGTTCGTCAATCCGGTTAATACTTGGCTGGGCGAGGAAGTCGATTTGAATTATTCTCTTCAGGTCAGAATTAATCGGTGAGATCAAGACCGTTAGGGCATCATCATGTATGTTCTATCCTCGGGGAAACTATTGGACGCTGACCTGTTCGAAGTTAGACATTAGTTTCTTTGTTGTGGAGAGGTATGTTACCATTCTCTCATCCCTCGCGTTGAAGTTTCCACTTATCTGGTTGGAGACCAGTTGTGAGTATCTGAATAGTTGGAGTTATCTTTCCCCCAGTACCTGTGCCTTATGTAGTCCTGCTATCAATGCTTCATACTCTGCTTCGTTTTTAGAGGCTTCAAATCCAAGCCTGATTCCTTACTCGATGATTGCACCTTCAGGGGTAACCAGCACGATGCCCACTCCTGCCCCTTTGGAGTTAGAAGCTTCGTCAATGAACAGTCGCCAAACACCTTGAGCCGAGTGGTCTTCCCTCTGACCAACAGGTTAAAGTTGGTCGTAAGGATGATATCCTGTAAATTTTGTGATGAAGTCGGGGAGGACTTATCCCTTGCTTGCATTCTTTGGCTGAAACTGGATGTCAAATCACCCGATCTTGACTGACCACTTTGATAGTTTTCTGGACAGATCTTCTTTTCGCAGGACTACTTTAAGGGGGTGAGATGTAAGAACGATGATAGAGTGAGCTTCGAAGTAATGTTTTAATTTCCTCGAGGCTACCACTAGTGCAAAGGCGAACTTTTCCAGTGGTAGGTATCGTTGTTCGGCATCCAAGAGAGTCTTACTCGTGTAATAGACTGGGTGCTGGATTCCTGTTCTTTGGCATACTAGTTCAGAACTGACAGCGTGGCCGGAAACTGCGAGGTATAGGTATAAGAAATCGTTCTCTTGAGGTATTACGAGCAAGGGTGGTGTGATGAGGTAAGCTTTGAGCTCGTCTAATTCCTTCGAGCAATCCTCATTCCACTCCACATTTTTGCTTTTTGTCAACAACTGGAAGAATGGCTGGCACCTTTTGGATGACTTCGAGATGAACCGATTTAGAGCGATGAGCATCCCTGTGAGCTTTTGCACGTTATTTATCGTACGGGGGGACTGTAACTTATTGATGGAGTCAATCTGGTCCGAGTTGGCTTCAATGCCTCTCTCGCTAACCAAATACCCGAGAAATTTTCCTGACTGGACACCGAAGGAACACTTACTTACGTTGAGCTTCATTCGGTATTTCCTAAGGATTTTGAAGGTGCTTGATAGGTCTGAGAGGTGTTCTTCTCTATGTCTACTCTTGACGAGCATATCATCGATGTATACCTCCATGGTGTCTCCCATTTGGTCCTCAAACATTTTGGTGACTAACTGCTGGTAGGTTACTTCTGCATTTTTTAGCCCAAAGGGCATGAGCTTGTAATAATTCAACCCGACGGTGGTGATGAATGGTGTCTTGTATTGATCTAGCTCGTGTAAAGGGATTTGGTGATACTTAAAGTATGCGTCCAGGAAACTCATTATTTCATGAGCTGCTGTGGCATCCACCAACTGGTCGATCTTTGGGAGATGAAAGTTGTCTTTAGGGCACGCCCTATTAAGGTCGGTGAAGTCAATACAGACTCTCCATTTTAATTCTTTTTGGGACCACTACTGGGTTGGACATCCATTTAGGTAATGGAACTTCCCATATGGAACCTGCATCCAACAGATTCTCCACTTCCTTCTCCACAACCTTGGCCTTCTCGGGTGCAGTTCGCCGCGCCTTTTGTGTGATTGACTTGATTATCGGGTCAACGTGCAATCGATGACAAACCACACTGGGATCAATCCCAGGAATCTCGTAGGGTTCCCACGTGAAAATGTCTAAGTTATTCTGCAAAAGTACTATTAGTTCCTTCTTTTCTCGATCAGTGAGAGAGGCTCCGATCAAGAACATCCTATCTTTCTTACTGCCGCCGGCTGCGACCTCCTCCAGGTTCTCAATGACCCGCTCAGAGGGGAGGAGCCTAGTCTCCTCCACTCTAGGTCTTCCATATTTTAGCTGCTATTTGGAAGGTATCAAACCTTCATGTTCTCTAACCTTCTCCTTAGCCTTCTCGACCTTCTTCTTCAGCTTTGGGAGGATGGCTGATATAAAGCACTTTCTCGCCACCGCCTGATCTCCATGGATCTCCATCACTCCTCGCTCAGTCATACTTGAGTTTCTGGTTATAGGTAGAGGGGACGACCTTCATCGCATATAGCCACCCTCTGCCAAGGATATCCTGGTAAGGAGAGTCAATGTCGACCACCAGAAACTCGATCATTTTGGAGACACTTCTTGCCTTTACTAGCACTACAATCTTTCCCAAAGGTAGGGTCACTTTATCAGTGAAGCCAACTAGAGGGACAGTGGCTTCCTTCAAGTCGGCGATGCTTAACTTTAATTTTCTGAATAGGTCAAGATACATTACTTCGGATGAGCTACCATGGTCGATGAGCAACTTGTTAACATCATAGTTAGCTATCCTGAGTGTAATGATCAAGGCATCATGATGTGGGATCCTCACTCCCACTAGGTCTTCATCCGTGAACATGATGTGTTTACTGTAGTCGATGTCATCTGCTCGCCGACGCTTTCCTGTCTGCGTTTTAGCTGGATCGGTTTAAAAATCTTGCATTATTTTCGTAAACTTTTTAACCTCCATCCGAGATGAGTTTCCTTGAATCTACTTTAGATCTAATGCCCCACGAATCACTGCGAACTCATGGCCAACATCCTCCTCGAGCACGTTGTCAGGCCTTGGGTCTCCATTGGCAGCGACCTTCTCTGCCTTCTTCTCAACAAATTCATTCAGATATCTAGTTTGGGTAAACTCTTCAAGGTGAGACTTGAGAGCCTTGCAGTTCTCGGTTTTATGCCCGCCCTCTTTATGGAAAGCACATCTTAGTGCGTTATTCCTCTTTGAGGGATCTCCTCCCATCTTTATGGGCCACTTAACGAATGGCTCATCCTTGATCTTTGTTAGGATCTTGTAGATTGGTTCTTTAAAGATAGTGTTCACTACCTGAAATGCTTTTGAAGCATCATTTTTGTTTCCGATCTTGGATCCACTCTTGCCCCCATTTTTGCTTACTTTCTTCTGGTTCTCAGCTTTGTCGCTGCTCTTGCCGGTGAACTTGGTGCGACCATTCTCCCTTACGCTGAAGTGGGTCACATCCTCAACCTTGGCGTATTTTTTAATGCGAGCCATTAGGTCGTCAGTGGTCGTGGCCTCGTTTGTAGTGAGGGACTGGTGCAAGAGGAAAGAAATGGGTAGGCCAATCTTAAAGGATGCCACAACAACCTTCTTCGAGCAGTCCTCGACCTCGTTGAATAACTCTTAATATCTTTTTGCATAGTCTTTGAGTCTCTCCTGGGGCATTTTCTTCATTGTCAACAAGGCATCCATCCTCTTTGGATGGGAGCTGCTTGTAATGAAGAATGTTATGAAGAGCTCTTCCAGGGACTCAAATTTCCTGATGGATCTATGAGGGAGTCTCTCGATCCACTTCTGGGCCACATCGTGCAAGCTCAAGGGAAATATCCGACACATTAATGCGCCCTTATGGTTCCAGAGGGTCATGGCCTGCCTGTACTGCCTAACATGGTCAATAGGATCGGTTTTTTCGTCGTAGATCTTGAATCTGGGAATTGCAAACTTCTTGGGGGCTTCTTCTTCTTCTTCTTCTTCTTCTTCTTCTTCTTCTTCTTCTTCTTCTTCTTCTTCTTCTTCTTCTTCTTCTTCTTCTTCCCTTAAGAAAGGGGATTTCATCTGGGTCCTGAGAGCTCGCTTGGACAACTCTCTGGTCGATCTGGCATCCCGATGGGCTGGGTGCTGGTCCATTTCTCTTCGGACCAAATTCAATATGTCATCATTTCCTCGATTTGGGATCCTGTGACGGTGAGCTGGTTGCTGTTGCTCGAGCAAGTCATCATCTGATCTGTGTTCCTCAAGTCTTTGAGATCCACGTCTAGGGCTCCTTCCTCGACTGCGAGACTTGCTCGCCTGAGAGCTAGGAGTGCGGTATTGTAAGGCCCTAAAACACGACTAGTAAGGTTAATTACATGATTAGGTATAAGTTATGAGTTATAAGTTATAAATCGGTTATGTGTATTAAACATTTTAATTATCATGTTTAGGGAATGCATACTCATGTGATATGTATGTTGTTTACATTAGATGCGAATCGAGCTTATGATTGGGGATAACATGTGTAAGGCATGTGATTAGTTATGTGGTTAACTGCATCATGAAAATATGTTTCTAAATGCATCATTATGTTTATAAAAAGTAAACTAGAGTGTTAGTGCGAAAGTGGCGATGTTTGGTCGCCAAATGTGAAAGTTATGAAATTTTGAGTAAATAATTACTCTTCTATTCGAGCCCAAATTAGGTGTACTAGTTTTATGATTTTGGGAAAACACAAAATATGAAAGTTGTAGATGTTTAAGTTATATATTCATAGACACAAAGTCAGAGTAAATCGGGGCCCGAAATAGTGAGTTATGGTGATTTTACAAGGCAGGACAAATATGTCATTAACGGAATTGTCCTATTGGACCCCTTGCCCAACGAATTGTCCTATTGGACCCCTTGTCCATTATTCCATTGTTTTATTGGAATTTGTGATTTAGTTATTTTTAGTATTGTCACTTTGGGATTTATTATTGTCTGGATGTTTTACTTTAAGTTTTAAATGTTGGGATTTACTTAATGAATGTTTAAATTATTTGGATTATATATTCCAGGATAATTGTGGTGTGATTCTTTAATATGAATTGTTGTAAACATTTAAATCTTGGTTTATAAAATAAAATTTGGAAAGTAATGTCTAAAAATGGTTTTGACACTTAGCTTAATTAATTAGGGTGTTTAAATTGGAAAAGTTAATTTTTACGACAGTGATGCTAAGAATGAGCCAACTGTTCACCTTGATTTTAATTTAATAAAGGAGTGATCGCCCGGTATTTAATTAGGCGGGGTGTCACATGACCCCTCTGCGACGTAGGTAACCCCGTGATAAAGTCCATGGAGATGCTCTCCCATATCCACGTCGAAACCTCTAACGGCTGTAGAAGTCCTGCCGGTTTCTGATGGTCCACCTTTACTAGCTGACAAGTGGCACATTTAGAAACAAACATGGTGATATATTTCTTCATCCCGATCCACCAATACTATCGTCTCATGTCTTGGTACATCTTATCCCCACCAGGGTATACCGCGAATCGTGAGCCGTGCGAATCCGTCATTACCTCTTGCCGCAAGTCCTCCCCTTTCGGAACGACCAGTCTCCCATTGAAGCGTAATCCCCCATCTGAGCCAACGGTATAGGACTCGGCTCCCTCTACTAGTAATCGAACTATCTGCTCCTGACAGAACGAGTCATTTGTCTGGGCCTTTACCACCCTCGTAACAATCTGAGGTGTAATAGTCATCACAGACATGAACGATCGGGCCACTGCATCTTGGTGTCCCAACTCCTTCGACTTGGGTTTCCACACCTCGGTCACCTCATTTACTGGCCTACGGCTCAACGCTCCTGCTACCACGTTAGCCTTCCCTGGGTGATATTGGATATCAAACTGATAATCCTTCACAAACTCAAGCCACCGTCATTGACGCATATTCAGTTCCTTCTGCGTGAAGAGGTATTGTAAAGACTTATCGTCCGTGAACAACTGAAATTTCTCCCCCAGAAGATAGTGTCTCCAAATCCGAAGAGCGGATACGACTACAGCTAACTCCAAGTCGTGGGTGGGGTAATTCCTCTCGTGAGGCTTAAGCTTACGGGAAGCATAAGCTATGGCCTGACTCTCCTATTGCAGCACACCTCCAAGTCCTTGTAAGGACGCATCG
The DNA here is from genome assembly GCA_949130495.1 of Sambucus nigra. NCBI lineage: Eukaryota > Viridiplantae > Streptophyta > Magnoliopsida > Dipsacales > Adoxaceae > Sambucus > Sambucus nigra. Next base: position 359,352,003 of record OX422219.1, on the reverse strand, counting down.
GTGTAAACTAAATACTCAACTCCCGGTCTGGGCAATGCTAACACAGGTGCTGAGGTCAACTTGTCCTTTAACTCATCGAATGCCAACTGACAGACATCGTTCCAGATGAACGGCACACCCTTGCGAGTCAGATGTGTCAAATGACCCGCTATCTTTGAGAAACCCTGAATAAACCTCCTGTAGTATCCTGCTAGGCCCAAGAAATTATGGATCTCAGTCGGTGTCGTGGGCTATCCCCACTCCCTCACCGCAGATACTTTCCCCGGATCAACAGATATCCCCCGGTCTGAAATGATATGCCCCCAAAACTGAACCTCCTTCAACCAGAACTCACACTTCTCATACTTTGCATAAAGCTCGTTCTGACGCAACGTCTGCAAAACCTGTCTAAAATGCTCGACGTGCTCCTCTTCTATCTGGGAGTAAACCAGAATGTCATCAATAAAGACAATGATGAACTGGTCTAGGAACTCTCTGAACACCCTATTCATCAAGTCCATAAACACGGCTGGAGCGTTGGTCAAGCCAAAAGGCATAACCCGAAACTCGTAGGAACCATATCTCGTTAAGAAAGCAGTCTTCGAGACGTCTTGTTCCCTGATACGCAACTGATGGTATCCCGATCGTAAATTAATCTTCGAGAAGAAGGAAGCTCCTCTCAACTGGTCAAATAAGTCATCGATTCTGGGCAACGGATACTTATTCCGTATCGTGACTTTATTCAACTCCCGGTAGTCTACACACAATCTCAACGATCCATCCCTCTTCTTTACGAACAACACAGGGGCACCCCACGGCGAAGTACTCCTTCGGATAAACCCCTGAACCAATAACTGCTCTATCTGATCCCGTAACTCTCTCATCTCTGCCGGAGCCATACGGTAAGGTACGCGGGCAATCGGCCGAGTGCTCGGCGTCAAATCGATCACAAAATCTATCTCTCTACTAGGCGGTAATCCAGGTATATCCTAAAATACATCAGCAAACTCCCTCCCAACTGGAATCGAATCGAGTGGTAGCACCACTTCCTTAGAGGTCTCTTCCTCTATATAGTACAAATGAGTGGACGATCCTCCCTCAGGGCGAGGCATCGCCACTAAAAACATCTCCTGCCCGGGAATGGCAAAGATAATACTCCTACTAAAATAATCAATCATGGCTCGGTACGCAACTAGCCAATCCATACCAATAATCGCATCATACTCAGTCATCTCTAACACTAACATATCAGCGGGTAAAGTAAACCTTCCGATATCTATACCCACACCTCTACAAATAAGCGAAATCACATAACCCCTACTCAACAGTGAATCTACACAAGTAATCGTGCTCTCTGCGGTGTCTAACAACCTAATAGTGCGTGCAAATCTCGTGGCAATGAAGCAATGTGTGGCCCCCGTATCAAATAAAATATGCCCCAAAGTCTCTTGAATAGAGAACATACCCTCAATAGCAGGTGGATCCTGTGGGACTGCGGCATGCTGGAGCTGATACACTCTCCCATACTGAAGCTATCCCTGCTGGACTGGGACCGCTGGAATGGGTGGTAGTGCTACCATCTGTGGTGGTGCTGGGAGGGAGGCAAGAAACATAGGCCTATGTGGCTCGTGTCGAGCACCCTGCTGCTGCTGCTGTGGGGCCCGACCCCTATCAGGGCAATCCTGGCATTTGTGGCCAGTCTTGCCACAAATGAAGCACTTCCCCGGGAAGTTTCCCCATCGCTGTCCCTGCTACCCACGGCCCTACTGGCCGTTACCATTCCTACCCTGACCATGCTGGCCCTGCTGAAACTGCTGCTGCAGAACATTCTGACCCTGCTGGCCCTGATGGCCGTTCTGACCCTGATGGCCATGTCTGAAACCTCCCTGGCCATTCCTGAAACCTCCAGATCTGAATCTCTTATGATCCCACTGTTGGGAACCCTGGTCACCCTGCCTGTGTTGTCCCTGAGCAGATTGTGCCCCGCTGGCACCATTTCCCCCGGTCCTGCCCTGATGGGTGGACTCTCTTGATCTCTTGCTCTCAGACATGTGGAAGCGATGATCCTGGCAGTGAAGTAGTGTAGCGTTAACCACATCAGAATAAGTGGCCAACGAAAGATTCCCCAACAAGTGCTGACGGATCCTCCAAGTCAATCCATCCGTGAAATTCTGAATTCTCTAATCCTCGGTTGGAATTTCATCCGGAACAATGTTCAAGAGATTGGTGAACTCAGCCTCATACTTGGCTACGGTCTTTCCCTCCTGCTTGAGGTTCATCAAATTCCTCCTCATGTCAGTGTGAACAGCTGACGGAAAATATTTGCGGTCGAACCGCACCCAGAATTCCTGAATAGTGAGAGTGTTCCTCTCCTCCGCGGTGGTAATGGAATCCAACCAATGCAACGCTGATCCTACTAGCTTAAAAGTGGCCAGTATCTGCTTCTAAACATCTGTGTACTCGTACATCCTTAAGTGCCTCTGATTGTCCTTCCTCCACTGAATGGATACAACAACGTCGGAGATTCCTGCAAACTCTAGAGGGTGTGCTTTCTGAAAAGCATCACGAACGGGTTCCCAAGCAGTCGGGAATGGATGAGCCTGAACTGACGCTACTGCCGGTGCCTGCTGTATAACTGCGAGGGAGGCATTCACCGCTTGGGCTACCATGGCTGCAATCTCTGCGGCATTCGTGGTGCCCGAAACTGGTGCAGGCTGTGGCTCGGGCTGTGCATCCCTAGTAACTCGCTGTGCACGTCGTGGAGGCATTTGAAATGAGAGTAAAGTCTATAAGTTCGCAGTAATTATTTCAAAATAGCTGAAGAGCGATACATACACAAAAGAATACAAAAGTCCTAAAATATAAGGCTCTACATCAAAGAAAGCTCAGCGGAAACATAATAAGCCGTATAGATCCTAAGGACACTAGAACCTGATGCTCTGATACCACCTGTGACACCCCGACTAATTAAATACCGGGTAGCTACTCCTTTATTAAATTAATACAAAATGTCAAGTTGGTTCAGTTTGTAGCACCACTGTCAAAAACGTTTTAATAATTACTAACCACCTAGTATTTAAAAAGTGAGTTGTCAATTTTATTAAATCCGATTAACAAGCAAGTATATAAGAAATGCTAACATAATCCACCACAATGAAACAACAAGTATAACCATGCAATAATAATGAAACTGGAGGAATACTCCTCACAATAATCCGAATACTGAAATAAACAAATGTTAAATCTGCATCGCTAAATTAATTACAACCCAAAATCTGAAATAAATGAATAAATAAAGTATCTCTAAAAGGAAATAGGGCGACATGCCCAACAGATGAGGAAAGATGATAATAAGGAGTCAAGATCGAAAGTGGAGGCGTCTACTGACAAGATCCTGTAACTTCCACAGTAGCTACAGTACGTCACCTGAATGGAACTCCTATGCTTGGTGTCCTTGTGGCTGGGCACCTAAAAGGTTTTTACAAGAAAATATTTATGAAAGCAAACGGGTCAGAGCCCGATTGTGGAAAACAGTTTAAAATATAGCAAGTGTTTTAATGACAATAAAACAATGAATGCAAAATACATGTTAGGATGTGCTCTCACATGAAATACTCACCTCTCGACTATTTGTGCACTCCTAACGTACCCGTACCCATTCTAGTGATTCTCATATCTAACTAGTCCAATCATAATACCTAACATTACTATACGATTCACGCTTTAATTCCAACATCATCAATTAAATAGAGCTTTACATTAATTCTCGATTTCCCAATTATTAGCAATACTAATATACTAGAGATCATCCATTTTATCTTTACATAACGTTGCTATAATTATACTCACATTTAATCATGATAGTTCATTTCAATTAACAGTATATTATTCTCATCATAAATATACATTACTAGCACCCCGAGACTAAGCTACGGTGCACACATACTCTGCTATCCAATCCCGACACATCACGTATATAAGGACCACGTATTCCGAATCTCTCAGGAATCGTTTTCAATAAACAACAATCACAAACAATGGAGGCGAACATAGTTCACATCACATGGGTCACGCACATACCTACGCTCCCATGATCAACAGACTTATTAACTTCTCAATAAGTCCTTCTCTGACCTATGCCCTCGAGGTACCAATCTAAATCCCCCCGTAGGCACACAAAGATTAGATGGCCTTAATCGAACGCAAACCTCCCATGATAGCAAGTACGGTAGGTATGTTATACACATAAACCACATATACTAAGAATTCGCACATCTTAGATATCTCGTATTATTAATATAGGTATACTTCTCGTTCTTATACCGTCATTTAATGTTATACGACCACAAGTCCCCGATTTGTATATTAACATTATCAACCCTTCTCACGTCATAATTAGGTACTCATTTCTTACTCCACAATTGACATCCGATTTTATTACAAGGTTCTAAGTTCTACTCCTCAACGTACCCCAATTATCATAATTATACCCACTAATCAATGAGGGAAGGTTAATATTCCAATTAATAAGTCTACGGGACATTAGAAATGAAATCAGGCCAAAAAGGCCATTCTGTCAACTCGTTAGAAGTCTTGTTCGAACGAGGTCGTTCGAACGAGTTCGTTCGAACGAAAGGCTTCGAACGAACTAACAACTAGTTAGAAGGGATACTGTCATCTCGTTAGAAGCTCGTTCGAACGACCTGGGCAGGCCTTCTAACGAGATGGCAGTTTCAGCCCAGAAATTCTCGACTTCATTTTTCTCAATTTTTCTCTTCTCTAAACCCATCCTAAGATCATCCCAATAGTATTTTAACGTTATTAGACTACTCTAAGTCCTCCTAGGTCACTCTTGAACATATATATGGGGTCAATGCTTCCTAAATTAACATATAATCATCAAAATTCCCAAACCTTGTCCCAAACCCTATAATCATGAACCTAGAATTTAATGACTACAATTTCTCCTTATCAATCCGTTTTTGCATTATAAAAAGGTATATTTTTCATATGACATTCATCTAATAACATTCTACATGCAATCCCTATATCATATTATGAATCCTACCTCCAATTTCATGGGTTTTCATCAAACTTCCAATATAAGACAATTATTCAATTCTAAGCATGGAAGAAACATTCGCTTGAAATTAATGTAATTAAACCACTTGCCTTAGATGTTCTGATTTGATGTTGCAGGATTGAAGTTTGATTCTCCTCCCTCTCTCTACAAATTTCTTCCAAAGATGGTGAAGGTGGCTAGGGTTTCTTTTTTGGAACTTCTTCCAACTCCTCCCTATAACTCCCATAGCCCTCTAACTTCCCAAATGCTGGTAATGGCTTAGTGGGTTATTTTCTAATATAAAAATAACCTCTAAAATTCGTGGGTTTTAATTCTCGTATTTTTAAAATTACCAAACTACCCTTTTGGGTTGCCAGTGTGGCCTAGAAATACACCGGGACCCAAACTAAACCCCCGACTAGTGTTTTCTGACTATTTCGACCCTTCCAGACATGTTGGCGCACTCAAAATGACCATTCGGTTGATAAAAATAAAATTCACTATTTAATTTAATTAATTACATTCCTGACGCGACTGACACGTGCGTCCCAACTAAATTTCGAAATTGCCATATTTCGGTCTCGCGACAATTTAATATTTCCACTACTCATGAAATTTTTAATTTTAACATCATAATCAAATACCAACTCACATCTCGCTAGTATTTATATCCGGATTAATTCCCAATTAATTCTCATTTAATTCAATTAATCCTTTAAATGAATATCAATAAAATTACGGGGTATTATAGGTAATGTTTCAGTTATCGGGTGAACTTGAATTTTAAATTTATTGGGGAACGAAATGTCACTCCAACTTGATTAATTTGTGCTACAAAATGTTATGAACTGCTAAGGAAAGGATGTGAGGGTTATCTTGTCCATGTGGTGGACATACGAAAAGAGGCTGGAAAACTATCAGATATATTTAATTAGTTAATGAGTTTACAGATGTCTTCCCAGAAGAACTCCCAAGGTTAGCACCAGACCGTGAGGTAGAATTTGCGTTTGAGTTGGTACCAGGCACCGCACCGATATCTATTGCACCATATCGCATGGCACAGGTAGAATTAAAGGAGATAAAGATATAGTTGCAAGATTTGTTAGATCGTGTTTTTATAAGGCCTAGTGTATCACTGTGGGGAGCCCCAGTATTGTTTGTGAAAAAGAAAGATGGAACCATGAGACTATGCATCGATTATCGTCAATTGAATAAGGTGACTATCCGTAACAAATACCCACTATCCCGAATTGATGACTTGTTTGATCAGTTTCAAGGGGCCAAAGTGTTTTCCAAGATCGATCTTAAATTCGGATATCATCAATTGAAAGTAAGAGACTGTGATATTTCTAAAATGGCTTTTCGTTCCAGGTATGGACATTACAAATTTCTTGTCATGCCATTTGGGTTAACAAATGCACCAGCTGTATTCATGGATTTGATGAACCGTATATTTCACCCATACGTGGATTCTTTTGTTATTGTCTTCATTGATGATATTTTGATATATTCTCGTAGTAGGGATGAGCATGAACACCACATGTGTGTTATTTTACAGACCTTGCGAGAGAAGCAGTTGTATGCTAAATTTTCTAAATGTGAATTTTGGCTAGACAGGGTAGTATATCGGGGGCATGTTATTTCTGCTGATGGTATTTGTGTTGATCCCAAGAAGGTAGAAGCAGTAATGAATTGGGAAAGGCCAACTAGTGTGACAGAGGTACGTAGCTTTTTGGGATTGGCGGGCTATTACAGGAGGTTTATACTGGAGTTTTCTTCTATTGCATTTCCATTGACTAAGCTTACCATAAAGGAGAACAAGTTTGTATGGAGTGGTGATTATGATAAAAGATTTGAAAATTTAAAGGGTAAGTTGACATCAGCTCCAGTATTGACTATCCCATTAGGTACATAAGGTTTAGTTATTTATAGTGATGCTTCGTATCAAGGACTTGGATGTGTATGAATGAAGCATGGAAAGGTAATTACTTTTTCTTATCGACAGTTAAAGATACATGAACACAACTACCCTACTCATGATCTCGAGTTAGCTGCAGTAGTTTTTGCATTAAAGATCTGGAGACATTACTTATATGGTGTTAGTTGTGAAATTTTTACTGACCATCAAAGATTAAAGTACTTGTTTACTAAAAAAGACTTGAACTTGAGGCAAATAAGGTGGATGGAACTTATAAAAGATTATGATTGCACGATACATCACCATCCGAGTAAAGCTAATGTTGTTGCCGATGCTTTGAGCAGAAAATCTTGAGGCATAGTATCTTGTATTTATTGTATTCGAGTTGACCTGCTGAGAGAGTTAGCTTTAATGGGGGTGGAATTAACTTTGAATGAGTCTTACATAATAGTAGCACATTTAAATGTTAGACCCACGTTGATTGACGGGATAAAACAAGCACAGGTAGGAGATACAGAATTGGAGAAAGTTAGAGATAATATGAAAAAGGGTAAAGCAAATGAATTTTCTACTCAGGATGATGACATTGTTTTATACGGTAACCGTTTGTGTGTACCTAATGTTCCTGATTTAAGAAGAACAATTTTAGAGGAAGCGCACTGTTCTTTGTATGCTATGAATCTAGGGAGCACGAAACTGTATAGAGATTTGAAACAATGTTATTGGTGGTCGGGAATGAAACACGACATTGCAGATTTTGTTGCTAGATGTCTAGTTTGCCAACAGGTGAAGGCAGAGCATCAGAAGCCAAGTGGTTTACTACAGCCATTACCTATTCCTGAGTGGAAATGGGAACATGTTACTACAGATTTTGTTGTAGGTTTACCAAAATTATCCCGAGGGTTTGATTCTATTTGGTTTGTCGTTGATAGGTTGGCTAAGTCTGCACATTTTCTTCCTATTAAAGATACTTACTCCATGGATAGATATGAAAAAAATATATGTGGATGAGATTATTAGATTGCATGGTGCACCTGTTTCTATTATTTCTGATCGAGATCCTAAGTTCACTTATCACTTTTGGCCTAGTTTACAACAATCTTTGGGGACTAAATTGAAATTTAATACAGCTTTTCATCCTAAGACTGATGGGCAGTCAGAAAGAACGATCCAGACACTCGAAGACATGTTACGAATTTGTGTATTGGAGTTCAAGGGCAGTTGGGATGAACACTTGCCACTAATAGAGTTTGCTTATAATAATAGCTATCATTCGAGTATTGAGATGGCTCCTTGTGAAGCTTTGTATGGGAGAAAATGCAGAACTCTAGTGTGTTGGACTGAAGTAGGAGAACGAAAACTACTTAGGCCAGAAATTGTGCAGCAAACTACTGAAAAGATAAATCTTATTCATAATCACTTGAAAGTGGTGCAAAGTAGACAAAAAAAAGTTATGTAGATAATCGAAGGAAAGAATTGAAATTTGAGGAAGGTGATTGAGTATTCCTACGTGTTTTTTCTTGGAAAGGGGTTATGAGATTTGGGAAGAAGGGAAAGTTAAGTCCCAGGTACATTGGCCCTTACGAGATAGTGAAGCGGGTTAGAGATGTAGCTTATAAGTTATCATTACCACCAGACTTGTCCCGGATACACGATGTTTTTCATATATCCATGTTACGTAAGTATGTGCTCGATCCTTCACATGTGTTTATTTCACAACCGATAGAGCTTCAAGATGACTTAACCTATGTAGAGGAACCAATTGCTATTATAGATCGAAAGGAGAAAGTGTTACGTAGTAAAACCATTTCACTAGTTAAGGTGATGTGGAGAAGTTAGAATGTGGAGTATGCCACCTGGGAAGGGGAGGATAACATGAAGAAGCAATATCCTCATTTGTTTGGTAAGTTTTTTATGCGTTAAATTTCGAGGACGAAATTTTTATAAGAGGGGTAGAATTGTAAGGCCCTAAAACATGATTAGTAAGGTTAATTACATGATTAGGTATAAGTTATGAGTTATAAGTTATAAATCGGTTATGTTTATTAAACATTTTAATTATCATGTTTAGGGAATGCATACTCATGTGATATATATGTTGTTTACATTAGATGCGAATCGAGCTTATGATTGGGGATAACATGTTTAAGGCGTGTGATTTGTTATGTCGTTAAATGCATTATGAAAATATGTTTCTAAATGCATCATTATGTTTATAAAAAGTAAACTAGAGTGTTAGTGCGAAAGTGGCGATGTTTGGTCGCCAAATGTGAAAGTTATGAAATTTTGAGTAAATAATTACTCTTCTGTTCAAGCCCAAATTAGGTGTACTAGTTTTATGATTTTGGGAAAACACAAAATATGAAAGTTGTAGATGTTTAAGTTATATATTCATCATAGACACAAACTCAGAGTAAACCGGGGCCCGAAATAGTGAGTTATGGTGATTTTACAAGGCAGGACAAATATGTCATTAACGAAATTGTCCTATTGGACCCCTTGCCCAACGAATCGCACAATACCACCTTAAAGTGGTCACATAGCCAAGTTTTTAAGCTTATAAGTCAGACCTTATCATATTTTTCATTTCCTATTACAATCTTGAGAAAAAAAATATGCTAATGGAGAGAGAAAAAGAAAGTTAAGGAAGAATTTATTTGAAAATTCACCATCAATCGAGGAATTCTCGTAAGGTAATTACTTCTTTATTAAAGTTGATCACATGGATGAGTTATACACTTGGTTTATTTTTGTTTCTGATTTTGTTTAGTATTTTAATGATACCCATATTTCCTAAGTGTATTAAAATAAGGATGGGTTAAGAACATAAGTTAGAACTGGTACTAGGATCGTAAATGCATACTTTAAAGTCCTAGATTTACATCATTTTTTGTAAAGAATTTTGATTTAGAAAATTCATGATTATGATGTATATATCTGTTGAAACGTGTTTATTATATGTTTCCATGATTTATACTCAAGGTGGAGGTTATGTATGCTTAAAAATGTTAAGTTATGTTTTAATGTTCTTTTTTGACCTAGTTGTGCTAAAAATGGTATAAATCATGGAATACTTATTGGAATTGAGTGATTATAGTTGGAGAGTAAAATAGACTCATACATGTATAACATATCCAAAAATAGTGAAAAAATACCAAGTAATGAACCTTTGGTGATAGTTTGAAGTTTTGGTTTAAAATTTGCCCTAAAGGAGCAGGAATGCATACCAGGAGTTTGACGTTTTGCTCGACATAGAAAATGATCCCTAAAAATTATGAAACATTAATTTTGTATTATTCAATATGTTTATTGATAATGGGTGGAATATCATGGAAATTTATGTTGTATAAAAATTATGAGAATTCCAGGAAGTTGAAGTTGTGTAGTTATTTTTCTTAAAAAATGATTTGGAAAAGGTTGTAATAAAATGGGCATAACTTTGTCTAGAGAATTCGTATGTCAATTCCATAAATTGTGTTAGAACCCTAATTAATTGGGTGTTATAGAAATGTGAAGTGTCATATTTAATTCCTCCTTAATTATTTCTGATTGACCAAATGATGTGATGTGTTACTGGGTTAGATGTTAATCAGTGTATTCAAATACTAATGACATTGACTTGTTAGGTGGGGAATCAACTAATACTACCATACTAAGGAAGTAGATGGTATTAATCTTAGAACCAAATCCAAGGTGAGTGACCTTCCCTATGAAATATAAATTCTTATAATTTCATATGGAAATGTGTAGTTAAACACATGTGTTAAAATGCTTATGGGGGTGATGTCGTATTTAGGAAACATATGCATGTGATTAAAAATGTTAAGAGATGTTATATAATGATATGGACTAGTGGGTCCTTTATCTAATGTTAAGGACTGGTGGGTCCTACGGGATGTAGCTTCCCCGTTAATCTAATTTAAAGGTTTGTTGTACTCGGGCCTAATTAGGGGATTTAGTGTTCCCCATTAACTAGGAGTTAATTGGACTGGCGGGTCCAGGCTTGCGAGAGTCACACAATTCCTATTGGGTTATAACATTAGAAAATAAAAATGGTTATTTGAATTGGTTATATGTGTGGAATATGTTCATTCACTAAGCTTGTGTTGCTTACACTCCTATAATTCTATGTTTCAGGTACGCCTATCTGTTGGAGTTCATTGCCAAGTTAGGACCTTAAAACGGGGGAGTGACGGATATCTAGTATGGTTTGAATATCAAGAATATTGTTGTGTAAATATTAAACTAAAGATCTTGGTTATGTAAAGTTGTGTAGTACTTATAATTTACATGTAAATGTAGTTATGTTTTCATCTACACATACCTTTGGAAAAAAAAAATCTCATGCTATTTTTCCTTTGAGATTTAAATTAAAGCATTGTTTATTATTTAAGGCAATTTATCTCTATTTAAAAAGGATGAGTTTAACTTAATTAAGTCGGGGCGCGATAACTTGGTATCAGAGCGTGGTTATTAGGTTCTGGATAGGGTGTGAGGGTTTAGATTAGCAGTGGACACTAGAAAGTGAGTTTGCTATGCGTCTAGATTTTGACTAACAATGTTAATATTAAGCTGCTGTTATTATATTTTGTTTAAGTTAATTATATTACAGTGAGTGATGGATCCACACGAGCCGCATGATAGAGCAGAGGGTGAGGCATCCTATGTACCTAATAGTCGACAAGGACATAGACATATTGAAGTGGATGAACCAGAGGTGCAACAACAACCTATTGATGATGTGGGAAGAATATTACGTGTTGTGGCACAATTAGTGGAAGAAGCAAGAGGTGGAGTACATGGAGGTGATAGGGATAAATTGCATGAGAGGTTCATGAAGTTAAGTCCTCCAGTATTTACGGGGGCTACGGATCCGTTAGTGGCAGAGGGGTGGATTCGAAAAATGGAAACAATATTCAAGGTAATGGAAGTGCGAGATGAACAAAAGGTTTTGTTAGCAACCTTTATATTGGAGGATGATGCAAAGTTATGGTGGGATGCTACAAAGAGGTTACTTACTACGATTGGGGGAGTAGTTCCAGCAAATCCTCCACCAATTACATGGGAGAGGTTTGTGAATGTGTTCTTTGAAAAATACTTCCCAAGGCTTTATAGGAAGGAGAAAGAAGAAGAATTTATCATGCTGAAAGAAGGGAACCGAACGGTGGCAGAGTATGAAAATTTGTTTATATCCTTATCCAGATTTACACTTGATTTGGTGAGGACAGAACAAAGCAAATGTGATCGGTTTCACTCTGGGTTGAATGTAGATATAAAAAATATGGTTTCTAATATGAAGATCACATATTATGTGGATCTGGTGGACAGAGCTATGGTATCTGAAATGTCAATGAAAGAGATGCAAGCCGAACATTTGAACAAAGCTAGATATGAGAGTACGAAGTCATATGGATGGGAGACGGGAACCTCATCTCAAGGTTTAGCACGAGGAGTATCTAAGTTAATTTGGTTTGGTGGACTTATCTTTATTGGGCTAGAATATTCTATAAAGGTTATAAAGGGGTATTGGGATGAAACCCCAAGGGTAGGATGGTCAATAATGCATTTTTTGGAGAGCAAAATTAGGATTTGAAAAATTTAATCACTTGGGTGAAAGTTATAATTTAAATTGATATATGTTGTAGATTTAAGGGCGTGACTACAGGTTTTTAGACCACGATAGCGGGCAAACTCCTTGTAATAATTTGTATATTTTAGCCTTAAGTTTGATCAATTCCTAACATTAAAATATACAACTTGTAAAAACAATTTAAATATCATTCTCAGCAAGAAAGGAAATAAATGAAGCATGTGAGAATATATGAATGCAATATGATAAACCTCTTATATAAAACTTATAGGGCACATTTGGTTACATATTTGAAAAAGGAATTTAGAATTCCCTCATTGATAAATACAATGTTTGGTTAGAATTTTAGAGGGAAGATATAATTCTTGGAATTTAAAATTCCTAAAAAATTTGTAAGCGCAAATTTGTAACCTCATTGATAGTACAAATATAGCCCCCTGCCGCGGAATGTATTCGTCTTCAGTTAGCATACCTCATAGGTCATATAGGGAGGGACCAGATATCGTTCAGGGCGCGACATCTCTTCAAGACGCACAGATGCTTGGCGCTGAGTGCGGCCCCGTCCATGGCAGGCCGCGGAAGGTCCTCCGTTCAATGCGCGGCATGCCTCCAGCAGCTGCATACAATGCCTGCTTTACAGGCCGCACCTCGCCTCATCCGCAACTACTGCAGACTTGGCATAAGTCACGTGCTCAAGGCACGAGACTCAGGACACTTTCCTCATAAATAGAGGACCACACCTCGAAGGAGGGGGATCGATTTCATACCCATCCGGGGCAGGCTCTGCAATACAGATTCTCTCTACACGACCTCAACACATGACTTGGAGGCCACACATCTAAATCGCAGCCACCTCCCGGCTCACCGAAATCTACAATATTGCCATGTATTCACCCTTATTCTCATACTTATACGCCTCTTTAGGCATGATTATATTGTACAATGAAACGCACATAATGAGAATGGAGCAACACAGTGGATGTAGGCCCATTTTAGGGGCTGAACCACTCTATATCTTGTCTTCTCTCTATTTATTTGCTTTACTTGTTTATTACACACTTGACTCTTAATTTGCTGATACGGTAACGCCTTATGGCCGATTTCTCGTATCATCAATCTGGCGCCGTCTGTGGGAACGAGATATTTCAATCTTGTTTCTCTATATATATGAGTTCTCAAACACCTTATTCGACCCCTGAGCGTCCTATGGATCATCTTCTCACGGGTCGGTTACTGTTTATTGGGCTCCGCTTAATATTCGCCCCCTTTAACGGGTATTTCATATTTCTGGATCTGTCTTTGGATCTTCATCGGATGGTTTTGGATCTATTTTACATACCCCTGTGATATCATTCCATCTAGGTAATGCTGAAAGGCATGGTGGACTTTAGTCCCGAAAAGGTGGATGATTAGGGAAGGGCTATATTTACTCCCCTTTTTGTTGCCATCTACCTATGATCTAGGGGTTATCATTGAAATTGTGCCGTATTGCGCACCACAAGGGAATTCTCTCATCAATGGACCCTAGTAGGTTTTCTTCGCATATTGGGGGAGAAAATATCAGTTCCTGGGCTCCTGTCTTGGGATCTCTCCACTGCCTAGACAGGGGTACGGCCTGTAAGTTAAACAACATCTTGTGCCGCGACCCCTACTAGTGCGGACCTATTACAACAGCTCAAAACCACCGTGGGAAGGACTCGAGAGGCCTTTGGATCAACCTTGGTGAATAACGTTAAAGGACCGCGGTAGTGCACTTATGTGCCATACTGGCTGCGGCCTCATCAGCATATCATGGAGCAGTTCAAATTCCCCTTCCCAATATTCATGTGATCACTCACTTCTGTTAGTTTTGTCTTAGATTCTATATACTTTATAAAGACTAAAAAAAGCAGAAATGGAAGGAGAATCCAGCCAGAGCGCAGAAGTCAAGGATGAGATTGTGCAACTGTACAATCACCTTAATCACCTCTATGATAGCCATGCCTCACTTCAGGTCAATTATCTAACTCAGAGGGTGCTAATGCTAGAGGCCGCGACCTCTCAAAATATAGGCGCGGGTGCATAGGAAAAAACTCAACCAGCCTTGTCTGCCGCGGCAGTTAAAGAGAGCAAAAAAATCAGAGAAAAAATCGAGTGTCTATACGCCGTTGATTTTCCCGATTGAAGAGATCTTTGAGTTCATCAAAGAGGACAAGCTTTTGAGGTGGCCAGAAAAGTTGAGAGCTCCACCCCACAAGAGGAACAAAGCTACCTGGTGCAAATTCCATCAGGACCATGGCCATGACACAAAGCAATGCTATGCTCTGAATGATGAAGTTGAAAGGCTAATTGGGCAAGGGATGCTACAGCGATTCCTAAAGAATGCATAAAGGACCCAGCCGGACCTGACAGAGGCTGCATGCCGCACCTCATCCTTAGTCTTTTCAATTTCAACTATTTCTGTTTATGTTTTATGAAGCTCATTAGAGCCTTAATACTCAAGACTTTATGTTTTGTTAACAAAGTCATTAGATGAAGCATACATATATAAATATATGAATTAGAAAATTTTGCCATATCTCATATCTCTCTTGGTTTCATAATCTGTTATCTCACAAAAAGACTTTTTTATCTCAAACAGATTCTAGAGGAAGAATATAATAAAATTATCTCGAAGGATTATTTTACTTCGGGATGCACTTATGGAGGGATTGCAATCTTAATCAGCTCAAACGTTCCCCTCACGAGGTACAACTATACCTTTTCTTCTAATGATCATGTTCGTGAAAGCATCTAAGAATTCAAGGAGTTCCTATTAGCCACGGGGGCTTACAAAGCCCGTTCTTAGCTTTCGGGATGCGTCATCGAGTCGGGAGGCTTATAATATCTAGCCAGAGATGGCTTTATATATATCAGTAGCTGTGGGTGGCTTAATAACATAACCCATTCTAGAGAGGCTTGATATTGTCTCGCATATTAGCGGTGGGTGGATTAATAACATAACCCAGCCTGGAGAGGCTTGATAGTGTCTCGCATATTAGCTGCGGGTGGCTTAATAACATAACCCAGCCTGGAGAGGCTTGATAGTGTCTCGCATATTAGCTGTGGGTGGCTTAATAACATAGCCCAGCCCAGAGTGTCTCGCATATTAGCTGAGGGAGACTTGGAAATACCAACGTATGTCTACAGAGGCACATTGTTCAGATGGACCAGAAATGTGCCGCAGCCCACCGACATCTTGAAGCATGAGAAATCTACAACGTCAAATGCCACGGTGGAAGAGAATCAATTGTACCAAGTCTAGGGAAATGCGTTCTCTACATATTCCATATTGGTTAAGGGATGACAAAAGAAAAGCGGTTCAGACAACCAGGTGCAATGAAATCAGCTGGGGATCCATGTAATCAGCAAGGCCCAGCCTTGAAATCATGTCCGCGGTAATCAAGTAAAGACTTGTGACGCAGCAGTCGATGTCCTTCGGGAGTAAAATGGCACCATTTATGTGGGAGCGGACATTGGAAAAAAATCATACTATGAAGAAATCGATCTATGTTCGCGGACTTAAAATGTTATGTTTATCTAGACAAGGATGTATTTTCAAATATGAAGCAGTTACATTCATTATAGCAAGCAATCAATCGTACACAAAGTAGCAAATATGGTCGCAGCCTTGGTATTAATAGCCAAAGATTACAGAATGAAGGCCGCAGCCACAACAGAAATTTAGATTACAGAAAGAAGGGACGCAGCCCTGTGCTAATGATAACATAAATTGAATGAGTTTAAGAGGCTGCATCATCATCATCATCAGCCTCTTTTCAGTCCGCGGCAGTTTCTGTCTCTCCGTCTACTGCCGCTGCTTCTACCTCAGCTCTCAGCCTTGCTCTCTCTTCCGCTGCTGCCTTAAGTTCAACGATGCACTCTTGATGTTCGGCATCGCTTAACTTCCAGGCAAGGACCTCCTCCTTGGCCTGAGGGAACCTCTTAATAAATCTCTGCCGCAACTCCTGATAGCCGCGGAGGTATGCCCTGTTGTTGATAAGAAAGAAGTCCTTGGAGACTTTAAATGACTCCACGGCATGATCTATTGCTAGCTGGAGGGTGTCACCATGATCAGCCTCCAACTTTTTTATTGCCGTGACATTATCTTCGGCTTCCTGAACAGACTTTGCCTCCAGCTCTTCGTATTTCTGCTGGAGTAGGGCGAGATTGGTATTTGAAATCTCCGCGACACGGGCGGCTTCGGCAGTCTGGGCCTGGGAGGATTTCAAGGATTCCACGGCTTGCTTAAAATTCTCCTCCGCTTCCTCCCTCGCCTTGATTGCTTTCTTAAGGTCCATATGGGCTGCCTGAAGAGCCGCGACGGCAGACTTCTTCCCAGCCTCAAAAGAAGAAGTCCGTGCAGCCTGCAAGTCCGCGACGTGAGAACTCTTTTCGGCCTCCTTCAGTCTGTACAAGGCCTCGTACTTCCTCTTCTGGACCACCATCACATCTGCGGCCTGAAATAAAAGATGTTAAAAAAATATGGAAAAAATATGAGATGCAAAAGTTAAAGAATAACAACTGGCACGTACCCTCAGAAGACTATGGAGGCCACAGTCCTCCAGATCGTCATGATCTTCTCCCAGTAGCCTGTCAAGGTCCGCGGCATCCAAGGCTCTTTTCATCCTCTGCGCAGCCTTTGCGGTAGTGTCCCAAGAGTAATTGGGGTCAGGCTTCCTTAATTGGGGCCTTGGTCTACCATCTGGCCCAGACTCTCTGCGAAATTGAGGAGGTGGCAAGTTCGCATTAACCGCCACAACAGTTGGCGATGGAGGAGAGGATGAATGAAGGGGAACATTGGATGACATCAAGCCCGCCGTGGCCAGGTTTTCCCCTATGTCATCATCAAAATGGTCATGCGAAAGGTTCTTATCATTAACCATTTGATCCGCGACAGGTGTTGTAGTTTTTTCGGCAGGAGCCACGACAGGGGCAGCATTATTTTCTCCGGAGGGGGCCGCGGTAGGTCCCTTGGCCTTGGACCTCTTCCTCTTTCTACTCCGCGCAGTATTATTCAGGACGATTGCGTCCTCATCCATCTCCGCTAGTTGCGCCGCTAGCAGTTCCCTATCAACTTCTTCACCTGAAAAGGAGTAGCATGAGTTGAAGAGAATAATTGACCGCGGAGTAAAAATCATGGCGCAGTTAATTACCTTCCACGCCCATTTGTTGAGGAATGGATTTGTTTGGGAAAAATCCCCCTTCAAATATGGTTGCTGACGTTACAAGTGTACCGAACTTCTTGTGTTCAGCAGGAACTTCCGCGGCCTCGACAACTCTTTTTTCCTGCCGCTTGTTCAAGTGCAGATTGTCAAGGGCTGCAAAAAGAAAAGATAATTCAAAGGTTAGTGGAAGTTGTGCATATTTATGTGAAATGAAAGGACGCGGCTACAGTCTTATTACCTAATTTTGAGGGAGACCTCCACTGCCGCAGCATTACATATGACCTTTCCCTCTCATTCTCATCGGGGTGCATCTCCCAGCCTTCGCTGGAGATGTAAAAGTATTTCACCCAGTGTAAAGGGTCTCGTCCCTGTCGCGGCTTGAGAGCTAGAAGTAGCCCGTGAACTTCACTGAGTTCTCCTTTCGGCGGTACAAGTGAAAGAACTCCGTAGGAGTGATGTCCTTTTTGAACAAATTCTCCCAAAGGACAACTGTGGCGAGAATGGCTCTCCAGCCATTAGGATCCAACTGTGCTGCGGCCAGGTTTATTGCCTGAAAAAGGCGGCGGATAGGAACTGGAACAGGCAGCCGCAGCCCGTAAATGAAGGCTTGCAAAGGGAAGCAAATTCCATCATCGGATAGAACCGTGCACGGTCTTTGGTTTGCGGTAGGGGCTGAGCACGTCAAATTTTCTGGAAATTCAAAGGCCTCAGCCACCTACTCAACCCAATCTTGGGTCATGGAGCCGCGGATATCAAGCGCGGCCAAGGGTCTCTCAGCCCTCCCAGATATACCACATGGGTTATTTCTAATATCCGCGACACTGTCTCCTACACCCATTGGATGTGTGCTTGAGTTGGCTTCCTCTTCCATCGGCGCGGATTGGAAATTCTTCCCAGATGCAGAGTCCGCGGAGTCTGAGTCAAGTACCACACAGTTTGGGCAGTCTTTTAGCTTGCAAGGCCCTATTGATCTTAGGGGGGGCACGGAAGTAAGCTCGGGGGGAGAGGTTCCAAAGTGCTTTGCCCAAAAGCCTCTCAGGAACTCATCTGGGTCAAAGCTCATATGGCTACAGTAGTACCTGAAAAGCAGAGTTCGCAGTTAGGCGCCGCAACCAGTATGGTTTGTAAAAGACTTTAAGAAGTCGCAGAAAAATTATTTATAGGTCTTGGAAATCCGTTTGGAATTATTTCCCTAACGAGTTATTAAGGGCCAACTCTACTACTTGAACTTATGGGTTCGTACTGTCCCTACTAGCCGCGGCCACCTCCATATCAGCAGAGGAACTTAGTCTGCCGCGGTAATAAAGGAGAATTGCTTTAAGGGATTCCTGGCCACGGCCATTCCTAAATTTACAGAGTCAATTCGATGTGCTCTAGTAGCAATTACAGTTATTTAACATGGATATGTCTTGGATTCATGGAAGTTTGAAGGCTATTCGAGACTTCAAGGGTGGTGATTTGATGCCGCGGATGATAATTTAATGGACTGCGACCATTTGGCATGGTATGACGCAGAAGGATCGTACCAGTTCACGGGAATGGGTATTGAAATCCTATCATGCCGCGGACTCTATCCTAAACAGTTGATTATCTAAATTCTAATCGTTTTTAGGATCAAGCTCACAGAATGCGAAGAGTTCAATTATGAACACCAAGAACAGTTGTATGTATTTCATATGCAGCATATGTGGGAAAGGGAAAAACGTACAAACAAAACCCTAGATTTCTAGCAAATGAACCAGAAAAAGCAAAATCATATCAAAAGGGAAGAAAACTGTAAATTTCAAAGGCTTTTACGAAAGTATAGTGGCTGAAAAATCACCTGGAAATGGAGAAACTTGCAATGCTCAGCTTCAGACCGCCGCACACCACCTCAGAAGGTTGCCGAAATATGCAAGAGAGAAAGTGCAGAGTTTCACTCTCGATGTGCTCTCAAAAGTATAGGAAACGTAATGAAGTCCACGGCTAGAAACAATTTATATAAGGGAGCGCGGAAGACGAATCGTCGCTTTGGAAGCACCGCAGAAAATTAGCCACTTAGCCGCAGCCCCAACTGATCTTCTTTGTCACTACGGCTTGGGGGCTTATTGATAGTACAAATATAGCACCCTGCCGCAGAATGTATTCGTCTTCAGTTAGCAGACCTCATAGGTCATATAGGGCGCGGCCAGATATCGTTCAGGGCGCGACATCTCTTCAAGACGCACAGATGCTTGGCGCTGAGTGCGGCCCCATCCAGTGCAGGCTGCGGAAGGTCCTCCGTTCAATGCGCAGCATGCCTCCAACAGCTACATAAAATGCCTGCTTTGCAGGCCGCACCTCACCTCATCCGCAACTACTGCAGACTTGGCATAAGTCACGTGCTCAAGGCACGAGACTCAGGACACTTTCCTCATAAATAGAGGACCACACCTCGAAGGAGGGGGATCGATTTCATACCCGTCCGGGGCAGGCTCTGCAATACACATTCTCTCTACACGATCTCAACACACGACTTGGAGGCCACACATCTACATCGCAGCCACCTCCCGTGCTCACCGGAATCTACAATACTGCCATGTATTCACCCTTATTCTCATACTTGTACGCCTCTTTAGGCATGATTATATTGTACAATGAAATGCACATAATGAGAATGGAGCAACACAGTGGACGTAGGCCCATTTTAGGGGCTGAACCACTCTATATCTTGTCTTCTCTCTATTTATTTTCTTTACTTATTTATTACACACTTTACTCTTGACTTGCTGGTATGAGAACGCCTTATGGCCGATTTCTCGTGTCATCACTCATTTATAATGACTTCTCTTAAAATGCAGTCTGGTCTGCACAAGAGCTATTATATATATATATATATATATATATAGAGAGAGAGAGAGAGAGAGAGAGAGGCTTCTTAAGTGAACAAAAATAATGAATTTTTTAATGAACCTAATAAGACATTAAAAAATAATCCTTAATTCGTTTATGTAATTGTCCGCGACAGCGGCAACGAACACGCGTGTGGCACCCATTTTTTTAATATAAATACCTAACAAACCTTACCCCCCACCCGTTTTCTACCCATCCTACTTTCTCCATTACACATAGCTGCAACTGCTGGCAACACCCATTTCGCCGTGATCAAACTCTACAATACCATTGATGCTAACGCAGACACAAAAATAGCAAACAACAGACATAAGTAAAACACGACCTTCCTTTCAACAAATATATCTGGACGACACTGTCTTGTATTATTTTATTCTTTTTTTCCCTTTTTTGGTCCAAAATGGACAATGACGAGTAAAGTTACTCGTCTTTTTATGTCTCTCCAAGTTATTTGGTTTATTTTTTTTGGTCTTTTACGAATGGACTCACGATAAATATTCAAGAGTTTGACGGCTCTTTATGAGCTTGCTCAACCCTAGCATGGTGCTATATGATACGTAATGGAGGGTACCCATGAGAGGACAGTTGGTGAGAGATTTAGGGTTGGGGGTAAGGTGTGTGAAGGGGGTAAGGTATGTGCACACGTGTCCGTTGTCGCTAGCGCGTGTCAATTACAACAAGTAATTAAGAGTTATTTTTCAACGTCTTATTAGGTTCAATAAAAAGTTTAATATTTTGGTTCACTTAAGAACTCTCTCTCTCTCTCTCTCTCTCTCTCTCTCTCTCTCTCTCTCTAGGGAGAGGATCACAAGTGGACCTAAAAAGAAGACTTTTTGATGGACCTTAACAAAAAAAAACCTAACAACACATTAATTTTAATTCATATGCTGTAATCGGTCCGCGCCAGCGGCAACGAACACGCGTGTGACCTGAGACCCCCTTATCCCCTACCCCACCACCCACTCAGCGCCGGCTCTAGGCATAGGAAAACTAAGCCACTTCCTAGGCCCCCAATTAATCGGGGCCCTTTCCGAAAAAAAATTGTTCTGAAAAAAAATTAGCTGTAAAAAAAAGGGCCCACCCCAAAAAAATAGTTATGCAAAAAATTAGAGTTTTCACATAAAAAAGGCCCCCTCAAAATAAAATTTGTTCCATTTAAAATAAACCCACACACTAAGCCCAATAACATAATAACCCACCCACATACAAAAAAATAAACCCACACAATAAACCCAACCCATTTACTTATTCATTTCTAACCCTAACTCTCTCATTTCTCACCCACTTTCTTCTCTCACTATCTTCTTATCTTCTCTCTCACACTACTCTCTTTCTCTCTACTAACCAAAGCAAGAAAAGAAAATAACTCTTACTTTCAAACCCTTGTTTTCAAAATATATCCCCCTTACCCCCCCCCCCCCCCCCTCCTTTTTTCCCTGAAATAACCTCATCAAAATAAGGGTTAAAAATCTAGGGTATCAATTTCTTCAATTTCAGAAAGTTAGGGCTTATTCGGAGATTTGTTGGAGCTTGTTTGTGTAAGTATATATTATTCATTTGCTTTGTTATATCCCACTATATAAATTTGTTTGTGTTACTACTAATATTTATGTTTTTTTTGTAGATTCCAATTTGTTATTTGGGTATTTACAAATTAAAATTTGAGATTGCTCTCAAATTGGTTACAAATCAGGTTCTATTGTTCCTCTTTAGCATTTTTCTTTAATATTGTTTGTAAGTATTGTTATGATTATGTGATTAATTTTTGTGTTTGCAAATTACATTTGTAATTGTGTGAATATATCTACTAGAAAAAAAAAATATTTTGTTGAGAATTCTAGTGATGGGATTAGACAATCATCAGAGAAATCATTTAGAGTAAATTACTTCTTACATGTAATCGATCAAGCACTTGTGTCAATTAGAACTAGATTTGAACAATTTAAAAAATATGAGGAGGCTTTTGGGTTTTTGTTTGATTTGAACAAGTTAGAAACTATAGATAATGATATTTTAAATAGTTGTTGTATTAAGCTTGAAAATTATTTAACACGTGACAATAGTTGTGATATTGATGGAAATCAATTGTTTTGTGAATTGAAAAGTTTAAAGAGATTTTTACCTAAAGAAATTAAAAAACCAATTGAAGTGTTAGAATATATTAAAAGAATGGATTGTATTTTTCCAAACGCTTGAATTACGTATAGAATAATTTTGACAATACCCGTTACGGTTGTCTCGGTCGAGAGAAATTTTTCAAAATTAAAATTAATAAAATCTTACCTTCGTTCTATCATGTCACAAGAAAGATTAAATGTATTAGCCATGTTATCAATTGAAGAAGATTTGTTAACAACAATTAAATTTGATGATTTAACTGATAGTTTTGCATCGAAAAATGCGAGAACACATTTTCTTTTATTTTTTTTTTTAATGTAAAGGGTATGAAATTGATTATTCACCTAAGGCCGCTTAAACTTTAGAGTTTACCCTGCACCCACCCCCACCCCCTATCCCTACCATTGCAGACCACTAGTTAAAAAAAATAAGTTGTTGGAATGTTTACTTAGGGGTATGGGATACCATGGTGGGGGTGGGGTTAGGTTGTAAAAAAAATATTCGAGCGACACGCGTGTCCGTTGCCGCTAGCGCACCAATTATAACATAGGAATTAAAATTAATCGGTTGTCATGTATTTTTTGTCAAGGTCCATTAAAAAATCCGTTTTTTAGGTCCACTTGTAATCCTCTCCCCATATATATATATATATGTGTGTGTGTGTGTGTGTGTGCCCCATCCTGTAAGGACTCCTAATGATATAGACCCCGATACATACCAAGTTTTTAAAATAGTAAAAAATGAATTTTTTGATGAAATTTCATGGATATGATATCCACGGTTAGAAAATCTTCTCAAATTTTTTCATCAAAAAATTCAATTAAAAAACTGTTGAGATGGTGTGATATGTAAAAAAATGATATAAATATGCATTTTCGACCGTTGAAATGTTGGCGATCATCTCACCCACTTTTTAATTGAATTTTTTGTTGAAAATTAATGGATATGATCTCGAGAGTGAGAAGATTATATCCACGATAGAATCAAGATTTCTAAAGACCATTGCTGACAGTTGACTTCACCTTTCGAAATGGACGACCCGCCTCTCGAACTGAGTTATAAAATGCATGCCCAAATCTGAAATCTTCGGAGACAGAGGATAAAACGCATGTGTATCGTTGGTTTAAGGACACTTAGTTATTTGCAAGTATGGGCGTTGGTGAGGCATTGAGGGTCATTTTATAAGGACGTGGGATTACATAAAGGGTGGGATTAAATAAAGGGTCACATATCAAATAGTATTTCAATTTTTTTTAATACATGTTTAGTTCAAGTCTTTTTATTTTACACCAAAAAGTCCTTCACCATGTCAAAAAAGGCTTTACCATGCCGCTGGCGCGAATCTTTAAAGATAAGAGAATAAAAAACTTTTGGTACAAATTAAAAGGCTTGAACTAAATATGTATTAAAAAATATTTTAGGGACTTTTTGGTATTTGATCCTTACATAAACCGACTTGAAGTTGTAAGGAGGAGAGAAAGGGATTCTACTTTAGGACGGTTGAGAATTGAGAATGATAAAAGACATGTGATATTTAATGTCATATTTAATGGGAGAGAGAAATATAAGAAATACGCTCCACCCACGAGTTTAAGGTGGAGCCGATTCAAACCATTCCCTACTAATTAATTTCACAACAATTTTATGCCACATGATGTTGAACTTCTATTTTATATATATACATAGATATGGAATCCGAAATATTCAACACTATTTGTAAAGATTCTTTTGGATTCAATACCATATTTTTTTTTTCACTTTTTGATATTTTATAGTAAAAAAAGAAAATAAGGACACCAGTCATTTTCTTAAAAAATAAAAGAGGATTAGAGGCCATTATGAGACTAATTACAAGTTAAAACCGACATGAGATTGGTGAGAGTTAAAACATTTCAAACACTATGTCAAACATTTAAGAGGAAAGCTACTTCAAGATAAACCATTACATACAGTTTTATATAACTAAACTTCTATATATTCAACAATCCAAAACCTCAAGGAGTTTATAATAACGATTTTAACGAACATATTGTCAGAATAATGTATTTTTTACGTACCTCAAGGCTTTTAATTTTTAAAATTAGACAAATTATCTTCTTTTAACCATATCTGCAGTCCAAAGTTCGTATTAAATAATGTTAGTGAGGGCACATTATTCAAGAAGTCAACGTACTGTGTAAGAACTTAACCATATATAGGCCGACTTTGAGAGTCAATTAGAAAAAAAGTAATTTTAGTGTACTCAACTCACAAGACTAAAAATAGCAAAGTAGTGTTCAATAAAAATGCGGCTTTCAATTTTATACTTCAAGAAGAGGAAACCGTAATTTGAGACTAATATAGTATTTGAACATAAACTAACAAGCTCAAACTAATTTAAAATATGAAAGGTCCACTGGTATGAATGTAACATCATATTTCTAAAATCTGATATTCATAATTTTCAACTATAAATCTGATTTTGTAAGTAAAGTTTATATTTACACTGGAATCTTATTTTTCCACATGGTTATAACTTCTTCCTATTGGGTTTCAATCTTATTTTCCCACGTTGTTTTAATCTATGCATAATTATAAAACAAAAAAACAATTAATTTTATGCCATTGTAAACAGAAGGCCATTTACAATCTTACCAAAGGGTCCCTCAAATTTACATTCGTAATGAAAGTCTATGAGCTTCCATTCTCATAAGTCATAAAAGAACGCATTACAAATAATATGTAGTTCACTCATATTTGGAGTCGAGAAAATAACATTCCCTCACATATAACGCCTATTCGGGACAGATTGCCTGAAAAACAGACAGGCGTTTCGTTTTCTTAGGACCATAGAGGACACTGTTAATGTGTTCTTCAATACTTTGCTCTTTCGCAGTTTCAGCTAAATATGGAGGATCCTTTATTATGTCGTCCATTAATGGCGACCATGTGATGTTCGGAGGAGACTTGGTCTTCCCCGGCTCTTTTTTTGCAACGTTCACCTTATCCATTGCTTACCCTTTTTTTGTCCCAAATCTGTTCAAAAGCCACAAAACAAGTATCACTAAAATCCGGCACTATAATTTTTTGATGTAAAGGAAAATTTGCAATATTCGAATATGAATCAAAATCCGAATGAAATAATTTTATCCCTAGATGGGATATTATCTTTTTTAAAATCAATAAATTATATCGTCATTATTGGAAACACAATGCATACGATTTTCTTGAAAGGAAAGAAGACAAGGAAATCATGATACGTACATTATATCTAAGAAGTGGAGGAAAACAGTCTAATTTTGAATATCTTTTAAATTCTTTTATATTGTTATTGAAACCACAACACACACACACACGCAAAAAAAAAGATAATTAAAAAACGAACATACATGTAATGCGGAGAAGAAGGGGAGGGAAACAGTGCGTTTCAGACGAGGGAGCTCAACAAAATAGTTGATATACGATGGATATATATATATTTACTTATATAGTAGTATGGAGTAGACTATTTTTGTATACTAGCGCTTTTTTTTTTGAAAAAATGTATATTTGTTAAATAAAGTGGCTTTTGGCTTTTGAGTGGATGTCCACTCACATTCTTGTCTTTTGGGATGTCTCACTATATCCTATTTATCTTTTGGGATGTCTCACTATATCCTATTTATCAATGAAATGAAAGACTCACTCCCTCTAAATTTTTTTTGTGTGTCCCCTCTATTATATAACACGTTATCAGAACGAGTGGCTCAATAAAATTATCCCATGTTTGTGCATATCATGAGCATATCATCCGTGTACGTGTTCATTTTTACATCCCGATAAACCTCAAGACCCACATCCACAACCTTATGAGGTAAATGACAATTTTAGACGTTGGTTTTGTTCTAAGGGACTTGGGAGGACCATATAAAGACACACAAAATTTCTTTAAGAAATTAAAACACCACCAATTGACCGTAGGTGATGACTCAATCCATTTCAACCCAACTTCACCTAAAGCGAGTTAAGGATTGTTTTTTTTAGTTCAGTTTGTTTATATGCCTACATGCATATAATGCTATTACTACATATCTAATTTTCGTTCCTACTTCCCATTGTATATATTTTTGAAATAGATATGATTTAAGTTTGGATAAATAGAAAGCTAGTTTATTCATTAAATCATATATGAGCTAATCAATTATATATTTTTTAAACAAAATTGATCTAAGAATTTGAATCTCCATTGATGATCATATGAACCCAATAAATATTGATTGTGAATTAAGATGTTCAATTCATATTGCCCAGTATGTGTAAAAAAAAAAGGAAGCTCCCATGTGCATTCCTTAATAATACACGTGACTTTTAAGTACATCTTTATAGTTGTATCAATTCAACAATCAAGATAAAATTGATAATTTCCTTTATTTGAAAATGGACCCATTGGATCACCAACCCAAAATGGACCCGTTGGATTCGTCATTGACAAAAGTGGATCTAAAATCCATTAATTATTCAATATGAACCAAATATTTATATATATATATATATATATATATATATCAGGGTTTCAAAAAATGCGGGGCGTGATCGAGGCGTGGAGGCCAAGCCTTAAGCCTTAGAAGCCTAGACGGGGCTTAGGCGTGAAAAGGCGTTTAGGCATTTTTAATATATTTTAATATTTTTTAACCATAACAAGGCTATTTAAATACTAAAATTGTACATATCATAAAAATATGTCTGAATATTTGCAAATTAAAATACAATTTGATTATTTTGGATGAGATAATGGTCCGGTTTGTAAAAAAATCTTTAAACAGTGATATCGGTTCACTAAAGCATCGTTGTTTTTAGAGAAAAAGTACGCATAAGGCATCAAAATCATAAGGCGGGGTGTTTCTCCCAAGCCTCAAGCCTTTTCTTATAATTATATAAATATCACATGTACAAGTTTCATGCAAAATTAGTAAGTTTGCATATTTACTAATATACCTTATATTGTTAAGTATCTACACTTTTGGATTAATTTTTTTTATATCGACCTTACCCTTTTAATAGTCATAAAAACTTTACTTGTTTAGAGTTTAAGCGATGAATTTTTTCTGGACATATTATTTGAACCCTTTGTGTTTATGGAAGCAAATTGGTTTGCGAGAATTTGAAATTCTTAGTCATTATTAGACTCTAAAATTTTTATATATTCACATTTTGAATATTTAATTGTGAAAAATCACTATGTCGTGCTCAATTTTTATTGTATACGAAAAAAAAATTAAAGATTGGGACCTGAAATTTCCAATGACTATTTACATTTTGGGACATGAAATACCCAAATAATTATTTTAATTTGGAACCTGAAGTTCGCATATAAATTTTTTCATTTGGAACGAGAAGATTCCATGTAAAATTTTCCTTTAGAACTAGAAGACTCTCTATATATTTTTATTTGGGACTAGTAGTTCCCAAATTATTTTAAATTTGAGACCCGAAGTTCTTAATTATTAGTAAATTTTTGGACTTGACAATGAATAAGCCCCAATATCAAACCTTAAGTTTTGATTATTTTTAGGGCAAGGGATACTAAAAGTCCAATAACAATTCTTTATAATTTGGACCCGAAGTTCCAATAATTTTGTAATCAAACATGAAGTTTTGATTATTTATATAATTAGGGTAACGATATTACATGTTCCGTAAGGATTATTTATTTTTTGGACCTGAAGTTCCAAACAATTTTACCCCTTATCAAACTTGAAGTTTGAATATAATTGGGCGATTGTTTAAAGTCTCTAAATCTTTAATGTTATGATATGGAGTTGTCATTATTTATAATTGGGCCCTGAAGTTCTCTAATAATTATTCAAATATGGAAATTGAATTTCTCCGTTCAAATTTTGGGACATTGAGTACATAGATTCTTTGGGCATAAAGTGACAAAATAAAATATATCACAATAAAACCTGAAGTTTTGATTGCCAAATTGAAAGGTTATAAACCAAGATTCCCCAAATTATCATTGATTTGTGATATGAAGATTCATA
This sequence comes from Sambucus nigra, assembly GCA_949130495.1. Taxonomy (NCBI): domain Eukaryota; kingdom Viridiplantae; phylum Streptophyta; class Magnoliopsida; order Dipsacales; family Adoxaceae; genus Sambucus; species Sambucus nigra. Next base: position 359,323,277 of record OX422219.1, on the reverse strand, counting down.
TTTAATATTGTGACCAGAAGTTCACAAAATATTTTTTTGAATTGGGATATAAAATAAAAAATTGGACACTCTCAAGTTATTTCTGGTTGTTTGGACTTGAAGATCCAACTAAAATATACCATAAATTAAAACTCAAAGTTTTGATTATTCATAGGGTATGAATTTGAAAATTCTCAAATAATTTTTTATGATTTGGATCAGAAGCGCCAAATATATTATTTTCATGGATATTTAAACATATTTTTCAAGTTCTTGGGATTTTCATATTCTTTATTAAATGAATTTGAAAAGTCGTGAGTAACGTGTGATAATTGATTAAATTCGAAAATTTCTACGTTGGCACACTTATTTAATTATTGTCTATTTTTAAACCAAAATAAATCAGCCCCAAATCATTCAACTGCGTGTGTGCGTGTGTCAAACCATAAAATAAATAAATCATGTGACACAAGCTTAAGGAAAAATCCCCGCAGGGCAAAACCTTTTATTTCTAGAACTTTGAAAAGTTTACAAGACCAATTGCCTTACATACCAACTTGCATCGCCCACAAGAGTAATGCACGGTGTCTTCATCAAACCTTCAAAGCAACAGCTAGAAATCTGCAGTGGTTCACGCGCAGCTATACCACAAGGACCGCAATCCTAGACACGCAGTCTGAAATCTTCACAAGGACTCCCTCCACAATAGCACGCAGCTGTCGGTTGTAGAGCTCTCCCCACAGAGAATAAACAAGGGCAAAAGTTATGTTCTTGAACACCAAAACAATTCACTAAAGCAAGATGGGAGTTTTGTGAATTGTAAATCAAAAAGGGATTAAAACCCTAAAAGAAGAAGCCTAAAGATTACTACTTTGGCAGTGTTTCTGTTCGTCAAAACGTATGGACTTCTTAATGAAAACGTTACCATTTAATGAGTATTTATAGAAAATCGCGCCGCCTCGAAAATCAAGCTCGTTCAAACGAGAAGCAATCTCGCTCGAACGAAGTACGCATGTCGTTCAAACGACATCGCGAAACTTCCAATCTTGCTCGAACGAGATGCTGATCTCGCGCGAACGACCTGGGTGTCAAAATCGAGGTCCGCTACTAAACTTAGAAAAAATACTCATTCTCAATATTTGACGAAAAAGTTCACTGCAACACTTAGAAAATATTTTTTAAAAATCTCCCAAAAGCTCTAAGCGAAAAGTAAAGGTATTTAAAACATAACCTTACCAAAGTAAACTTCGCGGAGTCTTGAATGATGAAGAACTTGAGTAATTCGGATCTGTCTTTATTGTAGATGTCTCTTGAATGCTCTTCGACGGTGTAGCGGTATATGACATAATAAATTGATAACGGACCTATGAAAATATGTCCTTATAAATCTCCCCCTATGTCTATGCCTGTACATACATAAAAAATCCGAATTATCAAAAACCAAAGCGCCGATACAAATCTACCCTCCCATGAATAAATTTTGCAAGAACTCAAAATTGTTCTTCAATCATCTTCGTTAAATCTCAAAGCTTTTCTCATCAGGGTGTGCAACATCATGATCTTCAATCTTTGTACCTACACACATGAGATAAAGCAAAAACCTTCGTGATGCATCGAGTTTGAAATGATATAAGAATAAAGAATTAATAATCAAATCTCCCCCATAATGCAAAAACTCCCCCATAACATGATAATTCTTTCTCCCCCTTTTTATGATGTCCCCAAATAGACAGATAAGAAGAAAAAATCGAAACATGGAGTGTCACGAAAAAATGCATAGCAAACAAAGATCAAGCGCATGCAAAGGTGTGTCCCCAAAAATTTCACAAACTATTTTTGGATTTTTCAATTTTTTTATACAAAAATAGGATAAAAAAAAAATCACACCATGGATTTAAACTCAAACAATCAAGTCATGGAAACGAAATGAATGGGTGTGAACACATTCGATGGGTAAATAAACTCAATCAATCATATGTGCACGATGAATACGTGTACCCCAACGAATGAACATCAAAAGAATCCTTAGGTGTAAAAATTTGTTGAATTTATATTACATCGTCTTATGCAAATCAACAAATCAAAGTCAAGTTATTTCCACACCAATAACATCCAAAACTATTTAGCACATTTTCAAGAATTTCAAGGATGTGCAAACCCGTTTAAAATCTCCAACCAAACACCCTCAAATATATTTTCTTTTAGAGGTGAATAAACTAAATTCTCAAACTTTGGAGAATTGGTGCAAAAACCTAAATGGCCCATAATTGGCATGAATTTCTTTTTATTGCCTTTAAATTTTTTCGGGCTCTTTTGAACCTCTTTGGACCCCGGATAATAAAATTCCTCCATTTTTTAGGTCTAATTTAACGGTGGCTTAGTATTCGCAAAGGCAAAATGAACCTTTCGCAGCCCTTCCCCGTTTTTTAAATAAAGCACACAAACTCACAAAACGGTTCTTATATGCATAATTTTCTTATCAAAATTTATCGCGCTTGGTTCGTTTTAAAGGACAGGATTGAAGTGAAAACACCCAACCAACATGTGATAAGACAAGCACAATAATCAAACAAATCCGTGCATGTGTGCAATAAAGGAAACATGAGTCAAACATGTAGGAAGTAACACTTAATTACATCTTAATGACTCCAAACATTATAAAGCACATAAATGATTATCATAGTAATGATGGCAAACTATGTAGTGTTTTTCTCGAGACATTTTAGTTGTGCAAACCCATTGATCTTCAACTTTGGCTTCAACTTTAACTCCCTCAAATTCTCACATATATGATGATAAACTCTCAATGATTGTTGAAGAAATTTATGCTCATATGTAGCAAAGCATCAATGAATCAAAATTTGGCCTAACACTTCTGTTTTTATGTACCTATAATCTTTTTAGGCTCTTTTATGCAAATGGTGAATTTTAACGCAAAGACCTTTGATCTTCCGTAGCCCCTTTCCATTGCTTAATATACAATAAATTTTTCAAAAAAAATATATTAAATACAAGCAATGGTTCTTACATGCATAACTTTATCTCTTTTTACATTTGATTTGTTATAAAGAAAAATTGAGATGCGAACATCGTATTCGACAAGTGACAAGTAAGTGCAATGTTTTAATAAGTTCGTGCGCATCTTCATTAAAGGTGATTCGGGGTCAAACATGTAAAAAGTAATCATCAAATAACAACATAATAAATCTACACATTATTAAGAAAACTAATGAAATAACGTGATGACTCAAAATACTACGAAAAAGTTGCATGAAAATATGGAATGAATGGGTGATCTAGACATCTTAAATGTTCATCCACATATGGTGACAAAAAACAAAACTTTTTTGTCTTTTTTTTTACAAAAATAAAATATTTTTTCCTTCTTCACCTTTTTCTTTTTAAATGAAAATATTTTTGTATTTTTTAAAAAATTTCAGAAAAACAAAACTCCTTTTGGATTTTTTGAAAATATCAAAACAAAAAATATAAATACATTGATATCACAATGATAATACAATCTAACAATAGGAATGTAATATATGTACATGAAAAGCACCCTTTTCTAGAAACAAGTCTCAACGTCAATCATTCGGTCCGGAGGAGTTCTCAAAAGGAGAAGACATCCTATGAAATTCTTCCATCAAATATTGTGAAGTTTTGACTAAAAACTCTACTTGCTCTAAAAAACTCTGAAAATCTTTATGGTGATGTTCGGGAGCATCCGGAGTAATATGCGTGGGAGTGCATGCAGGAACATGTGTAGGAAGTCGTGTGAAAGCATACTGGGGAACAAGCATATGAAAAAATCTCCCTAACTTAAAACATATCTCTTTAAGGTGACCCTCTTATTTGCAATAGGTACAAACATAAATGGGCTTGGGTTCACCTTCCTCAAAATATCGGACGAGCTTTCCTATGTGGGTTAGGTCTCCTAGGTTGGTTAGGACGAGGGCCATAAGGATCCATCACAAATTCGAGAATTGGCTTGAGTGCAGCTTTGGAAGTGGATGCACCGTCATAACCTATTCCTTGCTTCTCAACATTTCCTAACACAGGATCGATGAGTATCTTTCCAACCTTCTTAGATGTGTCCTTTAAAATGACCTTGACCTCCCGAGCACGTTCAAGATTTTTTTTAAGTTGGATACAAGGGATTTAAGTTTCTCATGAGTCTCTATGAATTCTTGGAGATATCTCGTAAGACTAGCCACCATGTTGGTCAAGTCCCTGTTCTCTCTTTCCACTAAACAAACTCTCTCTCACAAAGCTTTTCTCATCAAGGACTCACTATCTCTCGCCTCTACCAACTGCTTCTCTAAGGATAAAACTCTCATTGCTAAACCTTTATTTTGTTTCTTAGTTTTAAAGGACTCAATATAAAGATCGGCTTAGGCACGATATAGGTCACTCTCACTCTCACTTAAAACATATTCCCCCTCACTCTCACTGGAATGACTAGACCCACTGTCGAGGTGTCCATGTTTAGTAGCTTCCTCACTAACGTGAGGGGCACTCGGTGTACTAACATGACTAGCCATGAATTTAGTGAAATTACATCCTTGGGATGATTCATCCCCCGAACTCACTGACACGACCTCGCTATCGCTAAGCGTGACGTTTAAAGCAACTTTGCCTTTCCTTTGTCTTTTTAACCTAGTCGGACAATCATGAGCTTTGTGAACCTTTCCATTACACTCATAACATCTTATCTCATCTTGTTCTCACATCTTCTCGCCCTCATTCTTATTTTTATTTTTCTCAAAAGTCTTTTCTTTGGAAAATTTGAGAAATTTCTTGAATTTTTTAAAAGAAAGGTTAAGTCATCCATCTCAAAATCGAATTCAGACTCGGACTCACAAACTTTCTCTTTCTTCTTTCTTTTAGTCTGAGTTTTCAAAGAAAACCCTATTTCCTTAGGTTTAATAATTTTAGGAAACATGCCTATCTCATACGTTTCATTATCTCTTACAAATTCTTCTAACCTAAGAGTATCTAAGTTTCCTTACAAATTTAGTACGGTAAACTTACGAATAAAATAGGCAGGGTGCGATCTCAAAATTTTCTTAATGACACGCGTTTCATGTATTCTCTCACCTAAATTGAAACTTGAGTTTACTATATCAGACAACCGAGCATAAAACTCGTCAAAAGATTCAGATTCAAGCATAGTGATAGTTTCAAATTATGTGGTGATATTTTGCAGCTTAGAAGATTTAACAGTGTTGGTTCCCTTGTGAGTGAGCTGAAGGGTATCCCAAGCTTCTTTAGACATGCACGTCATAATGTGATGGAACTCATTAGGGGTAATATCTCCCGAGATGGCACTCAAATCGTTCGAGTTGAAATTGCTCCATTTAAAGTCGTCATTTGTCCATAAAGAGATAGGTTTAGGGCCAATGACATTACAGAGGGTGGGTTTTACCCTCTTTCACAAAGCAACCAGACACGTTCATCAATCGGTTTTAATGTAGACCTCATCCTAGATTTCCAATAAGCATAATTGGAACCATTAAAAATGGGCATTCGGTTATACAAATTTTCCATTAAATTTTGGCATTTTAAAGATCAACAATTTTTTTTTAAATATCAATTTTTTTTGTGGAAAAGGGATCACACGATATTTTGGTGTAACCAGCTTTGATACTAATTTGTGAGTGCACACGAACTAATGGATAAATTTATTTAATTAAATGTTCCAACACACAAATCCAATTTTTAATCAAATTTTAATCTATAATTAATAATGGTGTGCATGTGAATTATGTCCAAAATTGAATTTGCAATTTTAGTCCAAACATGCAAAAATACACAAGAGGAGAAAAAATCCCTTTACACGTCAAAACCTTTTATTTAGCACTACTGAAAGTTTATGAATACAAACGACTTGTAAGATACTTATGTACACTAAGTTAGACTCGTAGATCTTAAAAAACTCCAAGAGATATAACTCAGCTCCAGAGTCGTCCACAGGTAGCGGTCTACCCTCCGTATCCACCGATTCAGCCTCCTTCCTTCTTTAGTAGTGGAACCTCATTCCACAATATTAATAGTAGAGAAGAATCTCTACAAAGTGATGTTTGCAAGAATCCATCTTTGATTGATAAAAATTATACTGAATAATTCCCGGGGGTGAGGAATATGATGACGACGAGGAGATTTGATCACAAAAGAGAACTCAAAAGGTGCTTTTCTTTATGAAAAAGAGTTCTTGAGACATCTGATCCTGTTCAACCTTGTTTTTATAAGAAGGTTGGATAAAAAGGATAAACAAAGATTTAGGAAGATATTCATTAGAAATCTAAACAACGCCCGTTCGGTCGAACGAAGGGGCAGGTCGTTCGAACAACACTGCATCTCGTTTGAACGATATTCAAACGATGTCAGTAGAATCCAAAAAGTGACTCATTAGAAACTTCATTGGAACGAAAATTTAATGACAATAAAATCTCATTTGAACGACACTAAACCTCATTCGAACGTGGCGTCAAATTTTTTATTTTAAAAAAAAAATCGAGTTCCTTTATTTAAAAAATAGCCTCATAAAATTATACCCAAACCCTATAAAATATAAAAAAATCTTTTACTAATTACGGTCACATATTTCTATCATGTTTGTTGAGATGCCTAAATCTTCCAATCTCTAGCAGTCTTTAATATAGTCTTCAATTTTCTAAATGTTGTGAAGACGACGTGTTTAGGTGTTGTGTTTGTGTAACGTGATATGCCAAACCAAAAATAAATTAAAAAGTGAGCAACCATAAATTTTTCTCTTACATATGTCAATTTTTATATCACGGGTTCTATATTCAATTTCTCATAATATTACGACTAAATATTAGTAAACAATTGAGGATAATCAATTAACCTAATTAAGCTCATACATTAGGACATCTCATACATTAGGAAGCTCATAAATATTAATAAAAATGTGAAGATAATCAATTCACCAAATTAATCTCATACATTAGGAACTTTCAAATTTCGAAGGGTTTCTAATTCATTTTAATCCTACAATTAGGGTCTATGTGAAATTTGACCAAGTAATAGTCGAAATAATTTTTTTTTTTCAAAATATGAATTAAAACTTGTCTTGAATTTGGAAAGAAGAAATCTTGAAAACTAGTCTTGAATGCCCTTGAAAACTTCTTGAAAAACTCTTGCACAACTTGATTTTATTCTACTTGAAAATCTCTTTGAATGCTTAATTAAATATGTTAAAAATATATTTATTTAGTTTAAAGGTAATGAGGTTGATTGAGAGAGAATACATAGTGTTTGAGGGTTTATTGGTGAAGAAGATAGGTTAAAATGAGTTTTGATATGAGAAACGAGGCTTAAAACATCAAAGAGGATAAATAAACCAACCTCAACCTCTAGTCACCCAGCGACCAGCCCGCAGACCAATCGCGATTTGAGTAAAGACGCGGTCTTGACAACAAGTCCTATGGTCGTGGTACCCAAGTTTGTTACTGTGACTATAAAGTCTGCAGTCCTGGTTTTCAAAAGTGTGACTCCTTTTGCATTGTCACCTAAAAACCCTAGAAAACTCCAATATGATTAAACCCTACTTGCTCCTCAAGAAATGTATAAGTATAAAAATGCCACGAAGCCTTTATAAAAATCACCCAAGGGTTTTAAACCATTTCTAAGTTTTTATTATTATCAATTTAACCCCAGACTTTAGAAAAATTAAAATTTATCCCACAAAAATTTATCAATTAATCGAATGAACTCTAAATTTCCAAATTAACTCATTTTAACTTAAAAACCTCATAAATTATTTTAATTCCTCAATATAAATTATATAATTAGTCTGATTTGGTATTTAATTAATTAAATTATTCTCAATTAATTAATTTTAATTTATATTAAAAACATGGGGTATTACATTCTTTCCATTCAACAAAAAGAAATACGCCCTCGGAATTCACATAAATTAACGCATACCTACGATAAAATAGTTGTGGGTATTTCTATGTCATTGTATCCTCTCGCTTCCAATAGGAATCTTCCTCAATATGACGACCCTATTGAACACGAACTAAATTTATCTCCATAGACCTCAGAATATAGACCCTACAGTCTAAAATATGCATGACCTCTAACTGAATGTCCTTTAAATTAATGCGATGATAAGAGAATGCACCTCGTAAGAATCGACGAAGTATGGATATATGGAACACACTATGTACCCAATCTAAATGGTTTGGAAGTTCTAGATGATACGCAGGCGTCTATATATAATCTGTGATCATAAACGACCAATATACCTCGGAGCCAACTTTCTCTTCATCTTAAAATGCATAACCCCTTTCATGGGTGACACCTTGAGAAACACCTTATCACCCACCTGAAACTCAACGTCTTTATTCTCAAAGTTCATATAATTCTTTTGTCAACTCTAGGCAGTCTTGACCCACTATTTAATAATTTTGGTCTTCTCTGTAGTATCCTGAACGAACTCGGGTCCCAACAAATTACTCTCGCTCGGGTCCAACCAACACACCGGTAATCTATATAGTCGCCCATATAATTCCATAATGATTGACTTCTCATAAATGTTGGTGTAGGTGAACTCAACGAAAGGTAAGTGCACCTTCCAACTGCCCATGCAATCCAACTTACATGTTGGAAGCATATCCTCCAAACTTTGGTTCACCCACTCCATCTAGTCATCTATCCGAGGATGGTAAAATGTACTCAATTGCAACTTAGTCCCCATAAACTTTTGGAAATTTCCCTAAAACTACGATAAAAAGTCCGATCTCTATCGAATATGATCAATAAAGGTACCCTTTACAATCGAACAATCTGTGCCGCATACAAACAAGCATACTGCTGTGCCATGAAGTCTGTATGGATGGGAAAATACATGCAAACTTTTTCAAGTGGGTCCATTATAACCTAAATAGAGTCATGAGATTGAGCGGTAGAAAAAACCTGATGAGGAAATCCAATGAAATGTTATCCCACTTACACTTAAGAATGGGTAAGAGTTGATGTGTAACGATGGTCGTTGGTGATACACCTTCACCATTTGACATTGATGCATTAGGACACAAACGCATCCGCATCTCATTTCATCCTGGCCCACTAATACTGTCTCATCATGTCCTAGTACATCTTATTCCCCATAGAGTGCAAAAAAATCGTGATCCGTGGACCATCTGCATGACGGTCCTATACAAATATTCATCTAAAGGCACAACTAACCTCCCCTTGTGCCGTAATCCACTATATAAATCAACATTGTATAGAGGTATAATGGTAGACTAAAGATCACCCACTTTGTCCTTGAACATTACATCATATGCATGCGATCGAACCACCCACATAAGGATATCAAGGTTCATGGTGAGCATCCTTATGAATGTATCGTCCAACTTGCCAATCACCTGAATGTACCTCACATTAATTAACTGAAGAATTGATAAATTATTGCTCGATCATTAACTCTAAGAATCTGCCACTATATTGACTTTCCTCAAGTGATACTAAATCGTAAATTGGTAGTACTTACTGAACTCAAACAACCTTCGATGTTTCATGATCAATTCCTTCTATTTGAACAAGTACTAAAGACTCTTGTGATCATTAAAGAGCCTAAACTTCTCACCCCACATATAATGTCTCCAAATGTGTAGTGCGAAATCACCACCGCCAGCTCTAAATCATCAGTGGATAGTTATCCTCATGGGGTTTAAATTTTTTGGATGCATAGGAAATAGGACGTTCCCCTTGCATCAACACTCCACCTAATCCTTATAGTGAAACATCGATGCATACCAAATACTCAACCCCATTCCTATGTAGAGCCAAAACTGGTACTGAAGTCAACTTCTCCATGATAGTGTCGAAGTAATGCTCATACCTCTCAGTCCAAAAAAATTGAATGTGCTTCTAAGTCAACTCGATAAATGGTCTCGCTATCTTTGAAAATCTCAAAATGAACCGTCGATAATGATCGAACAATCTTAAGAATCTACAAACCTTCGTAGGTGTCCTAGACTATCCCCAATCGGTTGACACCTTATTCGAATCCGCCGATAATCCCAAATCCAAAAGTAGATAATATAAAAAATGGACCTCAATCTTCTAAAACTCGAACTTCTTAAATTTAGCATACAACTTATGCTCCCATAATCTTTGAAGCGAAACTCTCAAATGATCAACATGCTCATCATCGGTCTATGAGTAAATAAGGATTTCATCAATAATGATGATAAACTGATCCAATATGGTCGGAACATATGGTTTATCAAATACATGAACATAATAGGGGTGTGGGTCAACCTAAACGGCATGACCATGGAATTGTAAGAACCATAACGAACCAAAAAGGCAGTTTTTGGCACATCCTCTTACCATAACCTCAGTTGGTGATAACTTGAATGAGAATATATTCGAGAAGAATAAAGCACCCTCTAACTGATTAAAAAAATCACCAATCCTCTACAAAGGGTACTTGTTCCTCATCGTCACCTTCTTCAACTCCCAATAGTCAATACACAACCATAGTGAATCATCTATTTTCCTCACAAAGAGAACTAGAGATCCCCATGGCAATGTGCTACAAGAATATATCCTTGCTCCAACAACTTCTTAATCTGTTCCCTTATCTCCCTCATCTCCAAATGAGCTGTCCAATATGAAGCCTTAGCAATTGACTTAGTGTTAGGATCCAAGTCAATCACAAAGTCAATCTCTCGGACTGGAAATTACCCTACTAACTCCTCAAATACGTCAGTAAAATCTCGAACAATTAGTATCAAGTCTAACAAAATGGTTATCTCCTCCTTGGTTTCCTTATCAATAAAATAATAGCGTGTTATTGCACCACCATTTATCCTAGGAATAGCTATGTATACATCTCTTGTCCCGATATTAAAAAAAGAATATCCCGACCCCTGCAGTCTATGTGATCCTCATACCTCACCAACCAATCCATACTCAAGATTACATCACAAGAGTGGGTATTCAAAACTAATAAATCTTCCATAAATTGTAATCTACTAATGTGTAACTCTAAATACACACAAGTCTCCAAAATACGAGTAAATACACCTAACAAAGTAGCTATTGATAAAGCCCAATTGTATGGTATAAGAAATAAACCAAAAATTTCCACAAAGTTATTATATTGGAAGGAGTGTATGGCACATGTGTTAACCAAAACTCTAGATAAGGTGCCATAAATAGAAAATGTATCGTCCATTGCCTAGACTTTTCCATGACCCTCCTACTGGGGTTGCGTAATCTGGTACACCTTATCGTACTGATGCTGGGGATGTTGTTATGCAATTGGGGTGAGGTAAGTGCCACTATCGGTTATGGCTTCAACACCAGAAGTTGATAAGGCTATATAGCTATTATTGGGGACTCAATCCTTGCTAGTTTTAGTTACCCGTCCCCTGTCATTGGATCTGGACCTATTGGACTTGTCTCTACTAATCTAGAGTCTCAGCACTCGAGAAAAGTTGGGGTCTATTTCCCCCACCTCCACTTCAAATATACACATCCTCAGATGGGGATGTAGCCACCCCATGTTTCCTATACTAATATGGGTTTTATTATTATTATTGACCCTGCTTAGTTTGAGGAGGTCCCTATAACTTCTGATGGCGCATCTCCCACCCAGTTATAATACTCCTTCACTGACCTTAGCCCTAGGGGCTTGCACTCTATGCCTATCACTTCCTGAACTCGACACCGTTTTGGGCCCACTATACTATACCATTTTCTCTAGTTTCCTCTTGTAGTCCCCCATGTCCTAACAATACATGAGTGCGGCATCCACCACTTGAGAGAAAATAGTAAAGGATTAAATTCTTATAATAGCCTGTATGATGGGATAAGTTATCCCCTTCTAAAAATGCCTCATCATCTTGTCCTATGAGTGTACATTCTCGAGTGAAAAAAATGAAAAACTAGTGAACTCCTTATCATACTTTGTCATTGAGTGGGATCCCTATTGAAGGAAATTGAACTCGGTATTTTTCTAGTCCTGAATTGATTCTGGGAAATACTTGGTATCAAACTTTTCTATGAAATTCTCGTAGGTTAACCTCTTTATATCCTAAACTGATGTCACATTATCCCACCATTAAAGAGAATTCCTAATTAATCTGAAGATAGCCAAAATTTGCTTCTACTTATTAGTTTAGTCTAACTGTCATAAATGTCAATCGATGTCTTAGCATAACTGCTTCACCACTATAGGATCAGTAGAGCCTGAGAATATGTGTGGCTTGTTTTTCATGAAGTCCCCCCGAACTTTTTCCCATTCCTTAGTGACTAGTGTTTATGGCTAAGGTGCTATGAACGATATCTCCTATCTAACTTCCACTAAACCTGCCCAAACTGTCTAGATAATTAACTCAGAAAGTTGTTAGGTCCCAAAATGGCACTACTCTTTATTTAGTTATTAATTATTAGACCATGTAAAGGCATTTTATTTTGATTATTAAAGTATTGCCTTATTTATTTTGAAATGAGAAATCATATTTGTGAGAATGATTTATATTTTTTTTAAATATACTGTTTCTTATTTATGTAGTTTAATTGAACTTAGTAGGAATTTCGGTGAGTTGAGTTTGACTTGATCATAGGAGATCGAAATTTTGATTCTAGAACTATTGAAAGGTTCATAACCTAGATAAGTAATTGGCATCCCACTAGAATGGTTACGATGAAATTCTAGTATTTTATATCAAACTATGGCAACCTATACGATGGCTTGAGAACTTGTATGATAGTTAGCTAGAAGACTGTGATCGGTACATCCCATGAGTGCACTAAACAAGGCCATTCAGAAGACTTCAGTCCAAGTTCCATCTTGATTAGACCCATATAATTTCACACAACCCCGAGAACTATAATGATTGAAATTCTTTTATGACTATTACTTTGATTGCTATCGGTGCGATTCTATTTTAGATTGAGTCAAACGATCCCTGCATATTGGGTGACAGTTACGTGAGTAGGACCGAGATCATACTTTAGAGCAATATGCGTCCAGGGATATCTAGGATAACATTACCCCTTGATAGACTTATAATATTTGTTTCCACCTGTTAAACATGATCAGTGAATTATTTCATAATCCGAGAGAGTAGCAAAATAAATTAATTCTCTAAATCAAGGAAATTGATTAGACGTTGGTGAAAGTCAATTAATGAAACATTGCTTTGACCAAGCGAGATCAAAAGAATAATGTGGCATATCACTTTATTCATTATATTCAACTATGAAAACAAGACCTTATTTTATTCGAGTGATTTTGAGATAGTTAAGTTAGAGCGCAGTCATAATTATTTAGTGGAATTAATTATGATTAAATAAATAAAAGAAATAAATTATATGATTTCTAATTTGGTATTTCCAAGTATGTATTTAGAAGCCAATTTAATTATTAGTTTTGGGTCACTAGAATAGTCCACATACCTATGTAATTAGGCCTAGATTCTCAAGAAATCCAGTTTATTTAAAGCCCACCACTTAAACAAGTATATATTGGTTTAAGTTGGGGATTTAAGATTCATCATTCATTTTTAGGGTTTGATAGGGGAGAGAGAAAATATTATTCAAGATTTTGTGAAGGTTCCCATATCTCACTTAAATGCAAGAGTTTTCTTATTGAAAGGTGCACACATATCTACCTAGCTTTGGGTGGATCATGTACTAGAAGTTCCAAGCAGTTGGGAGTGTTCTAGCAAGGTTTTGGTGGAAGAAAATAAGTTATCCCTGAATCATCAACAAATACCTTTCTCCCCATTGGATTGTAATCGGATTTGCAAAGTTATTGTATTTGTAACCCTAGGTGTATTCTTCAACCCTAGTTTTGGATTTTCATCTTTTTCTTATTTTGTTAGTCGAAAATTTAAGGTCATAAATTTTTTATTCCGCGTATATCAATCCCCAAAAATTGGTATCAGAGTTTTGGGTTTATATTAACCATCCTTTCGAAAGATCCATGTTGTCCAACCTTAAAAACCATAGTTTTGCATGTTGTAGGATTGGACACCTTAGTATATGGTATTGTACTAACATGATTTTGCATAAATTCTTTGGTTGAATCCCTTCCATGATGGTCACATATGTTTTTATGTGAATGGATCCTAAGGTGGTTTATCGATAGTTATTTTTTGCCTCTAGATTCGATATGGTTATAATAATTAGATTTTTGGAATTATTTCATTATAGATGTATTGGGAGGCGATTGTGAGGGTATGTAATGTTAATTTATACTTGGAATAACGTATTTATGAGGGTATGAGTGCTAAGAAAAGTTTTATGGGGTTTCAGATGAGTTATTACCATTTTCGGATGCAAATCCTGTAATGAAAATAAAGCCGTCAACATATAGGGCCAGATGGATACAAAGGAGGAATCAGGTCGATCCGGGCTCCAGATCAGATCGATCCGACAATGGAAATACGAAGGACTATTATCCTTTCTTGGTGTTTTCCAGTAAATTCGCGTGGTGGCTTTTCCTTATCTATCTTCCGAGACCAGAATGGATTGTTTCCACTTGGAAAGATCATCAAGAACTCCTCTTCGCATTGAAGTCTCTTCGAGTTGGACTCTACATCATATAAAAGTCTTCCATGATAAGGATTCTTGGGATTGAAGAATTTTACTTTAAGAATAGGTTTAATCCATGATGAAAAGGGGAAATTTTGTCCTTTTACTTATTTTTGCATTTATTTATTTGTAATGTCTCATTATCATATACTGTTGCTTGATTTCGTGTGCTAATTAATCGGATAATTATGAACACTTGATTTTATGGACAACATGGTTTATTCATTTAGAGTGACCTAAATCATCGATTTTCTGCAAAAAATTGTGTTTATTTTATTCTTTTCAAAATTGAATTAAATCGTGGTAATTAATTTTAAGGTGTAAATTAAATTGCGATCTCAGGATTTTATTTTTAAAATTTATAATTCTTATTTTTATTTTTTGAAAATTAAAATGCGATATCATGATTTAATTTATGAAAGTAAATTGGAAAATTACGAAGGACTTAATTCTAACTTTTAGAATTGAATACATTATTTTTCTTAAATCTAAAGTTTTTAAATAATTAAGTGGAAAATGGGTTTCAACATAAATCCCACAATCTCCATCGATATTCTAAAATTGTGATGTAATTGATTCCTCATATTAACTTGATTTGCCCCCCATGGAATGGTTTTAATCCTGGTATCATGAAAATTTTAAATTCTTAAATGATAGTGTTGATGTAAAAAATTAGATTTGACCTAATTATTTTAATCATAGATAAAAATGAGTAAAGAAATAAGAGAATATATTTTTAAAGTGGTTCAGCCTTAAGAGAATGGCCTACATCTACAGTTTTTGTATTACTGATTGTTTTGCCTGGAATTCTCGATAAACGATTTTACCAAGAGATTTAGCGTGCCCCTCTAATGGGGAGATTACAATGTATTTATAGCCTTGAGGTTGTACATGTGAAAGAATAATGCATAGTTGTCCAGTAGGCGTATACATCTGTACGATAATAACTATACATTTAATGCGTAGTTATTTTTCGATTTTCCTTGATGCGTATGTCACAAGTATTTGAGTTTCTCTAACCGACTTAGTAGCTCGGACCGCCTAAGTAGCTCGACACGCTTGAGATGCTCGGGGCCCCTGGGCTCCTCGTGTCTTTTTAGTTGCTCGGTGATCTTGAGTTATTTAGGGTATAGTAGTTCCTCGGGGGGTTGAGTAGCTCGGTATAAACATTTACAGTTGCCACCTAGGATGACACGTGTCTTCAAATAATAGGTCCATATCAGCAGAATAAATTTGGTATCAACAGAAACCCCCAATGTTTCACAGTTCGAGGTTGAGGAGGAGTGTGGAACATTCTTCTCGAAATATGGAGGGATTAAATAGCCATCCTGAATTTTAGGAGTGTTTTCCTAGATGGCAACTGTAAATGTTTATACCGAGCTACTCAACCCCCCGAGGAACTACTATACCCCAAATAACTCAAGATCACCGAGCAACTAAAAAGTCACGAGGAGCCCAGGGGCCCCGAGTAGCTCAAGCGTGTCGAGCTACTTAGGCGGTCCGAGCTACTAAGTCACTCCGAGCAACTCAAATACTTGTGGCGTAAGCATCAAGGAAAACCGAAAAATAACTGCGCATTAAATGTACAGTTATTATCGTACAGATGTATACGCCTACTGGACAGCTATGCATTATTCTTTCACATGTACAGCCTCAAGGATATAAATACATTGTAATCTCCCCATTAGAGGGACACGCTGACTCTCTTGGTAAAATCGTTTATCGAGAATTCCAGGAAAAACAATCAGTAATACAAAAACAGTGAATGTAGGCCATTCTCTTAAGGCTGAACCACTTTAAAAATATGTTGTCTTATTTATTTACTCATTTTTATCTATGATTAAAATAATTAGGTCAAATCTAATTTTTTACATCAACAGATTGGCGTCGTCTGTGGGAAATGACTGTAATTAGCGTTTTTCACCAAAATAATTCATCATCAATGGCTGATAATCCGGAGTCCAGTAATCGAAACACTGGGATTCCCCCAAATCCTTCTGCTCCCCCAAGTTTTTCAGATCTGGATGGTATAATAGCTAATTTGGCCCAAGGGCAAATGGCCATGAAGGAAACCATGCGTCAACTCATACAAACCGTTCAAGGCAGAGTGCCAACCCAATCAGGACAACGAAGTGTTCAAAGAAATATTCGTTTACTCTCTTCACGAACTAACGATTCATATCGTACTGAGAGATCTAATGATCCTTCTTATTATCCCGGACGGACATCCTCGGTACGGGCTACAAACACTCAACAAAACATCACTCTATCTTCAGAGAGGACAAGTGCTCTTGAAAGGTTGAGTAGAGTCTCTCCTTTTGATCGTCTAGGTCCTAGGAGGAATAGAAGTCCCCCTAGGATTGTGTCGAGAAATTCTCAATGACCATTTGATATGAAGGAAGGCTCTGCCCAATCACGATCGGCTGCTCGTCATAAAAGATCCGAAGAGGCTAATTCAACACGATCAGTTGCTCGAACCAATAGGATCGAAGAGGGAAATGATGCATGGAAAGGCTCAATTCAAAGGTTGGAGGATAGATTAGGGGAGATGGATAAAACCAAGAATCCTCTACAAAGGACCTTTGTCCTAGGAACTCCATTCATAAAAGAGATTGTGGACTTTCCCACACCGTCGAAATTCAAAGCCCCAGTAGTAACACCAAAATATGATGGCAAAACTGATTCTGTTCTCCATATAGAACAATACCAAGCAGCTGCTGATATCTATGCTGTTCCGGACGAGATGCGATGCCGGGCATTTTCAGGAACCCTTACTGGATCTGCTCAGATGTGGTACAATAACCTTCCTCGGGCGAAAATTGCGACTTTCTTTAAGCTAGCAGAGCTCTTCATTGGAAATTTTTGTTTTGGAGCTAAGCCAGTCAAACGAGTAGCACACTTGCTAAGTGTTAGACAGAAGGAAGGTGAGAGCACCAGGGATTATATTACTCGTTTTAATAACGAGAAACTGGAAGTAATTGATTACGAGGAGAAAATTGCAATTACTTCTTTGATGAGTGGATTGTTGCCCAATAAATTGTACTATACTTTAGCCAAAGATCCACCCAGGACCATGGTGGAACTAATGGCCAAAGCAGCAAAAATCATGAATGCCGAGGAGGACATGGCTGCGAAGAAGAATGCAGACACTAAGGAGATCAAGGTGGAAGATGGTAAAACCGAAAAGAAGGAACAAAAGAATAATGGTGGTAACAGGAAATCAAAGGGGAAGCAAGCATTGGAACAGATGAAGAAATACAGAAATTATACTCCCTTGAAGGTGGATATAAATCACATTCTGGAAGAGATCAAGAACAGCGAGGAACTAGCTTGGCCAGCAAAAATGAAGGCAGATCCTGATAAGAGAGACAAGTCCAAATATTGCGAATTCCATAAAGATCATGGTCACACGACCAAGTGTTATATAACTCTTCAGAATGAAATTGAAGCACTCATTAGACGAGGAAAACTGTCCAAGTATGTTGATCGTCAAAATGGTGGTCAAACCAATGAACGAGGAAGGCAAAGGTCTAAATATCCTCTCCGAGCAAAAGATGACAAGAAAAGGGATCATGAAGATGATCCAAAAGATGACCCCAATCTCCTCAAAAGACCGAGACAACCAGAACGTGAGGTATTTTCAAATTGTTTTGGATCATTTGATTGCAATGTCATTACAGGTGGAGATGCAGGAGGTGGAGACCTTACTGCAGAGAGAAAAGATTACCTCAATGAGGCTCAAGCTTGTTCGTACATTAAACGAATAAATCTAGCTGAAGATGATCTCCCAAGGAAGGTGAACAAAGATAAACTAGTCATCAGTTTTTCTAAGAACGACCTCGCAGGTGTGTTATATCCTCATGATGACCCATTGGTGATCAAAATGAGGATGAAGGAAGTAGTGATTTCACGAGTATTGGTAGATAATGGCAGCTCGGTAGATATTATGTTGTACCCATATTTTGATAGTTTGAACCTAAAACTATCCTAGTTGGAGCCATATCATAGGCCCCTCCTCGATTTTACTGGCAAAAAAGTTTTTCCACTCAGGACGATCAAGTTGGATATGTTCATCGGTACATGGCCTGCTTGTCGAACAGAAAGAGTGCACTTTTTCGTGATGGATAAAAATGTCCAGTCAGCTTACAATATCATCATGGGAAGAGTAGGTTTGAAGAAGTTCGAAGCAGTACCATCTATTGTACATCAATGTTTAAAATTCCCAACCAACTTTGGAGTAGGAGTGGTGAAGGGCGACCAAAAAGTATCTCGTGAATGCTACTATTCATCGACCGACCAGGAAGAGCGTGAAGAATCCAGGAAGAAGACTACTACTTATCAGGTAGATGAGATAAAAGATGCGGAGATTGAGACTTTAGACCCAAGAGATGAGTCTCAGCTCGTTAAGGGTCAAGTCATGGAGGCTACTGAAAATGTCATTTTGGACGATGAACACCTGAAACGAACAACTCAAATCGGTGCGTCGTTGGATGTCCCATTAAAAGAGGAATTGATAGCTTTCCTAAGAAGCAGGAAACACACTTTTGCATGGATCCACGAAGACATGCCAGGGATAGACCCAGCCTTCCTATGTCACGAGCTTAATGTGAACAAGGAAATCAAGCCAGTGAAGCAAAGAAGAAGAGTGTTCAGCTCTGAAAAGAACCAAGATATACAAGAAGAGGTCGAGAAGCTTCAGAAAGCCTATTTTATTGAGGATATCAAATATCCTGATTGGCTAGCTAATGTGGTGATGGTAAAGAAGAAAAACAACAAGTGGAGGATGTGTGTGTACTTTATTGATCTTAATAAAGCTTGTCCAAAAGATCATTTCCTTCTGCCTCGAATCGATTAATTGGTGGATGCTACCTCAGGACATGAATTATTGAGTTTCATGGATGCTTATTCTGGTTACAACCAGATTAAAATGAAGCCTGAAGACATGGAGAGTACCTTTTTTATCACCCCAAGAGGAACTTATTGTTATAATGTTATGCCTTTTGGACTTAAAAATACAAGTGCAACGTATCAGCGGTTGATGAACAAGGTGTTTGCAGAGCAAATCAGTCACAATATGGAGGTTTATGTTGACGATATGCTGACGAAGAGCAAGAAAGCTGCTGATCATCTAATTGACCTAGGCCAGACCTTTGATCAACTAGATAAATATCAAATGAAGTTGAACCCTACCAAATGCACATTCGGAGTACGAGAAGGCATGTTTTTCGGGTATATTGTCAAGCAACGAGGTATTAAAGCGAATCCTGAAAAGATCAAGGCTCTGTTGGGGCTACGATCTCCAACGACGAAGAAGGAAGTGCAAAGTCTCATAGGGCGAGTTGCAGCACTTAATAGATTTGTGTCACGAGCAACTGATAGATGTCTCCCATTCTTTAAAACACTCCAAGAAACGTTTGAATGGAATGATGAATGCGAGAAGGCCTTTCAAGAGTTGAAGAAATACCTGGGAGCACCTCCATTGTTGTCCAGACCAGTGATGGGAGAAAGACTATACTTGTATCTAGAAGTTTCGAAAAACGCAGTGAGCTCGGCGTTAATGAGAATGGAGGATGGAGTACAAAAACTAATCTATTACACTAGCAAGGCCTTCCAAGGAGCAGAGATCAGATATCCAAGACTGGAAAAGTTAGTACTAGCGTTGATCGAAGCGAGTAGAAGAATGAGGCCATATTTCCAAGCTCATACCATAGTCGTGTATACTGATATGCCGTTAAGGTAAGCTCTTCATAAACCAAAAAAATCAGGGAGATTAATGTACTAGGCAGTAGAACTTGGTGAATATGACATAGTTTATGAGCCTAAATCATCGCTTAAAGGGCAAGCAGTGGCAGATTTTATCGCAGAGTTCGCCTGTCCTGACACCTCTGAAGACCAGAAGTTGAATACCGACCAGCCTATGGATGTTACAGGATCATCAAATTTAAACCCCGACCAACTTAAGTTGGTTGACGAGCAAGAGAAGATGGTCGACGAGCAGCAAGAAATGCTAGAGGAGGATATAAAGAAGCAACAAATATTCCACCGAGGAATTTTATCCGATAAAAAATTTGATGATCAGTTACCCATATGGAATTTGTATGTAGATGGCTCTTCGTGCAATGCAGGTAGTGGAGCAGGGATTGTTTTAAAAAGCCCAGATGAGGTCGATATGGAATATGCTCTGCGCTTTCAATTTAAATCTTCTAATAATGAGTCCGAATATGAAGCAATGATTGCAGGTTTAAGTCTAGCCAGAACGATGAATGCAGAGTAGGTTGTTGTATTCAGCGATTCGCAATTAATCGTAAATCAGATTGTTGGAGTATATGCGGCAAAGGGAGAGTTGATGATCAAGTACCATGCGAAAGCAATGGAATTGGTATCGAGTTTTATTGTTGTTCAGCTGGTCAGAGTACCAAGACTAGAGAATACAAGTGCAGACTCACTAGCCCGATTAGCGTCAGCCACATGCACCGAGCTACGAAGAACAATTCCAATAGAGATTCTAGCTGGTCGGAGCGTAGACGAAGATCTGGTCATGAACTTCATTGCTCTTGATTTGGGACCATCATGGATGGATCCCATCAGGGCCTATATTGAAGAGGGAACTTTACCAATTGACAAACTCGCAGCTAAGAAGTTGAAGTTCAAAGCTGCTCGTTATGTACTAACCAATGGTATTTTATATAGACGAGGAGTTATAGCAGCGCTACAAAGATGTGTTCATCCCCCCGAAGTGAAAGACTTGATCGAAGAAGTTCATGAGGGGTCTTGTGGAGCCCATGTAGCTGGTCGAACGCTCTTACGAAGGATAACCACGCAGGGGTATTACTGGCCGATGATGAGGGCTGACCGCGCAGCTTATGCTAAAAAATGCGACAAATGCAAACGCTTCTCGTCCATCTGAAGAACTCCTCAGGCATTGTTAACACCCATAACATCCCCTTGGCCATTCTATATATGGGGAATAGACTTGGTCGGACCACTACCAACAACTAAAGGAAGATTCAAATACTTAGTGGTCGCAGTGGATTATTTCACTAAATGGGTGGAAGCTGAACGTCTCATTGATATGACATACAACAAAGTCTATCAATTTATTTGGAAAAATATAATTTGCAGATACGGCCTCCCACATGAGTTCATTACTGACCATGGAACCCAGTTTGACAACGAAGAATTCGCTGCATATTGTCAACAATCGAATGTATTGAAGGTCCATTCTGCACCAGGTCATCGCCAAAGCAATGGACAAACTGAGGTGACAAACAGAATGTTGCTAAATGGTTTGAAAAAATAACTGGATGATGCAAAGGCAAATTGGATTAATGAGCTACAGTCTGTGCTTTGGGCATATCGCACCACACCACGAACAGCAACTGGAGAGTCCCCATACATGCTGGCATTTGGGAGTGAAGCTGTCATACCTGTTGAATTAGGTCTACCTACACATAGGGTACTTAATTTCAATTCTCTTATTAGTGATTTGATGAGAAGATTAGATCTAGATATGCTAGAAGAAGTCAAAGAAGAAGCAGCTATAAGAAATGCCGCGTATCAACAACGAACAACTTCGTTCTACAATAAAAGAGTCAAGAAATGTGATTTGAAGGAAGGGGATTATGTGTTGAAGAAAGTCATCCAAAAGCATAATAAACTAGAAGCCAACTGGCACGGACCCTACAGAGTGACAGAAGTTGTTCGTCCAGGGACATACAAGATTGAAACCTTGGAAGGAGAAGAATTCAAGAATGCATGGAATGCAGAGCATCTTCGAAAGTATTATCAGTAGTTGAAATTTCTATGTAATTCAATTTCTTCAATATGAATAAAGTGAGGTTTTCCAATTTTCTTTGTTCGTTAAATTTTTTTCGAAATATTAGTGCTACACACTATACAAATCAATTACCACCAACTCCAAGTTGGTCGGGAAGCAATGACCACCAACTCCGATTGGTCAGCAAATCAATTACCACCAACTCTAAGTTGGTCGGGAAGCAATGACCACCAATTCTAAGTTGGTCGGGAAGAAATGACCACCAACTCCGGTTGGTCGGCAAATCAATTACCACCAACTCTAAGTTAGTCGGGAAATAATGACAACCAACTCTGGTTGGTCGGCAAATCAATTACAACCAACTCTAAGTTGGTCGGGAAGCAATGACCACCAACTCTGGTTGGTCGGCAAATCAATTACCACCAACTAAGTTGGTCGAGAAGCAATGACCACCAAATCCGGTTGGTCGGCAAATCAATTACCACCAACTCTAAGTTGGTCGGGAAGCAATTACCACCAACTCTAAGTTGGTCGGGAAGAAATGACCACCAACTCCGGTTGGTCGACAAATCAATTACCACCAATGATGCGACTGAAAATGTGTCTCAGAAATGCGTTCACTCTAGGCTCAAGTGTAAGCCTGTCACTCAAGTAATAATCCAACAAGTCGGGTATCGATCCTCAGGGAAAAAGGACAATGAAGTTGTGACGACGGGAAAGACGGAGGAATCCTAACCTTGACTCTAAAAATAAAGGGAAAATGATTTGATTTTGGGAGTGATTATAACTAAATGCAAATATGAAATTATAAAAAAAATGCAACTACACTAACCTACCTAAATTATGAATGAAGGATGATTTGAAACTTTTTGTTTTAAATGATGAGAAGAATAGGACGGGACTACAATCCCCCAACCCTAGTGTAGTGCGGATATAATACTAATCTTAAATTTATCTGATTGATTTGACCCGGAAATTAGTACTCCCAAGCATTACGTATACGAGGTTCGAGCCCGCGTCATACTTAATCTGAGGATGAGTAAATCTGTATCGCGATAGTAGCATTCGAATTGCACTCTAAATCATCACGAGTACCCAGAGGCAAAAGAGATATAAAGATCTAAAATCGTTGTGCAACTACGCAATACGATCAAGGTCAATAATTAAATTTAGTGGATTAATTTTATACACACACACTAACACATCAGGCTGGGTTCATGCATCCCAGCCTTGGGAAATCTAGCCTAACATGTTGAAAAGGATGGAAACAAGGATTAATGTGCAGGAACTCATAATTACTCTAAGAAAAATAATAATTAGATGCAGAAAAGAATTAGAACTAAAAATTAATCACTAATATTATCCAAGCAATAAGTGAAACAATGAAAGAAACATATACTCACAGAAATCACTGAATAAAATCTTCAATCCTTGAAATAAATCTGAAAATATTAACTAAGCTAGGGTTTCTGAAAAAGAAGAGGTAAAACCTACTAATTATTCCTCCCTATAACAATACTAAATCGGGTCTTTTATACCCTACAACAATATCGGAAGTCAGCTGCACTAAGAGTCTTTTTAGGAAGAGAAAAGATTTTCAGATCTCGAAGACCGGACCGGTCCGGGTCTTAGGCGGACCGGTCTGCCCCCAATGCGGATCGGTTCTTTTTATTTTGGGGCAGACCGGTTCCTTTTATTTTTACCTCCTTCGATTTGCATGCGATCCGGGGTCTTCTGGAGTTTGGCAAGGCGGACCGGTCCGGGGTAGGGGCGGACCGGTCCAACTATTTGACTTTTTGGTTCCTCTTTGACTCCTCATAACTTTTGTTCCGGGATTCCGATTGGGGTGTCGTTTCTTCCTTTGTGCTCGTGAATGAGATGTCTTCAACTTCTCTTTAGGTACCTCATCCGAATTCCGTGTAGAAATTACGGTTTTTGCCCTTGAGACTTTTCCTTCTTTCTTTCTTGATTCTACCGATTTCCTTCTTTCGTTTCTTGACATCAAATACCTGCAAAATCACTACAAAATACCAGAAACTCGGTGTACTCATTAGGATCAGTCAGTATCACAGTTATGAGATAAATCCAACTCAATTACGTTGTTCGAGGTGCTAAAAGTAGCTAAATCAAGGGATAAATTAGGAAGAATTTATGCCTAATCAAACCCCCCTAACTTAGAACTTTGCGCGTCCCGAGCAATGTAAAAGAATCCTAGCGTGGCTCAACTCTTTAAAAATAATTTTATTGGGATAAAATACCTTTTTCGCGGGCAAGCGATTGCATTTAGCGTATGCAACAAGCCGTTAAACTCCTAGGTTACCCTAGTAGGACGAGTGTTGTCTCATGAGGGTTTGCAGAGAATATACCCACAAATTCGACTCAAAGAGAATTCAAAATATACAAAAATTGTGCAATTCAAACTTTTCCAGAAAATAGTCATCATCAAGTCATATTTATAAGTCTCAAACTGTGGTGTGTGTGTGCGTAGCGAGAAATATAACCGCTAATTTCCATCGATTGATCATTACGTTACTTATTCGAAAATTCGTTTTGATTTCAATTTCTCACGGGATGCTCTCACAAATGAATCTCTCGGATTATAGCTATTCTCTTGGTATGCGTGATATAAAGAGTAAATGTAATGGAAGCAAAATCACGCATACGGTTAGAAAGACGGAAATTTTTGTGGTGAAAGGACCTCATCAAAGGATTACGGTTTTAAAAACGGGAACATTGCTTTTATTTCGCGCACTAAATCTCCTTTATTATCCTTTGGTGTATTAGCTTTCCACGCGGTAACCAATTTCGCAATTTAGACTCGGTTAGGACTTTTTCGGGTTTTAAGGTATATGGGGTAAAATGACAATTGTCGGGAAGGTTGGAATTGGAAAAGTTATTAATGATGTCCATTTGTGCTTTTTCCGGGCTATTGCTCATTTTTATTTATTTATTTACTTTTTATTTTATTTTTGTTGAGCATATTTATTTATTTCTTGCCCCTTTTTATGCACTTTCCGGACTTAATTTCTGAATTTTCTCATTTTTCACAATTCCGGCTATTTGGGTTTTTCGGGTTATCAAACGAAAGAGACAATTTGTTTGGCTCAAATTGGGTTACAAAAGGGGAAATTTTTTTGCTACTTTTTCTGGCCAATATTTTTGGGTGACAAACAAGGGCCTACTTCATTGCCCAAAATGCCAATTGCGTTACCATATGCGCTTCGAGATGAATTTAAGTTTACAGATCAATTTGGCACGTTTTTTTTTTCAAAGCAATATTACACACATTTTTCAAAACCGATCAAAATGAAAGGATTGAGATCCTTGACAACTTTTTAGGCGCTGAAAAGAACTTTGAGTTAACAATTAACTCGGATTGATTTAAAAACTCGCAAAAAGTGATAGGAACGAATCTCACCGGGTTTGTTAATCTCTACACTTATTCGTTAAGTCGTCAATTTTCGCTCAATTTTCATCTTTGGTCAATTTTGGCTTTGTGTACGTTGAATTTTACAACTTGAGATTTTAATTCGACTTTTAATGATATTTTTGAAAAATTTGAATTCCAATTTTTATTTATTTTGAACAAAAATATTTTTGGGTTTTTCAAAATTTTATGATTTTTTTGGAAATTTTTGGGCATTTTGGAAAATTTGTGAAGTTTTAGAAATACGCACTTGTGACCCCCCCTAACTTAGACTTTTGCATTGTCCTCAAGCAAAAAGGACTAAAATCTAACTCAAAGCGAATAAAAAGTACGGAAAAATAAAACAAACAAATAGAGAAAATGCAGTTTTTATTACAACAAGACTATGTTACATGTGCAGGGAAAAACATACAACTGTGAACAGGGAAAAATAAAGAAAAAGCTGCCAACACCATATAAAGCTTCACCGGGGTGGGGGATGGGAGGAACAGGGCGCGTTGGGGTCATAGGGGTTCTGGTAATAGGAAGGTAGTGGCTCATTAGGGTCCCCTATGCGCCGATAGATGTCCGCTTGGAAGCGGAGAACGATGCTCATGTCGCGCTCGTAGTTGGTCTTAAAGGTGTTGAAGTTGGTCTCGAGCGCCGACATACGCGCGGATAGGTCTGTGCCCTCCCACTCAAAATCTGGGTCGTCCTCCTCGTCCGCCGACTCTTCATCCGGACCGAGATCCCCCATCACAACATCCTCACCATCTTCCCCTACGCCTTCCTCGTTGTCGCTCGAGGCAGCCTCCTCCTCGACATCATCACCCCGCCTAAACCGGAGGACAGCTAGCTATTTGGCACTTTTGGTGCGGGTCCCTTGTCCAAAAGGATCGGGGAGGCGCGTATGGTCGCTCGGCACCTCTATGTCAGCATCTTTAAGGATGGACGTGATCAATCGGGCATAAGGAAGTGGGGTGACGCCCTTCTCATCCAAGGACGCATTAATGATGTCCGCGTATAAGGTGCGGCCCAAATGGATGGATGTTTGGGGGTCGAAGAGATGATATGTCAAGGTAGCTTGCTGAGGCCGCATGGCAGAGTCATTGGACGTTTGCAATAGGTTGGCGCACACAATCTGAAATGTAAGGTGCGCCTTCTCGTTGAGGCGTCCAACGGCGACGATTTTCCCCACCCAAGCCACATTCGGCGTAATGCGGGTCATGATTATGTCCTTGTCGACCGGGGGGACAATTTGGGGATAAGTAAATTCTTGGACATCCGGGACATCAAACTCGGCCAACTTGGCCGTGAGACGGGCCAAGGAAAAGGGTATGGGAGTCCCATCCACGAAAGATTTGGCCTCGAATTGGCCCGTCCGGACGAGTGTACCATAGAATGAGCGGACTTCGGTTGCCCAAACCGCTTCGTGAGGTTGGTTGAGGAAACAGCACCAGCCCCGGGCCATGAAAAGGGCGGTGACGGAGTTGGGCAGGGCTTCCCATTGGACCGCGCGCTCCATATGGAGTTTGCGGCTCAATCCGAAGTATTGAGCGCACCATCGCTCCTCTTGGCGGGAGAGGTATTCGTCGTGACCGGAGGGGTGGATCACGGTGGAGTCGTATTTGATGGGGGCAACACGGGGTGCCATGTAAATAGGAGGGAAGTATTGCTTAAAAGACTAGAGAGGAAGAAGATAGTATTTGGGTTGAAGGTGTGAGGAGAAAGGGAGGATTGGAGGTGTATTTATAGTGGAAAGGGGAGGGGAGGGGTTGGTTTTGGAGGGAAGGGGTTTGGAGGGAAAAGGGGATGAATTTGGGAGGGAAAGGTTGGGTTTGGGAAGAGGAAAAACGGATTGTAGGGAATGAATGGGATTGGGGGGAAGGGGGGGTGAATCTTGGGAAGAGGAGAAGGCAGGTCTGCAGAAGGCGGACCGGTCCAGGGTAGGGGCGGACCGGTCCGGCCCTTTGTCTTTTTAAACCCTCGATAGGCGGACCGGTTCCTTTAAAAATAAAAGGAACCGGTCCGGGGTCGGACCGGTCCGCCTAAAAAAAGGAACCGGTCCTCCCCAGGGTTTTTGGGATGGACTTCTTTTACTTTGGTTTCGAGCTCTCTTCTTCAAAAATTTTCACGGTCCCGATATCCTCTCTATCCAATTGAACTAAGGACCATCTCAATTTCACCGGTCAACACCCTTTGACTCAGAATTCCCAAAATACACGAATGCTTCTCCCGAACGAAACCTAGTCCTAACGACTCTCAAAACACACACTACTCTCACACACACGACTCTCACACACACGACTCTAACCCCATACGCGTTAGGGTGCGACGACCTCACTTTAACAGCTCACTCAACCCCGTAAACGGGGTCCGACAACCAGACGGTGTCGACTTCTTCTGCACATGCCTCTAGATATGGATTTAGGAGTTGTCCATTCACTTTGAATGTATTTCCCCCTTTTAAATCGTCTAGTTCAACAGCTCCATGGGGGAAAACATTCTTCACGACGAATGGGCCAGACCAACATGACCGCAACTTGCCTGGGAAGAGGTGAAGCCGAGAGTTGTAGAGGAGAACTTTTTGCCCGGGGAGAAACTCTTTTCGTCGGATGATGCTATCATGAGCGAGTTTCATCATCTCTTTCGAAATTTTGGCATTCTCATACGCATCATTACATAGTTCTTCTAACTCATTCAATTGAAGCTTGCGGGCTTCACCGGCCTTGTCCATGGCAAAATTCAATTGCTTAATCGCCCAATACGCCTTGTGTTCGAGCTCAACAGGAAGATGGCAAGGTTTTCCATACACAAAGCGGAAAGGGGACATACCGAGTTGATTCTTATATGAGGTACGGTAGGCCCATAGCGAATCGTTCAATCTAAGGGACCAATCTTTTCAGGTAGGATTGACGGTTTTTTCAAGAATGTTCTTGATTTCCCGATTTGCTAGCTCGGCCTGTCCATTCGTTTGTGGGTGATATGTCGTTCCAACCTTGTGAACGACACCATACTTTCTCATAAGCTTCTCGAATGGCCTATTGCAAAAGTGCGTACCATTATCGCTAATTATTGCTTTCGGTGCACCGAAGCGGGAAAGTATGTGTTCATGCAGGAACTTTATCACCACTTTGTTGTCATTAGTCTTGGTAGCTATAGCTTCCACCCATTTAGAAATGTAGTCTACCGCGACGAGGATGTATAGGAAACCAAAGGATGGAGGGAAATGACCCATGAAGTCAATACCCCAACAGTCGAATATCTCAATGATGAGTATAGGGGTAAGAGGCATCATGTCTCGTCGAGTAATGGCTCCCATCCGTTGACACCTATTGCATGATTTGCAAGCATCGTTCACATCCCGAAAGATTGTGGGCCAATAGAGGCCGCATTGCAAAATTTTAGCAGCCGTCTTTTTCGTCGAAAAATGACCTCCACAAGCTTCCGAATGACAAAAATGGATGACTTTTGGGATTTCGTCATCCGGTACACATCGTCGGATGATTTGGTCTGCACAGTATTTAAAAAGGAATGGATCATCGTAAAAGAACATGCGCGACCAAGTAAGAAACCTCTTCTTATCTTGCGGTGTCCAGTCGGGAGGGACGGCTCCCGTGACAAGATAGTTCACTATGTCCACAAACCAGGGATATGAAGAGGTAGCGAAAAGCTGCTCATCCGAAAAATGTTCGTCTATGGGTACGGGATCACTAGGCACGTCGGACGAAAGCCGAGATAAATGTTCAGCAACAACGTTTTCTACTCCTTTCTTATCTTTGATGGAGAGATTGAACTCTTGTAGGAGTATAATCCACCTTATGAGGCGCGACTTGGCGTCTTTCTTCGTAAGTAGATATTTCAAAGCTGCGTGGTCGGTGAAAATAGTAATAGGAGAACCAATGAGATAGGACCAGAACTTATCGAGGTTAAAGACTACCGCTAGCAAATCCTTCTCCGTGGTAGAGTATTTGAGTTGAGGTTCGGTAAGAGTTCGACTTGCGTAGTAGATGACATGAGCTTGCTTATCTTGACGTTGTCCCAAAACAGCCCCGATCGCGTAATCGCTGGCATCACACATAAGTTCGAATGGTAAGGACCAATCCGGAACTTGCATGATGGGAGCGGACACAAGCATGTTCTTCAATTTATCAAAAGAACTTTGGCATGCTTCTGTCCACTCAAATGGGGAGTCCTTCATGAGTAAGTTGCTTAAGGGCCTAGCGATGGCGCTAAAGTCCTTAATGAACCTTCGATAAAACCCCGCGTGACCCAAAAAGGAGCGCACGTCTTTCAGCGATATTGGTGGGGGAAGGTCAACTATGACATCTATCTTTGCCCTATCAACTTCTATTCCGTTGGATGATACAATGTGGCCAAGAACTATTCCCTCGGTGACCATGAAATGGCACTTCTCCCAATTCAGCACTAAGTTCTTTTTCACGCATCGGGTAAGTACTTTTTCCAGTTTTTCTAGATAATGATCGAAAGAGGTGCCAAAAACGCTGAAATCGTCCATGAACACTTCAAGTCCTCTCTCGACCATGTCGTTAAATAAGCTCAACATGCACCTTTGAAAGGTCGCGGGTGCATTACACAAGCCAAATGGCATACGTTTGTAGGCAAACGTGCCAAAAGGGCAAGTGAAGATCGTCTTCTCCTGGTCAAGTACATCTACCTCAATTTGGTTATACTCGAAGTAACCATCAAGGAACCAATAGTAAGGGTGGCCCACTACTCTTTCAAGCATCTGATCAATAAATGGAAAGGGGAAATGGTCTTTCCTGGTTCCCGCATTAAGTTTTCGATAATCAATGCAAACGCGCCACCCGGTGGTGGTACGTTGGGGAACTAGCTCTCCCTTGGCATTCTCAATCACAGTCATACCCGACTTCTTCGGGACGACTTGAATAGGGCTTACCCACTTGCTATCCGAGATTGGGTAGATGATCCCGGCATCCAATAATTTGATTATTTCGGTTCTCACAACTTCTTTCATGTTGGGATTCAGTTTTCTTTGCTTTTCTCTAGAAGGTTTGACATCCTCTTCGAGATGGATCTTATGATTGCAAATTAAAGGACTTATCCCCTTCAAATCAGCTATGCACCAACCAAAAGCACTTTGGTGCTTCCTCAGAATTTTCAATAATTTACCCTCCTGCCCTTCATTTAGGCTAGAGGAGATAACAACAGGAAATGTCTCATCCTCTCCTAAATATGCATATTTAATATGGGAGGGAAGTTTCTTTAACTCGAGGGTTGGAAATTTTTCACTGGAGGGAACCAAGTGTGTATCCCTCGGAGGTAATTCCTCGAATCTAGAAACCCAATTAACCTCTCTCACGTCCTCGTCCGACTTACTCTCATCGAGTAGCTCGCTCAACTCTTCAACCTCCCTCTCGAAGGCGGTGTACGTCCCTTCACTCTCGTGTCTCACTGCTAAACAGGATTCTAAAGCGTCGCCACAGTAATTCTCCTCAAAGTACTCTTCTACTATCTCATCTATGAGGCTCACCGTGTGAAGATCATCTTCCTACCCTGCATTTTGGGCTATGTGGAAGATGTTGGTATCCAAGGTCATGTTCCCAAATGTGAGCTGCATTCGACCATTCCTAGTATTAATGATTGCGTTAGCCATAGCTAGGAAAGGGCGCCCAAGGATGACGGGAACATGATTACTCAAATGGAAGGAGGGCTCCGTGTCCCAAATGACAAAATCCACTGGAAAGTAGAAAGTGTCAACTTCAACGATCACGTCCTCGACTATACCTCATGGGATCTTCACTGTTCGATACGCTAATTGGAGAGTGACCTTTGTGGGCTTGAGGTCTCCCAAGTCAAGTTGCCTATAAATGGAGTAAGGGAGTATATTTACGCTTGCTCCCAAGTCAAGTAAGGCTTTTTCAATTTTATTCTCCCCAATGATGCAGGATATGGTGGGTGCACCAGGATCTTCGAATTTAGGCGGGAGTTCATTTAGTAGGATGGAGCTCACATTTTGTGCTAGAAAGACGTTCTTCTTCACTTTCATCTTTCTCTTAACCGTCAACAGGTCTTTGATAACTTTGCCATATGCTAGAATTTGTTTAATGGCCTCAAGGAAAGGTAAATTAAGCTTGACTTGCTTTAGCACTTCTAGCACGTCATCACGTGGGTTTCCTCTATGGGAGGGAATCAACCTTTGAGGAAACGGTGCTGCGGAAGGAGGTTTCACTACTACCTCTGGCCCACTAGCAGCTTCTTGGTCACTCTCATTCAAGGGGACATCTTCGGCTTCTTTCGTGCCGGGCGAAATCTCCTTGGCTTTCGTTGTGTCGGCTGGGGGAGGTGATAAATCAACAACTCTCCCACTACGAAGAGTGGTTACAGCTTGACATTTCTCCTGATGTTCAGTGGATGTGGAGATAACGCTAGGTTGACCTTGGGGGGGTCGTTGGCCTTGGGCAGGAAACTTGCCCTTCTCTTGAACACTCAATGAGGATTGTATTTTAGACAGATTCGCATTTATGTCGCCAATCAGACGATCATATTTGGCATTGGTTGCGGTCTGGCTTGCGATGAATTGATTTATGGTATCCTCGAGAGTTCTCCGCTGTGGTGGAATATAATTTCCTTGAGGTGGCGGTGCTTGCACATGTCCTTGCATGTGTGGATCTTGTTGAAAGTGTTGTGGTGGAGGAGGGGCAACATGCGAAGGAGGGTTCATTGCGGCATGTTGTTGCCCATAGCTAAAATCGGGATGATTTTTCCAAGAAGGGTTGTATGAATTCATATGCGGGGCACCGAAATTAACCTTAAAACCTCCTACACCACTAACTTGCTCTTGAAGCATTGCTTTGTAGGCGGGTATCATCGGGCATTCCTCAGTTGAATGTCCCGCCTCACAAATAGCACATACCTTTACAACTGGGTTTGGAATGGGTCCAGCTGGTCCTTTTCCATATATCTCACACAAATCTCGAAATCCTATCTCAAGAGTCTCTAGTCGGCTATCCGTCATAGAATTCTTATCTACATGGAATATGCCGGATGCTGACGGAGTGGTGGTCGCTTGTCTATTTTGATTTTTAGTGTTAGGATCAGAAGTGTCCCAGGATTGGGTAGTCTCGGCGACATACCTCAAGTGAAGCTCAGCATCCTAGGCATCGAAATCGATAAACGGACCACTTCCCATTGTTTCAACAAGTTGTTTGGAGTTAAGATTCAACCCATTATAGATAAAAGAGATGACTTGCGCTGAATCAAATCCATGATGGGGGATGAAGCAACTAACTCGTTGAAACGTTCATAACATCGATGGAAGGGCTCATTTTCAGCTTGTCTTGAATTTGAGCCTTTATGGAGATTTTTCGATGTGGTGGGAAGAATTTCTTGAGAAATTTTGACTGTAGCTCATTCCAGGATGGAATCGAGCTTGGAGGTAAAGACCACAGCCAGGCCTTAGCTTTATCTTTGAGCGAGAAAGGGAAGAGTTTGAGGCGGATTACCTCTTGTGTGCAGGTTTGATCATTGAGAGTATCACACACGTCCTCAAATTCCCTAATATGGAGGTATGGCTTTTTAGAATCCATACCGTGGTAATGCGGTAGCATCTGGATCATCCCATTTTTGAAACGGAATTGCCCGGCATTATACGGGAGTATAATGCATCCCGGAGTGACAGTACGCTCGGGATATAAGAATTCTCTAATTCGACGGTATGGGGGCTCTTCCTCACCGTCGGGTGCACTGCCGTGTTGTGACATCTCTATCTCACTTATTGACTCGGTGTTCTCACTGGGCGTGCTCGAAGTGTGTCCTAAGAAAGGAAAGGGAGTGTTATCGGAGATTGAGTGCGACGGTGTGGGAGGTGGGATCCAGAACTGTGGGGCGTTTGGAGTGTGGGGACTATCAGGATTATACTCAACAATTGGATTTTCGTGAATGTTGGTTGGAGTATTATGGGGTGTGGGAGTGGTTTCAGAATTTTGCATTAAAGCTTAGGAGAGATGATGGTGAATCTTTTTGTGCTTTTTAAATTTTTTATGTTTTTGGACTTTTTGGTCAAAGCTTTGGATTGACTCAATCTAATCCTAAGTCTACCTAATTCCCCGGCAACGGCGCCAAAAACTTGATGCGACTAAAAATGTGTCTCAGAAATGCGTTCACTCTAGGATCAAGTGTAAGCCTGTCGCTCAAGTAATAATCCGACAAGTCGGGTATCGATCCTCAGGGAAAAAGGACAACAAAGTTGTGACGACGGGAAAGACGGAGGAATCCTAACATTGACTCTAAAAATAAAGGGAAAATGATTTGATTTTGGGAGTGATTATAACTAAATGAAAATATGAAATTATAAAAAAAAATGCAACTACACTAACCTACCTAAATTATGAATGAAGGATGATTTGAAACTTTTTGTTTTAAATGATGAGAAGAATAGGACGGGACTACAATCCCCCAAACCTAGTGTAGTGCGGATATAATACTAATCTTAAATTTATCTGATTGATTTGACCCGGAAATTAGTACTCCCAAGCATTACGTATACGAGGTTCGAGCCCGCATCATACTTAATCTGAGGATGAGTAAATCGGTATCGCGATAGTAGCATTCGAATTGCACTCTAAATCATCACGAGTACCCAGAGGCAAACGAGATATAAAGATCTACAATCGTTGTGCAACTACACAATATGATCAAGGTCAATCATTAAATTTAGTGGATTAATTTTATACACACGCACTAACACATCAGGCTGGGTTCATGCATCCCGGCCTTGGGAAATCTAGCCTAACATGTTGAAAAGGATGGAAATAAGGATTAATGTGCAGGAACTCATAATTACTCTAAGAAAAATTATAATTAGATGCAGAAAAGAATTAGAATTAAAAATTAATCACTAATATTATCCAAGCAATAAGTGAAACAATGAAAGAAACATATACTCACAGAAATCACTGAATAAAATCTTCAATCCTTGAAATAAATTTCAAAATATTAACTAAGCTAGGGTTTCTGAAAAAGAAGAGGTAAAACCTACTAATTCTTCCTCCCTATAACAATACTAAATCGGGTCTTTTATACCCTACAACAATATCGGAAGTCAGCTGCACTAGGAGTCTTTTTAGGAAGTGAAAAGATTTTCAGATCTCGAAGACCGGACTGGTCCGGGTCTTAGGCGGACCGGTCTGCCCCTAAGGCAGATCGGTTCTTTTTATTTTGGGGAGGACCGGTTCCTTTTATTTTTGCCTCCTTCGGTTTGCATGCGATCTGGGGTCTTCTGGAGTTTGGCAAGGCGGACCGGTCCGGGGTAGGGGCGGACCGGTCCGGCTATTTGACTTTTTGGTTCCTCTTTGACTCCTCATAACTTTTGTTCCGGGATTCCGATTGGGGTGAAGTTTCTTCCTTTGTGCTCGTGAATGAGATGTCTTCAACTTCTCTTTAGGTACCTCATCCGAATTCCGTGTAAAAATTATGCTTTTGCCCTTGAGACTTTTCCTTCTTTCTTTCTTGATTCTACCGATTTCCTTCTTTCGTTTCTTGACATCAAATACCTGCAAAATCACTACAAAATACCAAAAACTCGGTGTACTCATTAGGATCAGTCAGTATCACAGTTATGAGATAAATCAAACTCAATTACGTTGTTCGAGGTGCTAAAAGTAGCTAAATCAAGGGTTAAATTAGGAAGAATTTATGCCTAATCAACCAACTCTAAGTTGGTCGGGAAGCAATAACCACTAACTCCAAGTTGGTCGGGAAGCAAGGACCACCAACTCCGGTTGGTCGGCAAATCAATTACCACCAACTCTAGGTTGGTCGGGAATCAATTACCACCTACTCTAGGTTGGTCAGGAAGCAAATGAACACAAACTCCGGTTGGTCGGTAATTTAAAATAACACTGGACATTTTTGTCTTTTTTATAGATATGCATACATATTCGTCATTAAATAAAAGAGATATCTCATAAAATATTTCCAAACCAATAACAAATAAAATAGCGAAAGACTAAAACTTTTCATTCAAATCGAGAAGGATTACATATGTTGTGGAAAGATACAAGTCACATATGCTGTGGAAAGATACAAGTCATTATATAAAAAATCATATTCTATTGGTTTCTTCCCTTCTGCTTTTGCAACAGGTTCTTCCCCAGCAGGAAGATCGTCTAAAGCATAAGGAGAGTTTATGAAATTTACATCTTGAAGCATTCGAACATTCATCACTGATGGCCGATCAAGAAAATGCTCTGGGCGAGATATGTCAAAATTTAAATGAAGACTATAATCGTCTAGGTACTTTGAAATCAAGCACTGAGGAATTGCCCGAGCAGGAATCGAACTCATGTCGAGCTTAAAAGGAGGCATGGGCAACTCGAGCAATCCAGGATCATAATAATCCCATAGATGTGGCCCTGCTCCAATTTTAGTACACCCAGTGCATTCAGCCATCCTTGCTTATAACCCTCATTATTCGATTGTTGGATTCGATCATCGAGATGGTAGAGGGCTTCATTGTAGCCAGCCATCTAAAATTATCTGGGCTGTTTATGGAATTGATAAGTTAACCTCTCCAGTTGATCGTGAAGATTCTTCACCAAAAGCTCTTTATTTTCCAAGGCAGAACTTTGTGTAGAAAGTTGCTCACTAAGGTTCAGGATCTTCTTAGACATCTCCGCCAGAGCTTGATTCTTCGCCATCAATTGAACTGCCTGATTTTCCAAAGCTGCTTGAGTTATGGCATCTTCAATAGAAATGCGACCAGCTCTTACTCGTCCGCGAGTAGATATGGAAGGTCCAACTCTTTTCAAAGTTTCCAATTCATCTCGCAAGTTGGCGTTCTCTACTTCCAAAAAAGAGAAACCTTCGTCATTGATAGGGGCCAAAGCTCCCGAGGAAGATGCTGCAGATTTTAGTTGGGATATCTCCTTTTGCAAAACATTGTTTTCCTCCTCCAATAGTTTAGCGATTTGCCTATGCTCCTCAACCTCAAGCTTTAGAATGATCTCTTTCTTCTCGTAGGCAGCGATGAATTTATCATACCCTTTTTCAGCATTTAACTGTTGATATTTCTTCTCGTACCCCTGGTGCAAAAGCAGGGAGGACTCTTTGTACTGCTGCTGGAGTTACTCTATAGTTCCTTGAAGATCCTCAATCATCTCATAATAAGCTACATTATTGGAAATAGCTCGGTTGAGCAAGCACTTCAGATACTAGTAAGCCTCAACTGCTCGATCAGAAACACCTTATCCGAGGATGTCGATTATCTGAGCCTCATTCAGATCTGTATGACCAGCTTTGAAGTAGTCATTGCATTTCTTCATCAATTATGTGTCATGAACTGATAATAGCTCCATCATGGCCATAAACTAGCAAAGAGAAGCCATAAACAGGATCAATAGTGATAAAGACGGGGCAAGAAGAAGAAAGTCGATATGAATAACCAAAAGTTCAAATTTTTATTCATCAACAGGTAAATACAAAGCTCAAGGTTACATTCAAAAGGAATAACAAAATTAAAACCCGAGAAACTTTACACCTTCTCCTTGTGTTTTACAACTTCCTCGAAAAGCTAGGATGAGGAGGTTGGTTACTCGGAAGATAGTGGCAGCTGCTCGAATGAGGTACTGGTGGGCTGAAGTTGCTCGTAGAAGTTTTAACAACTGGAATAGGAGGAACTTGATCTTCAATCATCATGTAAGATTCCTTTGAGGCAGCTTCGTCCTCTTCTTCTTCCCTAGAAGAGGGAGGAGGGCCATGAATGTGTTGCTGGAACAATTCTGAATTCTCAGCAATTTTCATCTCTTTCAAAGCAGAAACCCATCCATCCCTAAAGTACTTGAGGCTGGCATACTCCATTTGCGAAGTAATAGCAGCCAAGCCCTTGTTTCACCCCTTATCCCAACTAGCACTAACGATTTTTTGACAGCCTTTTTCCTCTTTTCTTTCTCCAAGGAGGTCCTTTCCCTAAGGAGCTCCTCGACAGATTTCAACTTCCGTTCCACCTCTTCCTTCTGGCGATCAACCTCATGAAGTCTACCAACTTCCTCTTCAGCAGTTCTGAGCTTATTCTCAAGCTCTTCAGCCTTTTTGAACTTCTCCTAAAGCTCTTTGTTATTCTTCTCAAATTCTTTCATTTTCTGCTCCAACCCTTGGAGGCTTCCGCAGCTCGATCTCTCTCTTGCTCTATGGACTTGAGTTGCTTCTCCCAAGCCACTTTATCCTCTTCATACTTCTGACGAGAGTCCTTTAAAGAACTGAGTTAGACCAACAAAAGCTTCCTCTACACCTCCCGAGGAGCTTGAAGCTTTAATAGCCTCATCCTTCTTCAGAATACTGTTGAAACATGTTACCAGCTGAAGAAAGAAATAATTTTTAGTCAATACAGGGACATATCAGTGAAAAGTGAAATACTTAGACTAGTAATACTTACTGAGGCAATATGTTGAGCTGCTAAGGCAGTGACCCTGTCACGACGAAGAGTGTCTTCAATACCTTGGATTTCTGGGATTATCCAAGACTTCACAAAGCCAATGGTAGAGGTCGGAGGAACAAAAGTGGGAACACCACTTTCAACATTTAAAGGTTGAAGGACAGGCCCAACATGTCTCTGAGACGAACTTTTATTCAATCTCCTCGAGGGAGTAGGAACAGTTTCAACTAAAGACGATGTCTTTGTTGGAGATATAACGATAACCTAACTTTGAGGAGAGATAGCAACAACCTTACTCGGAGCCATAGGGGGCTCCTCAATAACTTTCTCGATAGCAGCAGGAGGAGGAGCGCCAATATTTTTCGTCCCTTCTTCTGGGACATTTTGTTTGCTTTTCTTTGCCTCCACGTTGGCAGAGTCTGATTTGTCAAAGAAGGCAGGAGCTTTTCTTCTATTCATTATGTTACTAAGGGGAATATTCGATTCAGGGGAGGAACCTTCCACACCAGTTTTAGAAGCTGGTACTTGGTCGATGTCAACCACCACTGGACGAGCAGTGAAGGATGAAGTATAGCTCTTGTACTGCAACAAATAAGAGGCTGATCTAATATGTTCGTCAGCAACGGATTGGTGTAAACTCCAAATAAATTTCAAATGCCTTAAATTAACATCAGTTTCTTTGGGAGACTTTCTCTTGTTGTCAACTGCAAATAATCAAAAATCAAATATCAGTGAAGCATTTTATCAAACATGAAGAAAACATAATTTCAAAAATAGAACAAAAATAAAAACAACCTATCCCATTGCCATAAGGAGGACATCTAGGACCTTGATATACATCATCTCCATTTAATGGAGGATGTTGCCAATTTTTTATTACCACTACATGTTCAAAATAATCCCTGTTGGCATCAGGAAGATTGACAACTAATTCCCTATTCAAAAACCTAGTTTTCAAATAAAAAATACTATCGCTAACAACCCATCTGTAGCAATACATTATCTCTGGAAGCCCTAAATGGGTTCCATGGAGTTGGTTCAACCTATGAACTCGATTAACTATTCTCCAGGTATTTGACGCTATTTTTGCAGGTACAACGTCAAAATACTGACAGAATTCCAAACATAAAGGATTCGGAGGAAAAGAAAAGCCGCATTCGGTCACAAAGAGACTTGGGAACCAATGTCCCTCAGCCAAAGAAAAATAGTCAGAAGGTTCAGAAAGTTCTTCCAATATGACCCATGAAAATTCAGAGCGAAATTTGTCAAGAGATTCAACAAGGTAAACCATGATGAACAAATTAAATAAAAGAAAAGGAAGAAAATCTTACAGGAAAGGAGTGAATCAATTGACAATGAACGATGGAAGAAACGAACGCACAAGATAGAGAAGAAATGAATAGTTCAAAGATACAGATTTGAAAAAGTAAAAGACGATAGGATTTTCTGCAGCGCTTAAATACCTTACCTTGGGAATGGGTAAAAATAATGATTACAAAGAAAGACGTTTGCATTACCGGCGCCTAAAAGGAGAAAAAGGGCACGAAAACCGAAGCAGTTAAAAAAATTCAAAATATTCGTGAAGTTTGATTCTATGAATTCAAAGAAGAAATAAATACAAGGAAAACACTCCTAAAATTTAGGATGACTATTTAATCCCGCCATATTACGAGAAGAATGTTCCACACTCCTCCTCAACCTCGAACTGTGAAACATTGGGGGCTTCTGTTGATACAAAATTTATTCTGCTGATATGGACCTATTATTTGAAGACACGTGTCATCCTAGGTGGTATACTGAGCTACTAAACCCCCCGAGGAACTACTATACCCCAAATAACTCAAGATCACCGAGCAACTAAAAATACACGAGGAGCCCAGGGGCCCCGAGCAGCTCAAGCGTGTCAAGCTACTTAGGCGGTCCGAGCTACTAAGTCGGTTCGAGCAACTCAAATACTTGTGGCGTACGCATCTAGGAAAACTGAAAAATAACTGTGCATTAAATGTACAGCTATTATCGTACAGATGTATACGCCAACTGGACAGCTATGCATTATTCTTTCACATGTACAGCCTCAAGGCTATAAATACATTATAATCTCCCCATTAAAGGGACACGCTGAATCTCTTGGTAAAATCGTTCATCGAGAATTCCAGGCAAAACAATCAGTAATACAAAAACAATGGATGTAGGCCATTCTTGAAGTTGCAAGGTTATATGATCTTAGTTTAATTCGTAGAATACACACACACACAATCCAATTTTAATATTAGCTATAAAGTGATATTCTTCAGTTTCAATATAAAAGCAGATTCACAAGTTCGCAAGAACAAATTTCAATTAATGCAATGGGATTGATGACTTGACTAATTAAAATAAAATTATTCCAATTTTATTCATTTTATCCTAAGCATACATCTAGGTGATTTAATAAAGTGAAATGCGAAAATCCCAACCACAACACGCCGATGTACGAGGAAAACCCGAATGGGAAAAACCTCGGGCGGCTGGGCCTAGACAAAATCCACTACAAAATAGGTTTTACAAGAGACTCAAAAGACTTACAGACATTGACTCACTCAAGACTTGCTTATACCGTCCTTTACCTTTGAAGTTGTAGTACGCGAAGCTCCAACGCGTTGCTCGACACTCCTCGTGTCGCAGTATCCACCGAAACCCAAAACCACCGTCTCCTCAAAGCTTGAATGTAGAGATCCACCGCAAACTTTCTTGTTGAATGTCAATTTGATTGAAGGGGTTTTGTTTCAAAATATGATAAAAGTGTTGGAGATAATTTTTACCAAAAAGAGGGAAGTTATGGAAAAAGCTCTAAAGAGAATAATGAACTTCCTTAACCTTTGAAACTGATTTTCGTCAATATAATATAACTGAAAAAGTAGTGGACAAAAATAGTTATGGGAAAAAAACTTCTTAAAAAATAAGTTTAAAAAATTAGATCTGGTAGAACTCGTTCGAACGAGTTATCTAACGAAGTTCCAGTTTGGAATTAGAGAGGTCGTTAGAAACCTCGTTCGAACGACATTTCTAACGAACTTCTAACCAAGTTCCAGTATAGCCTGGGGAAAGTCGTTAGATCCAGGTCGTTCGAAACGACCTGGATAAACTTCGAACGAGATTTCAGATTTTGCACAAATTTGTTCAAATTTATTTTAAAGATTTTTCTTTATGAAAGTTACTTATTTAAAAACATTTCTCTATATGAAAATTTCTTGATTAGACAAAATACTCCAACACATAAAATTTATTTTGGTCATATACCTTTTTAGGATAGCTACCATGGCATGCATATAGATGACGCGTGAACTTTGGATGCGATGCTTGAATCTTTAGGTTGAATGATGCTTGATGCAGAATGATCCAAAATTGTTTTGTCCAACGGAATATAGCCAATATAACAATTGACTCGATTGGAAATTTGTTCTTACAAATCTCCCCCTTTGGATATTCCAGGACAAAACAGAATAATAAAAAATAAATAAAAGACAGAATTTGCTAAGCCAGCCGTCAAGCAATTTCTAAGGCCCGTCCCAAAACCCCAAAAAAAAGACAGACTCTAAGACAAGACTGACGAGCTGCAAAGAAGTAGTTGGAGATGTATCCTACACACATGAAACAAAAAATTCATAAACGCATGGGGAAGTAGAGAAATATATATAGAACTATGTGTTAGCATATGTTAGCATATGTTGTGAATGATAAATGAAAGTCTCAATATTCAATATTAAGAATTTAACTCCCCCTAAATTATGCATATGATCAATATTAAAATCAATATTAAATCCAATTAATTTATTCAACTCCCCCTAAATATGAATTCTCCCCCTAAATGTGAATTCCCATTAATTAATGTTTCTCCCCCTTTTTTCCCGGAAAAGACAAAGGGATAAGGGGCCTGCATGATAAAGGATAATAGTCAACAAAGCAGGAAATAGGAAGAAATAAGAAGGACAAGGGAAATAATGAGGATGCATTAAGTAAGGGGAAAGGGGAAATAGTTAAGGTTCATACAAGAAAATATCCAAACCAAATGAAAACAATACAAGAAATAAAAGAACCACTCATCCTCACAAAAACAAGTAAACAGGAAATGAACAAATCACATCAAGAGCCAGGAGCATCAGGTGGAGTATCATCGGGAAGAGAGCTAGTGCCGGAAGAGCCTGCCCCGCGGCGCATCTCCATACGGCGAATGGCATCAAGATGCGCTAAAAGGAGACA
This sequence comes from Sambucus nigra, assembly GCA_949130495.1. Taxonomy (NCBI): domain Eukaryota; kingdom Viridiplantae; phylum Streptophyta; class Magnoliopsida; order Dipsacales; family Adoxaceae; genus Sambucus; species Sambucus nigra. The sequence continues at coordinate 359,280,875 of OX422219.1, read as the reverse complement.
GTCCCGACGAGCCTGGGCTTCATCTCGACGTGCTTGTGCCTCCTCCCGGGCTACATCGCGACGTGCTTGTGCCTCTTCCTGGCGAGCGTGTGCCTCGCGGTCCTGCTGCATAGAAAGTAAAAGCTCCTGCATAAGCGCCCGGTCCTGACATCGATCCTCCTGAATCTATTCAACCTGAGAACGGACAAACAAAAAATTCTCCGACTCGACGGGTGCGGGAATATGGGAAGGGGATGGGCGATGGATAGAGCGGGAGGGGCGGGACGACTGGGGGCAGGGTAAGAGGAAGTGGCGGAGTGAGAAGAGGTGGAGGGGGTGAGGTGAGGAGTGTCCGGTGGAAAATGACCTCGAGAGCGGCTGACCGAGGATATGTCAATGGTTTGATATATAGTGACGGGGATATCGGTGGAGACGCGGGGGCAGCCGGCGGCAAGACAAAGAGGGTAATAATGGCCGCAAAGGGAGGGCTTGTCGAGCGGGACTGGAGGGGAGGATCCGAACAGTCCGAATGACACTAAAAAGGTAGGCGGGGAGGTCGATGTGAGCCCGAATGCTAATAGCAAACATAAGGTCCACGTACTGTTTGGTGATTTGGGTGGTGTTTGCACGTGGAAGAAGACAGGCACATACGATCCAATTAAGGACCATAAAGTTAGGATGTAAATATTTATGGAAGATAGTGACAGTGCCGGGAGGGAGGAACCTAAAAACAGTGTTTAGGACAAGAGAGGGATTGGGACGTGTATCGGATGTCCAAGGGAATGAGGGATTAGTGACCCGAGGGAGGGGGATGAGTTGAGCGATCGAGTCGGGAGAGACAATGATATCCCTACCGCGCACCCTAGAATAAAGGTGATTATTCTTATCGTGCATCCCAAAATAAAATTCCAGAACAAGGTCGAGAAAAACGGCATCCGTGAGAGAGAAGAGAGGGCCCCATCCTAAATATGAAATCCATGAATGCACAGTGGTGCCGTGGAGAGAGTGGAGATTAATAATTTTCTCCCTAGCGATAGAACGGGTAGCGAAACCTTGTGTGTGATAAAGAGTGTGTTTGGAAAGGGTCCGCCAACACAGCCTAAGGTCAGGAATAGTTGCATTGGCATGGGTTTCCTCATCAGAGGACGAGGATCGTTCCTCGGGGGAATTGCTTAAACGGCGTTGGCGACGGTTACGGGCCATGGTAAACACGATGGAAACTAGAACCTACCCGAACAAATTCCAACCAATCCACCAAAAAACCAACAACCAATTAGAATAATCCCATCCTTCGTTAGGAATAAAAGAAAATTTACAAAATTAACAAAAATTGATTAAGATAAATTCCATGAAAGTAATTGAAATTTAATTTGAGAAAAATAATATTATCATGGAATATATTTTAATCAGGGGCAACACAAACAAATACAAAAATTAAGATAGCCCCCCAAAAAATTGGAGAGATATACACACATTCATATATATAAATGTTGGGAAAAAGAGGAAATCGATTAGATTTTGAGTATAAGACCCAACAGCATATATATATATATATATATATATGTATATATATATATGTATATATATATATGTATATATATATATATAAATATAGATAGATAGGTAGAGATATATAAGTATATATATATATATATATATATATATATATATATATATATCGAGAGAGAGCAATGTAAAAAATTCCTTGAAGAGTAGATGGAAATAGCAAACACAGATCTGCAGATCAAATGGGGGGATGAAATAAGGTTTTATGGAGGTTGAAATCGTGGGAAGAGGAAGGTAGTGGGTGATAGGGAAAATGGAAAATGGAAAATCGTGGGAGATAGAGGAAAGAGAGTGGAAAATGGAAGAGGTGGGAGAGAGAAAATCTGGGAAAGAGGGGTTTTGGGAAACGTGGGAGTAGATATGACACTTTTCGTTCGGCGTGATGAAAAAGGTATCCTAGTTGCTCAAGTTTATGTCGACGACATAGTGTTTGGGTCTACGTGTGATAAACATACTCAAATTTTTTCAAAAGAAATGCACAATGAATGTGAGATGAGTATGGTAAGTGAACTTACTTTCTTTCTAGGTCTTCAAGTTCGTCAACTCAAAAGTGGGATATTTTTGTCCCAAACTAAGTATGCTAAAGACCTCGTTAAGAAATTTAAACTCGAATCCGCTAAACAAGCTCGTACTCCTATGAGCTCATCTATTAAACTTAGTAAGGATACCGACGGAAAGGATGTAGAGCATACTCTTTTTAGAAGTATGATAGGTAGTTTATTTTACTTAACTGCTAGCCGTCCGGATATTTCCTTTAGTGTAAGAGTTTTTTCTCGTTATCAAGCCGCTCCAAAAGAGTCTCATTAACTTGCTATCAAACGTATCATCAAATATGTTAGTGGGACCCTGTTTTTTGGAATTTGGTACTCTTTTGACACAAATGATTATCTATCGGCATATTCAGACGCCGATTGGGCAGGAGATGTTGATGGATGTAAAAGCACTTCTGGCGGTTGTTTCTATTTTGGAAGTGCACTTGTCTCATGGATGAGCAAGAAACAAAATTCTATTTCTTTGTCCACGGTGGAGGCCGAATACATTGCCGTCGGGAGTTTTTGCACTCAACTCATTTGGATGAAACAAATGTTTGAAGATTACGGTATTTCCTAAGCCACTATGACTATATATTGTGACATACTAGTGCAATTCATATTTTCCGTAATCCCGTTCAACATTCTAGAACCAAGCATATTAAGATCCGTGAACATTTCATTCGTGAACACTTTTATAATCTTTTGAAAAAAAAACCCTTCAATCAAATTGACATTCAACAAGCAAGTTTGCGGTGGATCTCTGCATTCAAGCTTTGAGGAGACAGTGGTTTTGGGTTTCGGTGGATACCGCGACACGAGGAGTGTCGAGCAACGCGTTGGATCTTCGCGAACTACAAATTCAAAGGTCAAGGACGGCATAAGCAAGTCTTGAGTGAGTCAATGTCTGTAAGTCTTTTGAGTCTCTTGTAAAACCTATTTTATAGTGGATTTTGTCTAGGCCCAGTCGTCTGAGGTTTTTCCAAATTGGTTTTCCTCGTACATCGACGTGTTGTGGTTGGGATTTTCTCATTTCACTTTATTAAATCACCTAGATGTATGCTTAGGATAAAATGAATAAAATTGGAATAATTTTATTTTAATTAGTCAAGTCATCAATCCCATTGCATTAATTGAAATTTGTTCTTGCGAACTTGTGAATCTGCTTTTATATTGAAACTGGAGAATATCACTTTATAGCTAATATTAAAATTGGATTGTGTGTGTGTGTATCTACGAATTAAACTAAGATCATATAACCTTGCAGCCTCAAGGCTATAAATACATTGTAATCTCCCCATTAAAGGGACACGCTGAATCTCTTGGTAAAATCGTTTATCGAGAATTCCAGGCAAAACAATCAGTAATACAAAAACAATGGATATAGGCCATTCTTGAAGTTGCAAGGTTATATGATATTAGTTTAATTCATAGAATACACACACACACAATCCAATTTTAATATTAGCTATAAAGTGATATTCTCCAGTTTCAATATAAAAGTAGATTCACAAGTTCGCAAGAACAAATTTCAATTAATGCAATGGGATTGATGACTTGACTAATTAAAATAAAATTATTCCAATTTTATTCATTTTATCCTAAGCATACATCTAGGTGATTTAATAAAGTGAAATGCGAAAATCCCAACCACAACACGCCGATGTACGAGGAAAACCCAAATGGGAAAAACCTCGGGCGGCTGGGCCTAGACAAAATCCACTACAAAATAGGTTTTACAAGAGACTCAAAAGACTTACAGGCATTGACTCACTCAAGACTTGCTTATACCGTCCTTGACCTTTGAAGTTGTAGTACGCGAAGCTCCAACGCATTGCTCGACACTCCTCGTGTCGCGGTATCCACCAAAACCCAAAACCACCGTCTCCTCAAAGCTTGAATGCAGAGATCCACCACAAACTTTCTTGTTGAATGTCAATTTGATTGAAGGGGTTTTGTTTCAAAATATGATAAAAGTGTTGGAGATAATTTTTACCAAAAAGAGGGAAGTTATGGAAAAAGATCTAAAGAGAATAATGAACTTCCTTAACCTTTGAAACTGATTTTCGTCCATATAATATAACTGAAAAAGTAGTGGACAAAAACAGTTATGGGAAAAAAATCTTCTTAAAAAATAAGTTTAAAAAATCAGATCTGGCAGAACTCGTTCGAACGAGGTCGTTCGAACGACTTGTCGTTCAAAAGAGTTATCTAACGAAGTTCCAGTTTGGAATTAGAGAGGTCGTTCGAAACCTCGTTCGAACGAGATCTTTCGAACGACATTTCTAACGAACTTCTAACGAAGTTCCAGTATAGCATGGGGAAAGTCGTTAGATCCAGATCGTTTGAACGACCTGGATAAACTTCGAACGAGATTTCAGATTTTGCACAAATTTGTTCAAATTTATTTTAATGCTTTTTCTTTATGAAAGTTACTTATTTAAAAACATTTCTCTATATGAAAATTTCTTGATTAGACAAAATACTCCAACACATAAAATTTATTTTGGTCATATACCTTTTTAGGATAGCTAGCATGGCATGCATATAGATGACACGTGAACTTTGGATGCGATGCTTGAATCTTTACGTTGAATGATGCTTGATGCAGAATGACCCAAAATTGTTTTGTCCAACGGAATATAGCCAATATAACAAATGACTCGATTGGAAATTTATCCTTACAATTCTCTTAAGGCTGAACTACTTTAAAAATCTATTGTCGTATTTCTTTACTCATTTTTATTTATGATTAAAATAATTAGGTCAAATCTAATTTTTTACATCAACAGATAGCTTAGTGAAATTAAATGTGAGTGAGTTTGGTCCTCCCGTAAAGAAAATTTTATGCAAGTGGGTTTAATTTCACTAGACCGAATAGTAGTATACACTTAGACATAACTTTTGATATCCTACCCATCGGAGTCATTATTAGTTATGGAACCAAAAGTCGCCCACTATTCAATTATGTAGGACAAAAGTTCCTGAATTGTCCAAGTTCATAATTGAAAGAAGAAAGTTCGTCTAGTTTAAGGAAAAGTGATTGAAGTTACCATCAAGAAATCTCACTTCATAAGGGGACTAGGATGTTCGACGAGATTTTAGTTTTAATTGGTGGTGAAGGATGCCCCTTTAAAATTAAATAGAACTTAAATTATCACATTTTTATTTCAAAACTAATTCTTTTTTCAAAATTTTTGATTTTCATATTTTAAAATGGGATCTCCATTCAACCCACTTACCTCAATCTCAAAAGATAAAAAATTAGAGGAATTGAACTATATAGACTGGAAGAATTCTAGACATTATCCTTACTACTGAAGACTTTAAGTTTATTTTGAATGAGACCTTCCCCGCCAAGGCTTAGGAAGGGGCACATGAAAGGGATGTCCAATCCTGGCATAGGTAGCAAAAGGCCGATGAGATGGATCCTTTCTACATATTAATCTATATGACTAATATGTTTCAACACCATCATTAAAACACGTCTACCACTTGTGATATGATTCTGAACCTCGGGTACATGTTTGTTCCTGAGAATCGTGCTGCAAGAAGATGATATGGCAAGGTTTGTCAACACAAAGATTCCCGAGGGTACTTCCGTATATGAGCACGTTATAAAGATGATGTCTATATTAGGAGAACTGGAGGTGCTTGGATCCAAAATCGATGGGGAAATCCCAGTCGATTTTGTACTGCATTCAATAATGGATTCCTTTAAACCGTTTTGCCTATAGTATTCTGCTAACACATTTGATTACTCTATTACATAACTACTTAATGAACTCTAATTTCTAGATAATTTTAATAGGAATAAGGGTGTGATTTAGGTTGCTGAGAAATGCCCATCTTCTTTTACCAAGAAAGGTGTGAAGAAGAAGAAGAAATGAAAGTTTCAAGCACAATCTAAAGTGTCCAAGATGAATTTTAATCCTTAGGGATCGAGTAAGAAGTCAAAAGGCAAATATTATATCTATAAATGGAAAGGAGATTGGGAGAATCAACGATCAATCTTCTTATCATGGAAGAATGACAATGGGCATTTCTCCGACATCATTAAGACATGTTTTTTGGTGCAATCTATCGATACCTGCTGTGTAGATTCGGGAGCCACTAATCTTGTTCGTAATTCTTTTTCTGGTTTTCATGTAACCAGTGATCCTAGTGATGGAGAAATGTTTCTATGCATGGGAAATCATCACAAAGGCAGTAGCAGTAGCAGTAAGAACTTTAGTTTTAAATTTCGGTGAAGACAATAAGTTAATATTAATACATTGGTTTTATGTTTCTCGCATTACAAGAAATTTGATTTAGGTTTCTAAGCTTTTGATGAATGGATATTTGTTTTTTTAATAAATATATTTTCATCAAAAATGGGAAATCTCTTATTTTTTTGGGGACATTGAAAAACGATCTTTAAATTATAAGGCACGTCTCACCACTACTGCTCAATACTGAAGTTAATAACTTAAATGAAAATAAACTAAAGAGAAAGGAACCTTCTACGTTGAACCAAACCTATTTTTGGCACTTACGTTTAGGTTATATAAATATAAAAAGGATACAAAGAGTGGTCTCAAAGCAATAAATGAGTTCATTGGAAGTGGGGGCCTTCCAGTCTATGAATCTTAGTTGGAGGATAAGTTGACAAATAGGCCATTTACTATAATGCCCCAACACGAATTTATGGGTTGCCTAGGGTCAACCCGGTCCGAATCAAGTTGCTAGGTTTGATGTGCAATGAAACAACCTAAATAGTGTCGCTAATCCAATTTTTATTTTAGTTAACATTTCACTTGTTTAGCATGCAATTTCAGCTTCAAGATAAACTACGTGTGGGACCAGTGAGGAGCACCCCGAGTCCAAGCAAATAAATAAAATATACTTACATGTATAATGCTCCCAAACTACGTACTGATGATACGAGAAATTGGCCATAAGGCGTTCTCCTACCAGCAAGTCAAGAGTCAATTGTGTAATAAACAAGTAAAGAAAATAAATAGAGAGAAGACAAGATATAGAGTGGTTCAGCCCCCAAAATGGGCCTACGTCCACTGTGTTGCTCCATTCTCATTATGTGCGTTGCATTGTACAATATAATCATGCCTAAAGAGGCGTACAAGTATGAGAATAAGGGTGAATACATGGCAGTATCGGAGATTCCGATGAGCCCGGGAGGTGGCTGTGATGTAGATTGTGTCTCCAAGAGGTATGTTGAGGTTGTGTAGAGAGAATATGTATTGTAGAGCCTGCCCTGGACGGGTATGGAATCGATCCCCCTTACCTTCTAGGTGTGGTCCTCTATTTATGAGGAAATGCGTTGAGTCACATGCCCTGAGCACGTGGCGCATACCAAGTCTGCAGCAGTTGTGGATGAGGGGGGTGCGGCCTACAAGGCAAGCAGTGTTGTAAGCTGGAGGGGTGCCGCACACCATATGGTGGAGTGCCGCGGCCTATAATGGACAGGACCACACCCTGTGCTGATGATGCTGGGAATCAGCACCACCAGGTGAGGTGTTTGCAAGCTCAATTTAGGCACAATAATGGCAACACAGCTGCATAAAGAAGATAAGAATGAGGTGAGGATATGAGGAATGAACACAGGAATATAGGTGGTTCAGCCAATCTGGACTACGTCCACTGTGAGTGTATGTGAGTAATTTCACTGAACTAAGGCACTAATGGACATGGGTACAATACACTCAAGCTCTCTCTCTCTACTGTATATTTAGACAGAGTTTCAGCTAGGGTTTTTATCTCTGGATCCTTTTGCAAGGTAGGGGATGATTCCTTTTTATAGTGCCTAGGGGGTGCAATGTACCCCCTATGCATGCAATGTGCATGAATGTAGTTTCCTCACCAATGGGGGTGTGCCACCTGTCATGGCCACATGTAGGTAATGATGATGAAATATTCCCCCACATGTGGAGAATAATCTTGTTATAACTGATTTATGCCCAGGTGTCCTTATCCAAATGTCAACAGATGCTCGGCAGTCATGTTGGTGAATGGCCTCGGCCTAGGAGAGGCCGAGCTATAAAGGTTGGTCGTCCGCTCAATCCGCGAAGTGTCATGAGGTGTCTCGGCCTTATGTCAGCCGAGGTATGTGCCGGTGTCGGCCTGAGCTGAGGCAGGGTCCATGTTGAAGATGAATGCGTGGAGCCTCTTGTTATCTCGGCCTACTGCAGGCCGAGGTTACTATTCCTTGATGCTCGAGGTCAATGTTGATATCTGCGACGTGTGAAGTGTCCTTGGGGAGGTGCATGCAGTAGTGTCGGCCGTGGCCGAGGTATACCTCGGCCGAGGGATGACATTGCGGGCCTCCACCCACTGGTGGGTCGGTCATTGTCTCGGCTCTTATTTCGGCCGAGGTAGGTGTCCCTAGGCTGAGGTCATACTTGGGTATATCAATCACCCCCCAGCCCTTAGTCATTTGCGAGAGCAGGTGGCTAGGGGATTCTTGCTTCCGAGGCCAATTCGCCCCTAGGCCAACACCTGCATGACACTTGTCCCAAGCCCATGGCGTGCCCATTTGGTTGGCAATGATGAGCCTTGGGAATCGTGCCCAAGTATTTAAAGGTTATAAACCTTTCTTCTTCCTTCTTCTTCCTCATTTCTCTCCTTCTCGCCCTGTTTCCTGCAATTCTCTCTTTCCGGAGCTCGTTCGTTCCAGCACTTTCTCTGCAGGGGAATACCTATTTTCTTGCTCGACTTCATCTATTTCCTTCATCAACTCCCCCTCAGGTACCTCCCCCTTTCCAACTCATTCATTTTTGCAATTTAATTTGAATTTTCCGGCAAGGGTTTGAATTTTCCGGCAGTCATATGAGCTTTCCAGTGAGGGTTTTGAACTTTCCGGCGAGTACTTGAGTTTTCCGGTGAGCTAGGTTTCTTGCAAAGATTCCTTGGTTTGATCCTTGTTCCCCCCAACTTTTCAAGACAAATTCGTTTGTAGTTTTTAGGATTTTTCCTTAAGTTTAGGGTCTGCTAAAGCCTTGGGTCGTCCCTAGATGCTCAGACCCCTGTATCAACTTCTTGAAGAATTCCCATCTCTTAGAGAAAAAACCTTAGAGAAAATTAGGCAGATAGAGAGAGCTCAGGAAGAAGCTCGTAGGTCACAGGAGTTCCCTGTCAGACCTCTCTTTCCTCCACCTCTCAAGGTGGTATACCCTCGTCCACCTGAGAATTCTATCAGACAGACGTCTCTGCCAACAACTTGCCGATGTCCGAGTCTGAGTCTTCCACCTCCGACCCGATGTCCGTGGATTCTTTCCAAGAGGCCATGGATTTTACTCCTCAGGCTGGTCAGGACCCTGACCAGGCCGAGGTTTCCAGCCGGGCCTCGTCCCAAAATGGCACAAGTACCTCAAGTTCTTATTCAGAGGTTGAACTTGTAGAGCCAAGTGTGGCTGTGCCTCCCATTCTAAATGCTATTCCCATGTCGGTCGTCACCGAAGTCGAGTTTGCTCAGAGGTTCCCCGGTAACCCGTCCACGTCTGCTCCAACCGATGTTGAGTCTGACGATGATGAGGATGCCAAAAGTGATGTAGACACATCTGAGGCGGCCGAGTATGAGAGCACAGTTACTGAGGTGGACCTATTGCACTTCAGGTACCTATACTCCATCAGTCCTTCTATCCATTTAAGAAGACCTCTGAGGGAGGAGAGGGCCTACCACGGCCAAGAGGGAGAAATCTGCCTGTACGAGCAGATGTTTAAGTTGGGTTTTCGTCTTCCTTTTCACCCCGTCATCAGGTCCATCCTTTCCTTCATTAACTTAGCCCCCTCACAGCTCTCTCCCAATGCTTGGAGAGTTATTATAGGGGCCATCATCTTGTGGAGGGCGGTCCACCACTCTGACCTCCCAGTGCAGGTCTTTGCTGGTTGTTACGTCCCCACCTCGGCCAAAAATCATCCGAGCTACTATCACTTTGTGGCTCGGAGGCCTGAGAAAAAGATGCTCCTGGTCACTAAGACCTCCAACCATAATTGGAAACCAAGGTATTTTTTTGTCTCAGGGCCGTGGGAATTTGGTTCTTCCATTCCCTCTTCCATCTATGAGCCGAGAATACCCCTGAAATGGGGCAAAGTCACCATGTCTGCCAGGGCCGACCCTGGACTAAGTGTGCAACATGGCAAAAAGGTGAAGGCCCTGCAGGACCAAGGGGCCCATGGGATGTTTGTCAAGTTTGAGCATCTGCTGACCCCCCAGTATCTCTCGGGGACGAGCCTGGGTGGAAGTCCCCTAGCTGACTTTGGTAAGGATTTTTATTTTGACCCTAAGTGTAGCCTCTTATCATACGTACTTTATTTCTGACTCATATCTTTTCACTTTTGCAGAGAAACCATCAGGCATTTCAGACGAGTTGTGGGAGATGGCAGCCCCAAGCTTGTCTAGGCTTGTCAAGAAAACAGGTTTAAATGCTCCTCCACCTGCTCCTTCATCGTCCAAGTCCAAGAAGAGGGCCCCTGAGGTCCATCCTCCTGAGGATCAGAGGCCGAGCTCCAGGACAAAGAGGGCCTCAGACACTGCGACCCCCATCACGGCCGACACGTTATCAGCCCGTCTGGACCAGTTAAAACTTTCTGATAGCGTGGTCGGCCACAACCGATAGGCCATGGACGCTCTTAACAAAATGATGATCGAGGCCGACAAGCGTTTTTTCAGAGCCATGGAAACCCCTATGATGGTTGAATTCGGCCTTCACAGAGTAGTCCAGGTATAACTTGTTCCCTTGTCCAAAGTGCAACGTCTGATTTTGTTCTCATCTAACTTCTTCATTTACTATGCAGGGTGCGGCTGCCATGTACCAGCTATCTAACTGGGCCCTGAGGAAATTGCCTCTCATTCAGAAGGGGCAGGAGGCTGAGAAAGTTGAGGGCACCCTGAAGGCCGAGGTTGCTCGTCTGAGGTCAGAGTTACAGGAGGCTGAGACCAAGGCCCAGACCTCTGAAAATAAGGCCCAAGCTCTAGAGAAGGACATCTCTGCACTCGTTCAGAGCCATAACAAGGCCCTGAAGGACAAGGACGATGCCCTGCAGAGGAAGGTTGATGCTGCGGTGAAGGCTTCTCTTACAGATGCCTCGGAGACAATAATTGCTGACTACAAGGTCTCCGAGGAGTTTGTAGGTTTTGGTCTTGAGTACCTTGAAAGGGGTATCAAGGCCACCACCAAATGGGCCGAGGTAAAGGAGGCCGAGATTGGCACCATTAAGGCCTCAGACTTTGTGGGCCTCGGCCTTGCCGACGCCCAGTTTGCCCAGGCCTTGCAGGAGATAGAGGACGAGGCTGCTGCCCCTGGTCAGACTGTCACTCTGGGAGGGACTGATTTAGAAGGGACTAACCCTGCAAATGAAGTGGGTGAGGTGACCAACACTGAGCAGGCCGATCCAGACGAGACCTCGAATGTTCCTCCCTCCGATGCCTGACTTGGCCTTTGTTTTTCTCTACTTTTTGACTTGTAATCTTGTATTGTAAATGATGTGCCTCTGTTTTCTCAGTGACATTAATCAATTATGTAATTTCTTCTATTGAATACCAAGGTTTCCCTTCATCTCGATTTGTGAATGTGTATGAATGCTATGCACTCTCTGAAGTCATTACTGAATATGATGCCATAACCATTACTTAAGAGTCTGAGGTCCTCACCTAAGAGGTTATCCCCATAGTAAATTATCGAAAATATGATGTTAAAGGTCTGAGGTCCTCACCTAAGAGGTTAGCCCCATAGTTAATCACCAAATGAATGATGTTAAGGGTCTGAGGTCCTCTAGCCGAGGTGTCTGAGCTCAGACCTCGTCACCACCGAGTGATGTTATGAGGGTCTGAGGTCATCACCTAGGCCGAGGTAAGCCTCATAATGTTACCAAATTAATGATGTTAAAGGTCTGAGGTCCTCACCTAAGAGGTTAGCCCCATAGTTGATCACCAAATGAATGATGTTAAGGGTCTGAGGTCCTCTAGCCGAGGTGTCTGAGCTCAGACCTCGTCACCACCGAGTGATGTTATGAGGGTCTGAGGTCATCACCTAGGCCGAGGTAAGCCTCATAATGTCACCAAATTAATGATGTTAAAGGTCTGAGGTCCTCACCTAAGAGGTTTGCCCCATAGTTAATCACTAAATGAATGATGCTAAGGGTCTGAGGTCCTCTAGCCGAGGTGTCCGAGCTCAGACCTCGTCACCACCGAGTGATGTTATGAGGGTCTGAGGTCATCACCTAGGCCGAGGTAAGCCTCATAATGTCACCAAATTAATGATGTTAAAGGTCTGAGGTCCTCACCTAAGAGGTTAGCCCCATAGTTAATCACCAAATGAATGATGTTAAGGGTCTGAGGTCCTCTAGCCGAGGTGTCTGAGCTCAGACCTCGTCACCACCGAGTGATGTTATGAGGGTCTGAGGTCATCACCTAGGCCGAGGTAAGCCTCATAATGTCACCAAATTAATGATGTTAAAGGTCTGAGGTCCTCACCTAAGAGGTTAGCCTCATAGTTAATCACCAAATGAATGATGTTAAGGGTCTAAGGTCCTCTAGCCGAGGTGTCCGAGCTCAGACCTCGTCACCACCGAGTGATGTTATGAGGGTCTGAGGTCATCACCTAGGCCGAGGTAAGCCTCATAATGTCACCAAATTAATGATGTTAAAGGTCCGAGGTCCTCACCTAAGAGGTTAGCCCCATAGTTAATCACCAAATAAATGATGTTAAGGGTCTGAGGTCCTCTAGCCGAGGTGTCTGAGCTCAGACCTCATCACCACCGAGTGATGTTATAAGGGTCTGAGGTCATCACCTAGGCCAAGGTAAGCCTCATAATGTCACCAAATTAATGATGTTAAAATGAAACAAGAATTTTCCATGGAAACTGATCTTTATTCGCAACCTCTTCTCAATAAGATGGTACATTTACAATTGACAAAATAGATGCAACATTATATGAAATATCTCTTTAGGTGGTCGGCATTCCACGGGTTGGTGAAGGGTTCTCCCTCTAGATTCTCTAACCTATACGTGCCAGGCACAACCTCTTCCGTTACTCTGTAGGGGCCATGCCAGTTCGGGTGTAGCTTGTTTGTTTTCTGTAGGGTCTTCTTAAGCACTAGGTCTCCTATCGCAATGGGTCTTGTCTTCACCCTTTGATTGTAGAATTTTGCTGCCCTCTGCTGGTAGGCTGCTTTCCTGACCTCTGCGTCTTCCCTTCTTTCTTCAATAAGGTCCAGGTCTAACCTCCTCCTTTCCCCATTGCTGTCATTATCATAGGTCTGAATCCGATGAGTTGGTAGGCCTATCTCCGTTGGTATGACGGCTTCTGAACCGTGTGCCAGCATGAATGGGGTTTCTCCCCTGGGTGTCCTTGCTGTGGTCCTGTAAGCCCATAGCACAGCGTAAACCTCTTCTATCCATCTCCCCTTCGCGTCTTCTAACCTCTTCTTGATTCCATCCAAGATAGTCCTATTTGTAACCTCAGTTTGGCCATTAGCCTGAGGTCGACCAGGAGATGAGAAGAACTGTTTAATCCCCACACTTTGGCAATACTTCTCCAAGGAGGCGTTCTTGAACTGGGTCCCATTATCTTAGATGAGCATGTTTGGGAGGCCATACCTACATATGATGTTCTTCCAGATGAACTGAAAGGTCTTCTGCTCCGTAATTGTTATCATGGGTTCGGCTTCCACCCATTTTGAAAAGTAGTCAATGGCAACTATCAAGAATCTATAGTTGTTGACTGCTCTTGGCAAAGGTCCTACTAGGTCAATTCCCCATACCGCAAACGGCCATGGAGAAGAGATTATCGTCATAGGTTGATGGGGTAGATGAGGGATAGTGGCGAACCTTTGACATTTGTCGCACCTCTTCACATAGTCAGCAGCGTCCCTAGACAAGGTGGGCCACCAGTATCCCTGAGTGATGATCCTTTTGGCTAAGGGCCTTCCCCCTATGTGGCTAGAGCAAGAGCCTTCATGGACCTCCTGTAAGATCCGGGGTACCTCCAAGGGGTGAACACACCTGAGGAGGGGCAAGAGGAAACCTTTTTTGTACAAGACATCTCCTATCAATGAGAACCTGGCAGCCCTGTATCTCAACTTTTTTCTTTCTATCTTGGACTCAGGTAACTCCCCCTCCCTTAGGTATCTGACAATCGGGTCAATCCACTAGTCTCCCGGGTTTATATTGTGACAAGGGTTACATACCTCGTCCTCCTCGATACTTGCTTTTCCTAGAACTTCAACTGGGATGGTTCTTCCCAAATCTGTCTTCATTGCTGAGGCCAGTCTTGCCAATGCATCAGCGTGGTTATTGCTCAGTCTAGGCACTCTCTTCAGTTTGGCCTCTTCGAAAAACTCTAGCAACCCTCTTACCTTTTTTAAGTACCTGGCCATCCTTTCGTCTTTGGCCTCATACGCCCCCAACACCTGGTTAACAACTAACCTTGAGTCTCTATGGAGTAGAAGCCGCTTTACTCGAAGGGTTGTTTCCAGTAAGAGACCTGCTATCATGGCCTCATACTCTGACTCGTTGTTTGAAGCCTGGAAGTTGAATCTCAAGGCATATTCAATGTGGGCGCCATCTGGGGCCGAGAGTACTAGCCCCGCGCCGCTTCCACCGTCACATGATGATCCATCCACGAAGAGGCTCCATACGTCTTCATCTGAAGAGAAGACCCCTTCTCTCATTACTCATTTTTTGAAGAGATATCGATCCTCTTCATTTTCTTCTACTCTTCCCCTAGCCTTGCCTGGGACTACCTCTTCTCGGCCCCGGAAGACGTACGACTCAAAGACTGCTAGATACACAAATAACCTTTCTTCCGCAATGGGCCGGGACAGCAGCAAGGGAGACCCTAAGTAGGAATTGAGTTGATCAAAGGCTTTTTCACACTCTTCATCCCACTGGAAGGTTTTCCTTAGAACCTTGAAGAATGGAAGGCACTTATCCGTTGCCCTAGAAACAAACCTGTTCAGGGCTGCCACTCTTCCCATGAGTCTTTGGACATCCTTGATACTCCTAGGAGTCTTCATGTCGAGCAATACCTTGATCTTCTCTGGGTTTGCCTCAATCCCCATTTGATTAACGATGAACCCCAGGAACTTCCCAGCTCCTACCCCGAAGACACATTTCGTCGGGTTGAGCTTCATTCTATACGAGTACATAACATCAAAGGTCTTCTCAAGGTCTGCCACGTGAGTACATGCCTTCAGGCTCTTCGTTAGCATATCGTCCACGTACACCTCCATGGTCTTACCTATCTGTTCCTCGAACATCCTATTGACGAGACGCTGATATGTTGCCCCCGTATTTTTCAGACCAAAAGGCATCACCTTATAACAATACGTCCCCTTGTCAGTGATGAAGGCTGTCTTCTCAGAGTCTTCGGTGTCCATGAAGATTTGGTTATAACCTGAATAAGCATCCATGAAGCTCATGAGCTCGTTCCCTGCTGTTGCGTCCACCATCTGGTCTATCCTAGGTAGGGGATAGCAGTCCTTCGGGCAAGACCTATTCAGGTCTGTGAAATCTACACACATCCGCCACTTTCCATTGGCCTTAGGCACGATCACTGCATTTGAGAGCCACCCTAGATAGGTGACCTCTCGTATGAACTCGGCCTCTTCCAACTTTTTCACCTCTTCTCGAATGACCTCATACTTCTCTCTGGAGTAAATTCTTCTCCTCTGCTTGATTGGCCTGGCATCCCTGTCCACGTTGAGTTTGTGGGTCATGACCTTAGGATCTATACCAGGCATATCGGTGTGGCTCCAGGCGAAGACACTCTGTCTCTTCCTGAGAAGGCTTACCAGCTCTTCCTTAATCTTTGGTTCTAGGGCCTTACCGACCTGGACGATTTTTTCCGTCTCGTCATCATTGAGGACGATGGATTCTACCTCTTCCGCGGCCTCTCCCTTCTTTAGCTTTATTTCATCTCTCGGTTCAAGAGTGTCTATGCTGTAGGTGACGGTTGCTCTCTTATGGGCCTCCCTCTCTTCAGCTGAGTTGAAGTAACACTTCCGTGCCGTGGTCTGATCCCCCTGCACTTCCCCTACCCCATAAGGAGTCGGGAATTTTAGCATTTGATGGACCGTTGACGGCACGGCTTCAAACTCCTTGAGGGCCACTCTTCCGATGATGAGGTTGTAGGCCGAGAAGACATTCTCGTCCATAACAAAAAAGTTTATCTTCTTAGTCAGCCTCTTAGGCCACTCATCCCCCATGCGCACATCCATCTCATACAGGCCCAACGGGTGTACTTTCTCACCACTGAAGCCTATCAAGGGGTGGTGGTATGGAACTAGCCTTGATCTGCTAAGACCCAAGCTCTTGAAACAAGGCCAGAACATCACATCTGCTGAGCTTCCCCCGTCTATGAGGATTCTCCCTACATCACACCCATGCACCCTTGTCGTTATGACCAGCGGGTCGTCATGGGGGGCTAAGATGCCCTTGAAATCTAGCCGGGAGAACCCCACCACTAGGGTGTCCATGTCCACCTTCGTTCTCTTCTGCACAGCGTCAGAAGACGTCAGGTTCACAACCTCAGGCTTGACCACCGACTTGGCCTCCACTACATGAGCCTTTCTATCGGCTACCTCAGAGCCACCTCCTGCGAATCCCCTACATATGGTGCTAACACCAAAGGATATCATTCCTACCCTCTTCACTGGGGTGTTGTCATCTCTAGGTGGGAGATCCGGGTCATCTCCATCATCACCCTCTGAATCATCATGCCTTCTAGCCGGGACATCACCACTGCACTTGTCGTCTCTTCTCTTCCTAGGGTTTTCTCTTCCAGCTTTTGGGGTTTTGCCATCCACATACTTTCTCAGCTTTCCCGACTTCAGCATTTTCTCAATCTCGTCCTTCAGGGCAAAGCATCTGTCTGTGACATGGCCGTGATCCTGATGGAACTCACACCAGAGGTTTTTATTCCTCTTATGTGGCGGAGCCTTTAATTTCTCTGGCCACCTCAGAGCCCTGTCAGTCTTGATCTCATTAAGGATGTGCTCACAGCTCACAGTCAGAGGAGTGTAATGAGCAAACTTGTCATCCACTGACCTCTTCTTGCTCTCTTTCTTGCCCTGCGACCTCCCGGTGTTACCACGGTTCTCCTCCTCATATTTGGCGGCCATAGCCTCTTCCGCGTTCATCACCTTTCCTGCGGTTGCCAGCAGTTCTGCCATAGACTTAGGAGGGTCTTCCGCCAGTTTCCACAGTAGCTTTCCCTTCTGGAGCCCTCCTATAAGGGAGGTCATGGCTATGCTCTCCTCGTAATCCTCCACCTCCAACTTCTCCTTGTTTAATCTTGCTATATAGTCTCTTAGGCTTTCACCCTTAGCCTGTTTGATATATAGGAGGTGGGTAGTCTTATTTTGGGGTCTTACCCCAAAGCAGAAGTTGTGGATGAACTGCTCGGCCAAGCCTTTGAAGTTTTCGATCGAGTTCTTTGGAAGAGAGGTGAACCAGCTATGCGCTGCCCCTGTCAGGGTGCCTGAGAAGGCCCTGTACTTCATCTCATCAGGTATCGAGTAAATATCTGCCGCCGACTGATACATCTCGATATGGTGCACAGGGTTAGTGCTGCCATCATACTTAGGAGTCACTACAGGAGGCTTGAATTTAGCTGGGGTTGGGAACCCTACTATCTTAGCCACAAACGGTGAGCCCTCCGAGTAGCCCCTCTGTAATGGGTCCCTGCTCTTGATGAGGTCCCCTATCTTCTCCTCGAGACGTTGGATCGAGTCATTCCATGGTCTTCTCTCGTCAACTTGGCCGAGGTTGTCCCCTGCCACCTCTCTGCGGTGGACAGAGGGTTCCCCAACCACGACCCTCTGACTGTTGACCTCTTCCTGCTCCCTCACCCTTCTCTCTACGGGTCGGCCTTGATCTGGCCGAGCCTGCATATCCCCTCTTTGGGAGCCTGCTGCACTCCTCGACCTTGATAGCCTTTGTCTTAGGTCATTAACCGGACCCAGCCTCTCGAAGGCCGAGCCTCTGCTCAGCCTGTCAAAAGCGGAACCTCTTGGTTGGGCCTCTTCTCTTCTTCGGCCGACACATCCTTGGCTCTGCCTAAGAGGCCGTACAGTGTTATCTGACATCTCATATGGCTCCCAACAGTCTTCCGGGGCCTCTTCAGCCTCCAGGTCGTCATATCTATCCCCTGGGCAAGGGTTTCCTTGCCTCCCCAGACGCAAGCGCCTAGGGTCAGCAACGTCCCTCCTCCGCTAGGGTGCAGGTTGGTCCTTCATCGGTGCCTGGGGTGGTCCCCTGGCGTCCGGTTGGGGCTGAACTGCCGCCGGGGTGATCATGTCCGGTGAGACTCCAGGAGGCCTCATCATCATGGTTTGGCTGAGCTGGACAAACTGCTCCTTCATGGCTTGTTGTGTTGCAGCCAAAGATTTCAAGGCAGCTGCCACCTCCGCCATTTCGGACTGAGGCGGAGCCTGACTAGAACTAGCCCCTCCACCCACGGGCGGCGGAAGAGGTGGTGGCAAGTCTGGTGCCATGTGTTACCGCTATAGAGCTTTGAGTAGCAGGTGAGCTTAATACCTTAAGGGATCTCTTTCAATGGTGAAACAGCTCCACGCAAGGGGTGGTTTCTGGTTCACCACCAGAGTCTCCGGTGAGGCTAAGCAGAAAAAGAGGGAGAGATGTCTTCTAATTCCCACAGACGGCGCCAAAATGATGATGCTGGGAATCAGCACCACCAGGTGAGGTGTTTGCAAGCTCAATTTAGGCACAACAATGGCAACACAGCTGCATAAAGAAGATAAGAATGAGGTGAGGATATGAGGAATGAACACAGGAATATAGGTGGTTCAGCCAATCTGGCCTACGTCCACTGTGAGTGTGTGTGAGTAATTTCACTGAACTAAGGCACTAATGGCCATGGGTACAATACACTCAAGCTCTCTCTCTCTCTCTACTGTATATTTTGACAGAGTTTCAGCTAGGGTTTTTATCTCTGGATCCTTTTGCAAGGTAGGGGATGATCCCTTTTTATAGTGCCTAGGGGGTGCAATGTACCCCCTATGCATGCAATGTGCATGAATGTAGTTTCCTCACCAATGGGGGTGTGCCACCTGTCATGGCCACATGTAGGTAATGATGATGAAATATTCCCCCACATGTGGAGAATAATCTTGTTATAACTGATTTATGCCCAGGTTTCCTTATCCAAATGTCAACAGATGCTCGGCAGTCATGTTGGTGAATGGCCTCGGCCTAGGAGAGGCCGAGCTATAGAGGTTGGTCGTCCGCTCAATCCGCGAAGTGTCATGAGGTGTCTCGGCCTTATGTCAGCCGAGGTATGTTCCGGTCATTGTCTCGGCTCTTATTTCGGCCGAGGTAGGTGTCCCTAGGCTGAGGTCATACTTGGGTATATCATGTGCCATCTGGTCCTGAAGGGATCACGCCGAGTGAGTTCTGGCCGCGCCCTGAGTGAGGTTTGGCCGCGGCCTGTATGACCTAAGGCCTGCGAACTGAGAAGAATACATTCTGCGGCAGGGTGCTATATTTGTACTATCAATAAGCCCCCAAGCCGTAGTGCCAAGGGAGATCAATTGGGACTGCGGCTCAGTAGCTTAGGTGCCGCGGTGCTTCCAAAGCGATGATTCGTCTTACGCGCTCTCTTATATAAATTTTTTCTGGCCGTGGACTTCATTACGTTTACAACTTTTGAGAGCACATCGAGAGCGAAACTCTGCACTTTCTCTCTTCATATTCCGGCAACCTTCTGAGGCGGTGTGCGGAGGTTCAAGGTGGTCTGAAGCTTATCATTTCCAGGTGACTTTTCAACCACCATACTCTCGTAAAAGCCTTTGAAATTTACAATTTTCTTCCCTTTTGATATGATTTTGCTTTTTCTGATTCATTTGCTAGAAATCTAGGGTTTTGTTTGTGCATTACATCTGTTCTTGGTGTTCATAATCGAACTCTTCGTATTTTGTGAGTTTGATCCTAAAAATGACTAGAATGTAGATAATCATTTGTTTAGGATTGGGGTCGCGGCATGGTAGGATTTCAATAATCATTCCCGTGAACTGGTAATCTTTCTGCGTCATACCATGCCAAATAGCCGCGGTCCCTCAAATTATCATCCGCGGCATCAAATCACCACCCTTGGTAGTCTCGAACAGCCTTAAAACTTCCATGAACCCAAGACATATCCATGTTAAATAACTATTGTTGCTACTAGAGCACATCGAATTGACTCTGAAAAATTAGGAATGGCCGTGGCCAGGAATGCCTTAAAGAAATTCTATCTTATTACCGTGGCAGCTTATGTTCCTCTGGTGATATGGAGGTTGCCGCGGCTAGTTGGGACAGTACGATCCCATAAGTAATAGAGTTTGACCATTAATAAATGTGTTAGGGAAATAATTCCAAAGACGTTTTTAACTTAAAAATTCCCTTCTGCATCTTCTTGAAGTCTTATAAACCATACTGGCTGCGGTGCCTAACTGCGAACTCTGCCTTTCAGGTGCTGCTGCAGCCATATGAGCTTTGACCCAGACGAGTTCCCGAGAGGCTTTTGGGCAAAGCATTTTGGGACCTCTCCCCCCGAGCTTACTTCCGTGCCCCCTCTAAGATCAATAGGGCCTTGCAAACTAAAAGATTGCCCAAACTGCGTGATAATTGACTCAGACTCCGCGGACTCTGCATCTGGGAAGGGTTTCCAATCTCCGCCGATGGAAGAGGAAGCCAACTCAAGTACTTATTCAATGGGTGTAGGAGACAGTGCCGCGACTGTTAGAAATAACCCAGGAGGTATATCTGGGAGGGCTGAGAGACCGTTGGCCGCACTCGATATCCGCGGCTCGATGACCCAAGATTGGGTTGAGCAGGTGGCTGAGGCCTTCGAATTTCCAGAAAATTTGACGTGTTCAGCCCCTACCGCAAACCAAAGACCATGCACGGTTCTATCCGATGATGGAATTTGCTTCCCTCTGCACGCCTTCATTTACGGGTTACGGGTGCCTGTTCCAGTTCCTATCCGTCGCCTTTTTCAGGCAATGAACCTGACCCCAGCACAGTTGGACCCTAATGGATGGAGAGCCATTCTCGCTGTAGTTGTCCTTTGGGAGAATTTGTTCAAAAAGGACATCACTCCCGCGGAGTTCTTTTATTTCTACCGTCCAAAGGAGAACTCAGTGAAGTTAGCGGGCTACTACTACCTCTCTAGCCGCGGCAGGGACGAGACCCTTTACACTGGGAGACCAACCAATGTGAACAACTGGAAGGGGAAATATTTCTACATCTCCGGCGAAGGCTGGGAGAAGCACCCCGAGGAGAATGAAAGAGAAAAGACATATAGAATGCCGCGGCAGTGGGGGTCTCCCTCAAAATTAGGTGATAAGATTGTAGCCGCGTCCTTTAATTTCACATGCATAACTTCCACTAACCTTTAATCGTCTTTTCTTTCTGCGGCCCTTGACAATCTTCACTTGAACAAGCGGCAGGAAAAAAGAGTTGTCGAGGTCGCGGAAGTTCCTGCTGAACACAAGAAGTTCGGCACACTTGTAACGTCAGCAACCATATTTGAAGAAGGGTTCTTCCCAAAAAAATCCATTCCTCGACAAATGGGCGCGAAAGGTAATTAACTGTGCCATAATTTTTACTCCGCGGTCATTTATTCTCTTGAACTCATGCTATTCATTTTCAGGTGAAGAAGTTGACAGGGAACTGCTAGCGGTGTAGCTAGCGGAGATGGATGAGGACGCAATCGTCCTAAATAATACTGCGCAGAGTAGAAAGAGGAAGAGGTCCAAGGCCAAGGGACCTGTCACGGCTCCCTCCGGAGAAAATAACGTTGTGCCTGTCGTGGCTCCTGTCGAAAGAACCACAACACCTGCCGCGGATCAAATGGTTAATGATGAGAACCTTCCGCATGACCATTTTGATGATGACATAGGGGAAAACCTAGCCGCGGTAAACTTAATGTCAACTAATGTGCCCCTTCATTCATCCTCTCCTCCGTCGCCAACTGTTGTGGCGGTTAACGAGAACTTGCCACCTCCTTAATTTCGCGGAGAGTCTGGGCCTGATGGTAGACCAAGGCCCCAATTAAGGCAGCCTGACCCCAATTCTTCTTGGGACATTACCGCAAAGGCTGCGTGGAGAATGAAAAGAGCCTTGGATGCCGCAGACCTTGACAGGCTCGTGGGAGAAGATCATGATGATCTGGAGGACTGTGGCCGCCATAGCCTTCTGAGGGTACGTACCAGTTATTCAATAACTTTTGCATCTAGTATTTTTCCATATTTTTTCTAACATCTTTTATTTTAGGCCGCGGATATGATTGTGGTCCAGAAGAGGAAGTACGAGGCCTTGTACAGGTTGAAGGAGGTCGAGAAGAGTGCCCATGCCGCGGACTTGCAAGCTGCACGGGCTTCTTCTTTTGAGGCAGGGAAGAAGTCTGTTGCCGCGGCTCTTCAGGCAACCCACATGGACCTTCAGAAAGCAACCAAGGCGAGAGAGGAAGCGGAAGAAAATTTTAAGAAAGCCGCGGAATCCCTGAAATCCTCCCAGGCCCAGACTGCCGAAGCCGCCCGTGTCGCGGAGATTTCAAATGCCAAGCTCACCCTACTCCAGTAGAAATATGAAGAGTTGGAAGCCAAGTCCGCTCAAAAAGATAAAGATCATGTCGCGGCAGTAAAAAAGTTAGAAGTTGATTATGGTGACGCCCTCCAGCTAACCATAGATCATGCCGTGGAGTCATTCATAGGCTCCAAGGACTTCTTCCTTATCAATAACAGGGCATACCTCCGCGGATACCAGGAGATGCGACAAAGATTTATTAAGAGGTTCCCTGAGGCCAAGGAGGAGGTCCTTTCCTGGAAGTTGAGCGATGTCGAACATCAAGAGTGCATTGCTGAACTTAAGGCCGCGGCAGAAGAGAGAGCAAGGCTCGGGGCTGAGGCAGCGGCTGCGGACGGAGAGTCAGAGACTGCCACGGGCGGAGAAGAGGCTGATGATGATGATGACGTAGCCACTTAAACTCAATTTCTGTTGTATCATTAATATAGGGTTGCATCCCTCCTTTTTGTAATCTCAACTTCTGTTGTGGCTGCGGCCTTTATTTTGTAATCTCAACTTCTGTTGTGGCTGCGGCCTTTATTTTGTAATCTTTGGTTATTAATACCAAGGCTGCGACCATATTTTTACCACTACGATTGACTGCTTGATATTCCTTGCTCTTTTACATTGCATATTTTACATTGCTTGCTATAATGAATGGTTGTACGTAACTGCCTCATTTTTGAAAATGCATTCGTGCCCCGATAGACATAACATTTTAAGTCCGCGGACATAGATCCATTTCTCCGTAGTATGATTATTTGTCAATGTCCATGCCCACATAAATGGTGCTGCGGCCCTTTATTATAACGCATCATTTAAGCGTTTCACTTGACTGCCGCGGATATGATTTCAAGCCTGGGACCTGCTGATTGCATGGATCCCCAGCTGCTTTTATTGCACCTGGTTGTCTTAACCGTTTATCTTTTGTCATCCCATAACCAACATGGAACATGTAGAGAAATCCTTTCCTTAGACTTGGCACAATTGATTCTTCTCCGTCGTGGCAGGTGTTGTGGTTTTTTCATGCTTCAAGATGTTAGTGCATCAGCACTTTCATGAATGAATGGCTCCTAGAGCTCTGCAACCGTATCGGTGGGATGCGGCACATTTCTGGTTCACCCTAACAATGTGCCTCTGTAGACATACGTTGATATTTCCAAGCCTTCTCGGGATCGGTCATGTTGCCAAGCCCTAATATGCGAGACGCTATCAAGGCTCTCCAGGCTGGGTTATGTTATTAAGCCACCCACAACTAATATGCGAGACACTATCAAGCCTCTCCAGGCTGGGTTATGTTATTAAGCCACCCACATCTAATATGCGAGACACTATCAAGCCTCTCCAGGCTGGGTTATGTTATTAAGCCACCCACAGCTGATATGCGAGACACTATCAAGCCTCTCCAGGCTGGGTTATGTTATTAAGCAACCCACAGCTGATACGCGAGACACTATCAAGCCTCTCCAGGCTGGGTTATGTTATTAAGCCACCCACAGCTGCCGATATATATAAAGCCATCCCTGGCTAGATATTATAAACCTTCCGGCTCGATGACACATCCCGAAAGCTAAGAGCGAGCATTGTAAGCCCCCGCGGCTAAGTATGACTTCCAAAAGCTGAGAATGGGCATTGTAAGCCCCCGTGGCTAATAGAAGCTCCTTGAATCCTCCGATGCTTTCACAAACATGATCATCAGAAGATAAGATACAGTTGCACCTTGTGAGAGGAACTTTTGAGCTGATTAAGATTGCAATCCCTCCATAAGTGCATCCCGAAGTAAAATAATCCTTCGACATAATTTTATTATTATTCCTCTGCAATCTGTTTGAGACAAAAGGTCCTTTTGTGAGATAACAGATTATGAAACCAAGAAAGATATCAGATATGGCAAAATTTGCTAATTCATATATTTATATATGCATTCTTCAGCTAACAAAACATAAAGTCTTGAGTATTAAGGCTCTAATGAGCTTCGTAAAACATAAACATAAATAGTTGAAATTGGAAAGACTAAGGATGAGGTGCGGCATGCAGCCTCTGTCAGGTCCGGCTGGGTCCTTTATGCATTCTTCAGGAATCGCTGTAGCATCCCTTGCCCAATTAGCCTTTCAACTTCATCCTTCAGAGCATAGCATTGCTCTGTTTCATGGCCATGGTCCTGATGGAATTTGCACCAGGTAGCTTTGTTCCTCTTGTGGGGTGGAGCTCTCAGCTTTTTTGGCCACCTCAAAAGCTTGTCCTCTTTGATGAACTCAAAGATCTCTTCAACCGGGAAAATCAACGGAGTATAGACACCCAATTTCTTTTCTGATTTCTCTGTTCTCCTTTTCTGACTTCTACTGGTTGATTCCGCAGCTTCTTTAACTACCGCGGCAGACAAGGCTGGCTGAGTTTTTTCCTCCGTCCCCACGCCTATATTTTGAGAGGCCGCGGCCTCTAACATTAGCACCCTCTGAGTTAGATAATTGACCTGGGTTTGAAGTGAGGCATGGCGGTAATAGAGGTGATTAAGGTTATTGTACAGTTGCACAATCTCCTCCTTGACTTCTGTGCTCTGGCTGGATTATCCTTCCATTTCTGCTTTTGTTAGTCTTTATAAAGTATATAGAATCTGAGACAAAACTAACAGAAGTGAGTGATCACAGGAATATTGGGAAGGGGAACTTGAACTGCTCCATGATATGCTGAGGAGGTCGCGGCAAGTATGGCACACAAGTGTACTGCCGCAGCCCTTTAATGTTATTCACCAAGGTCGATCCGAAGGCCACTTAAGTCCTTCCCACGGTGATTTTGAACTGTTGTAATAGGTCCGCACTATTAGGGGTCGCGGCAGGAGATATTGTTGAACTTACAGGCCGCACCCCTGTCTAGGCAGTGGAGAGATCCCAAGATAGGAGCCCAGGAACTGATATTTTCTCCCCCAATACGCGAAGAAAACCTACTAGGGTCCATTGACGAGAGAATTTCCTTGTGGTGCGCAATACGGCACAACTTCAATGATAACCCCTAGATCATAGGTAGATGGCAACAAAAATAGGAGTAAATATAGCCCTTCCCTAATCATCCACCTTTTCGGGTCTAAAGTCCACCATGCCTTTCAGCATTATCTAGATGGAATGATATCACAGGGTTATGTAAAATAGATCCAAAGCCATCAAATGAAGATCCAAAGACAGATCCAGAAATATGAAATACCCGTTAAAGGGGGCGAATGCAAAGCGGAGCCCAATACCCAGTAACCGACCCGTGAGAAGATGATCCATAGGACCCTCAGGGGCCGAATAAGGTGTTTAAGAACTCATATATGTAGAGAAACAAGATTGGAATATCTCGGTTCCCACAGACGGCGCCAAACTGATGATACAAGAAATTGGCCATAAGGCGTTCTCCTACTAGCAAGTCAAGAGTCAAGTGTGTAATAAACAAGTAAATAAAATAAATAGAGAGAAGACAAGATATAGAGTGGTTCAGCCCCCAAAATGGGCCTACGTCCACTGTGTTGCTCCATTCTCATTATGTGCGTTGCATTGTACAATATAATCCTGCCTAAAGAGGCATACAAATATGAGAATAAGGGTGAATACATGGCAATATCGGAGATTCCGGTGAGCCCGGGAGGTGTCTGTGATGTAGATTGTGTCTTCAAGAGGTATGTTGAGGTTGAGTAAAGAGAATCTATATTATAGAGCCTACCCCGGACGGGTATGGAATCGATCCCCCTTACCTTCTAGGTGTGGTCCTCTATTTATGAGGAAATGCGTTGAGTCACATGCCCTGAGCACGTGGCGCATACCAAGTCTACAGCAGTTGTGGATGAGGGGAGTGAGGCCTGCAAGGCAAGCAGTGTTGTAAGCTGGAGGGGTGACGCACACCATATGGTGGAGTGCCGCGTCCTATAATGGACAGGGACGCACCCTATGCCATCTGGTCCTGAAGGGATCACGCCGAGTGAGTTCTAGCCGCGCCCTGAGTGAGGTTTGGCCGCGGACTGTATAACCTAAGGCCTGCGAACTGAGAAGAATACATTCTGCGGTAGGGTGCTATATTTGTACTATCACGTACCAACACCTAACTTGCCATAACAAGCCTATGCCTAGTGGGAATATACAAGTAGTGTAGAAATGAACGACAGAAAGGAATACTCATATGCTACAATAACATGCATGCGAAAATATGTATATATCTACATATGTATAGCTCTGAAAAATACATATTCCAATGCATTACTCAATTTATTATCGAAAACTTTACTTGTCGAAATTAATTGACCTTAATCTTATTTAAAGTTTTCTTTAATCACACATAGCATTCTCACTTTGTTCAATGAACCCGGTTCATCACTCGAAACCTTTCCACTTAATTTATTAGAACCATTCCTTTATCGGAATTTACCCTTTTCATTCATTCTAACACCCTTTAGTATTTTCATTGAAAATCGCCATTTCAACACACGCAATCCCCGAGCTAGAAAATTCTTATTTAATCTTTGAAAATCCCTTTTCACAACACACTCTTGTGTTTAGTATGGGTTTAACCATTTTGGTTGCTTAACCACCCATTTATTTACTTTCTTTAACCCTTTTTCCATTCTTTTGTGGACATTACGCAATTACTAGTCGATTTCACCATTACCGGAACATTCATTTTATTCATTCAAATTAGGTTGTATTAACGCTTTACCACACAACCCATTTCTTAACATATTCCATATTCATTTATCTTTTCTTGGAATTTTACCATTTATCGCATACTTACATGGGCTCCGACAACTATGCGGACCATATGCTCTGGCCAGTGATTTAGGGCTTTTCACCCAAGGGCTCCGGCCCCTTCTTGCTTTCAGTGTCATCCGAGTTGCTTTGATGTGTTTTAACATTTTTCAAATGTTCACATTATTCCACTTCCATAATTCTACCCGGTTGAAGCAAAAAAAAACCGAACTTAACCGTCCATTTTTTCATTAACACTCGGAAAATTATTTCCTTTCTTCTTTAAGTCCCTTATCCACGGACATGTGACTTATACTAGATTCATTCACGTCTTAGGAATTAATTCATTTTCGCACGTATTTAGTGTAAAGACATTCTATAACATTTTCATTCCATAAAAATGTTCCACTTTAAGCAAATTACCAATTCTCCCTTTGTTTACCAAACTTGCAATTTAGTCCCTTAACAAGTGTTATTTCTCAAAATGGTTATTAAGTTTCCACTTAACCTTTAAAACACTTAGCCATTTTAATACTTGTTTATTAACACACTTTTTCCAACATTCACATTTGTTACTTTTAACATCCTTAACACATAAAATTACATCCTTTACATAGGACTATTTTTATTTCTTAGAAATTGATATTTCTTCCATTTAGCATTAGTAGTCTCATACTATACCTTATTTAATATTTTGTTCCAAAAATATCCATATTTATTCCCAAGTTGTTCATTGTTAGTCTTATTAGAGAACACAATAAATAATATTATCCACATTTTTGCTCCATAAAATGCTTATTATTTCTCTTTCACTAGAAATATACTAAAATAACATTTCTCACATCTTTACTCTATAAAAATGTTTATTATTCCTTCCTACTAAGAATATATACAAATGCTATTTCTTTACATTTTTATTTCACAAAAATGTTCATTATTTATTTTTACTATAAATACACACAAATACCATTTTCTTATATTTTTATTCCATAAAAATGTCCATTATTTCTTTTCACTAGAAATACACACAAATACTATTTTTCTTCATTTTTATTTCACAAAATGTCTATTTTCAGATTTGTTAGAAAACACACAACAATAATATTTTCTAGCATTTTTATTCCATAAAAATGGCTATTTTCAGATTTATTAGAAAACACATAACAATAATATTTTCTAGCATTTTTATTCCATAAAAATGGCTATTTTCAGATTTATTAGAAAACACACAACAATTATATTTTCTAGCATTTTTATTCCATAAAAATGACTATTTTCAGATTTATTAGAAAACACACAACAATAATATTTTCTAGAATTTTTATTCCATAAAAATGGCTATATTCAGATTACCAAGAACACATCATTTTTCTTATATTCCTACTTTTAATTATATACAATCCTAAGACTACAATATTTATCAAATGGAGTCTCAAATGTAATGAGAGTAGATTACCCACCTAAATGACTCCAAAATGGCGGTGGTTATGAAGATGGGTGACTCCCCCACCTTCAAAGGTGGCCTTAAAGGGAGTCACAAAAAGACTCCACCAATCAGACCTTCATGAAAGCTCCAAAATACTCCATCAAAATGTTCTTCCAAACCCCCAAGAACACTGCCTATTTATCTGATTTGAAACTCCCACCACAACTCTCTACATTTTGCGACTTTATTTTAATAGTGGGGAAATATATGTCTTTCTTTGGTGTGGGTGTATACACTATACTGTCTTGACACAACAATGGAGGACGGTAATAGGAGAAAGGGGAAGTAGTGTGCTTCTTTGGGAGAAAAGAGGGATTGCAGTGTTTTTATTTTCCTCATCTCTCTCTTATAGTCTAACAATTGATGATTTCGCCAACTAAAGAAACCCTATTTTCCCAACAATTCTCTATATCAGGTATAAATAAATTCTTCGTTCGAAGGCGCACTAAACCGATGTGATCCAAAGGTTACAACGTTGACAACGTTCAAAATGGCGAAAGACTGACCGGGCAGGACCGTCATTTGAACGACGGACCATCTCATTCGAACGACAATGAATGTCGTTTGAACGATGATGACTATCGTTTTGAACGACCTGTTAAAACGGTTGAACTTCTCTCTTAAATCCAATCTTTTTAGATTTCTCATATTTGCCCCAACCAACTTCTATAATCTTCTAAGGAGGTACCTAATTAATTTAAATGAAGGGTTAGAGGTTCCTTTGACACTACTCCTCTTAATTTCTCTCCAAGTTCACCCCCAATTCTATTACACTTATAATAAAATCCTCGTCGATTTATAATCCATATAACTTTTAATTAGTTTATGAGGGAGGGATGTTAAAAACTTTCCTCTTTAGGTAATTTCATCCTCGAAATTCTTTGTCCTCAACTTTAGGATCCAATCACCTTCAACTAGTTCCCAATCCTAGGGCGTTCTTAACATTATGATCTAAACCTAAGGCTTAAATCTCATCAATCATCATTGTTAGTTCACTCACAACGAACCCTAAGGTCTTATCAAAATTTTCGAGCATACCTGACTTACCTACTTAACAAAACATCGAGACGTTCGATACTCATCAAATATCGTAATATCAACATTAAATTCATTAATATGGATCATTCCTATGTTAGGATTCACAACCTACATTTTCTCAAAAAATCTTGGATCATGCCTAACCCAGGCTAATACAATTTCAACATTCCTCGGTGCACACATCATATATAACCACCTTATTACATAATTCTACCCGATCATTATTTCCTACGAGGAACCAAGTGAAGCACTATCATCCAATGTTTATCAAGTTCCAATATCCATAATACTATCAACTCACAAACTCGGGACACACGACCAAGTCATAACTAGTTATACCGGCTAACTAAAAACATGTTAACCTAAAGTAATCAAGTAACACATGCAACTAAATGTAAGAATGCGAGACCACACGCACATGCGAACATGTGTAAAATAAAGGTGCATCCGAAGAAAGTCCACTCACATACCGTGATGCATAAGTCACAATCGTCCTAACCTGCATCAATACTAAGCCAATGTAGCGCTAAAACTTAATCAAAACTGATCAACAACATCCCGTTACCGGGATCAAAGAAGATGCAATAATTCTATAAATCGGGGGATTGCCACGCCTGAAGGGAACAATAAATTTTTGACGGTGAATCGACCCACACGAAGTACGAACCCACAACGTATACTTGAATTTTATAACTTTTTATCGATACCTACTAATCACCTTAGCCTTACCACATACCCTAGTTCGACCCTTAACCTTGACGAGTTCTACTTAAGAATCATTCGTTCATACCGGACGCACAAAACACGAAATAAATCCCCTTCGGGAGGCTGAGGTGCTAGACTTCCCTCCTTAGGACTAATGCCACCTATTCATCACTGGTAAGCACAATTATCCTAAATCAAGGCGA
Organism: Sambucus nigra; assembly: GCA_949130495.1. Classification (NCBI taxonomy): domain Eukaryota; kingdom Viridiplantae; phylum Streptophyta; class Magnoliopsida; order Dipsacales; family Adoxaceae; genus Sambucus; species Sambucus nigra. The sequence continues at coordinate 359,250,089 of OX422219.1, read as the reverse complement.
AGTTACTTTTCTTGACACTTATCATTAGTTATCGACCTATCATAGCTAGACCTCTAAAATTTCAATACGCGGTAACTAACCTCAATTTTTGAGATCACTCATCATCAAGTGAACATAGCACTCACGTAGCTTCAGACGTGAACTATTGCTATCCCCTTAGTACCACCTACATGATCCCAAATTATAATTACTCTAATGGCATCTCTACTTTCAAACATCACTCATGCCTAATGATTTCTCTCAACAAAGTCACTACTCACCATACAGGTAGCACACTTAGGTGTTATGTTCAAATCTAACACTTCATCTCGAGTGCTATTTCTAAAAGCCATAACGAGCCTCATCATGTTCTAGGTCTCCTAGGTGAACCACCTAGCATTGACTAACCTATTTTCAAAATTATCCTCGAAAAATATATCATGACACATGCCTATAAACAAGCCGTAGAACTAACTCTAAGGTATTGCCACAAATCGACAAGACCTAACCATTCTTACAATTATCAATGGTCTACCATCACTTATGTAAACTTCAATATATAAATGATTTCCAATGCCTTATGGGTGACGACATCGAACTCATTTATTTCTCTAAACTTCTTACACATCTACTACCATAAACCACCAGTCATACCATGGTATATGTTACACAACCTTGAGTCTATCGCCATGAAATGGACATCACTACATAAGCCTCAATGAAATAATAAATCCCAAGGTTTCGAAGAGAGATACCATCATTGTTGTAATGAACGGTACACAACCTTAGATTCACAATTATTAGGGAATGACTACCACTCGCATTAACATCTTGCCAGCTAAACCTTAGTATATCAATACTGATTTTACATGCCTATCCGAATTACTAACCCAAGGTTAATCTCATCAAACCACCTTGGTACTTATATCCAAAGGGCATTCAACGCAACTCATGTGCATACCCAGAATGCCAACCCGTAGTTAAATTCCCTAGACCACATCATTTGATTACTAATGAGTGACCGACCACTATAACTGAGTTTCCTTACTATGTAGACCTCATAGTATGTGCTAATCTGCTAATTGACACAACTATATATATATATGGTAGGATACAAGACGTTGAACATTGCCTATGAACACTAAGGCCCATGCCCACGAACGCCACGAGGGATCCTATTTCTCAATGCCAAACTACAATCACCAACTCTAAACTAATACCATATAATTTTTTGGTAGGGCAAGGGTCATCGGGTATTGCCCAAGAAAAGGCCCACCCTAAGAATGCCGCAACAGGTCCTATTCGAAGACGTCACAACTTAATTACTAAGTGATAAGCCACCACGATTATATAGGCTCACTCATAGGTTACCCCAATCATTAGGATTATCTAAATCCTCACTATAGTTAAGGCACATGAATCTGGACATACTAAACTCAAGCCCTCAACCAAGGGACCTAACAGTTTCTCACCATGTACTTATCACTTGTGAATACTTTCATCGATCAACAACTACTAAGGCGTCCGCTCGTAAGAATAACATCATGTCCACTAAGACTGACTTATCCTCTAGCGCTGGCCTACATCAATTTATATGCTCATTGGCCTTACCACCAATCACGGTACTACCCTAAGGATCGAATTTGCCTAATCACCACATCGATATTGACCTCTCACATGAGTCACACCCAAGGCTACATATAATTTAAATCACGATTTCCCATCACGCAGTTATGACACTATAACAATCAATCCCTACCGTTGATTATCCACAAAATTTGCGCAACTTGCCTAAATGGTCATCATATCATTCTATCGATATCTCCAAAGACTATTCGTCAACAAGGTTGGAACACAAACACCTTACACTACGAATCACGGTGTCACCACTTTGTGGCTTATATAGACACTTGTAAATTATTACAATTCTAATCGAAAACATGAAATCGATTAATACCTATCAATTTAATCGTGTGGCATTTGACACTAACATAACTTATCGTGATAACCTCTTTGACCTTACCATTGAGGACACGAACCATAACCGTCACTCAACTAACGTGATTGGCCCAAGCCAACACTAACGTCGAAAGATCTAATACCTCCCTCACCACATAACACTCGAAAGGAATCTTGAACCTAGAGCTCTGATACCATTTGTAACTCCCCGACCCGGATTTATGGGCTGCCTATGGTTAACCCGGTTCGAATCTAGTCATTGAGTGTGAGGTGCAATGAAACAACGTAGATAATGTCGCTAATCTAATTTTTACTTTAGTTAATATTTTACTTGTTTAGCTTGAAATTTCAGTTTCAAGATAAACTACGTATAGGACCTGTGGGGAGCACCCCGAGTCCAAGAAAATAGAGCCTCTAGCATAAAATAAATAACGTATACTTACCAGTATAATGCTCCCAAAATACGAATCCGCACCAACCCTGCCGTAAAAAAGAGGGGATGCGAGCCTATGCCCAGTGGGAATATATAAGTAGTGTAGAAATGAACGACAGGAAGAAATACTCACACGCTACAATCACATGCATGCAAAAATATGTATATATCTACATATGTATATCTCTGAAAAATACATATTCCAATGCATTACTCAATTTATTTCCATAAACTTTACTCGCACAGATTAATTGACCTTAATATTATTTAAGGTTTTCTTTAATCACACATATCATTCTAACTTTGTTCAACGCACCCAGTTCATCACTCGAAACCTTTTCAGTTAATTTATTAGAACCATACCCTTATAAAAATTTACCATTTTTATTCATTCTAATACCCTTTAGTATTTTCATTGAAAATCGCCATTTCAACACACGCAATCCCCGTGTTAGAAAATACTTATTTAATCTTTGAAAATCCCTTTTCACAACACACTCTTGTGTTAAATATGAGTTCAACCATTTAGGTTTCTTAAGCACCCATTTATTTACTTTCTTTAACCCTTTTCCCATTTTTTTGTGGACATTAATAGATTTACGCATTTACTTGTCCATTTAACCATTACCGTAACATTCATTTTATTCATTCAAGTTAGGTTGTATTAACGCTTTACCACACAACAAATTTCTTAACATGTTCCATATTCCTTTATCTTTTCTCGAAATTTTACCATTTACCGCATACTTACACGGGCTCCACACCGACGGCTATCGGCACCATATGCTCTAGCCAGTGATTTTTCACCCAAGGGATCCGAGACCTTCTTACTTTATCCCGGTTCCATCTGAGTTCCTTTTATGTGTTTTAACATTTTACTAATGTATACATTATTAAACTTCCTTACTTTTACCCGGCTGAAGCAAAAAAAAAAACTCAGATTTAACCGTTCGTTTTTCCATTAATACTCGAAAAATTGTTCCCTTTATTCTTTAAGTCCCTTATCCACACATACGTGATTTATACTAGATTCATTTACACCTTAGGACTTAATTTATTTTTTCATGCATTTAGTGTAAAGACATGCTTTAACATTTTTATTCCATAAAAATGTTCCACTTTAAGCAAATTACCAATTCACCATTTGTTTACCAAACTTGCAATTTAGTCCCTTAATAAGTGTTATTTCTCAAAATGGTTATTAAGTTTCCAACTTAACCTTTAAAACACTTAGCCATTTTAACACTTGTTTAATACCACACTTTTGCCAACTTTTACATTTGTTACTTTAACATTCTTAACACATAAAATTATACCCTTTACACAAGACTACTTTTATTTCTTAGAAATTAACATTTCTTCCATTTTGCATTAGTAGTTTAATACTATACCTTATTCAATATTTTGTTCCACTAAATATTAATTTTTTGTTCCCAAGTTGTTCATTGTTAGTCTTAATAGAAAACATAATAAACAATATTATCCACATTTTTGTTCCATAAAATGCTTATTGTTTACCTTTCACTAGTAATATATTAAAATATTTTTTGTCATATCTTTACTCTATAAAATGTTTATAATTCCTTTCTACTAAGAATACATACAAATGCTATTTCCTTACATTTTTATTTCACAAAAATGTTCGTTATTTCTTTTCACTAAAAATACACACAAATACCATTTTTATAACATTTTTATTCCATGAAATGTCCATCGTTTCTTTTCACTAGAAATATACAAAAATACTATTTTCCTTACATTTTTATTTTTCAAAATGTATATTTTCTAATTTATTAGAAAACACACAACAATAATGTTTTCTAGCATTTTTATTCCATGAAAATAGCTATTTTCAAATTTATTAGAAAACACACAACAATAATATTTTCTAGCATTTTTATTCCATAAAAATGACTATTTTCAGATTTATTAGAAAACACACAACCATAATATTTTCTATAATTTTTATTCCATAAAAATGGCTATATTCAGATTACTAAGAGCACATCATTTTTCTTATATTCCTACTTTTAATTATATACAATCCTAAGACTACAATATTTATCAAATGGAGCCTTAAATGTAATGAGAGTAGATTACCCACCTAAATGACTCCAAAATGGCGGTGGTTGTAAAGATGGGTGACTCCCCCACCTTCAAAGGTGGTCCTAAAGGGAGTCACAAAAAGACTCCATCAATCAGACCTTCATGAAAGCTCCAAAATACTTCATCAAAACCTTCCTCTAAACCCCCAAGAACACTACCTATTTCTCTCATTTGAAACTCCTACAGCAACTCTCTATATTTCGCGACTTTATTTTAACAGTGGGGAAACATATGTATTTCTTTGGTGTGGGTGTATGCACTATACTGTCTTGACAACAATGGCAGATGGTAATAGGATAAAGGGGAAGTAGTGTGCTTCTTTGGGAGAAAATAGGGTTTGCCATGTTTTTTTCCTCATCTCTCTCTTATAGTCCAACAGTTGATGATCTTGACAACTAAAGAAACCCTATTTTCCCAACAGTTCTCTATATCAGGTATAAATAAATTCTCCCTTAGAGAACACACTAAACCGATCTGATCCGAATGTTACAGCGTCGACAATGTTCAAACTGGAGAAATACTGATCAGGAAGGACCATCTCATTCGAACGATGATGAATGTGGTTCGAATGATGACGACTATCATTTTGAACGACCTGCTAAAATGGTCGAGATTCTCTCTTTAATCAAATCTTTTTAGATTTCTCATATTTGCCCCAACCAACTTCTATAATCTTCTAAGGAGGTACCTAATTAATTCACATGAAGGGTTAGATGTTCCTTAGACACTACTCCTCTTTATTTCACTCCAAGTTCACACTTCAATATTACTAACATTTCTTTGAAATCCCATACACAAATAAAACATTGCTAACACTTAGAAAAAGAATAGAAATATTAAACACAAATATATTTGGTGTAATTGATATTTAATTCCTAAAACAAAGAATATAAAGAAAAAATAATGCTATTGCAGATATAAAACTAAGTAAAATTTGAAAATATTATGCAATAAATGCTATTATAATCATTGTATACATACATACCAACATTCGTACATATGATACATGTGTGTGTGTGTGTGTATCTATTTCTATGTGTATTTTTATACCGCTGCAGCACTATGTACTTTCAGTGTAAATGGACAATTTTTTAAAAATGACAACTTTTTCATTTGGTCCGTTTTCTTGACGATAACTTTTCATTTGGTCCGTTTTCTTGCCGCCTAACCCCTGGGAGAGGGGCCTACCTCGCACCTAGGCGTGTCTTTTATAATACTGGTTACGAGGCATGGATATTTATCAATCGAGGATAGTATTTACTTCTGTCATATAAGGGATCACTCTCGACGGCAACATGGCCCCATACCCCTCCGAACAGGGTCAAGTGACCAATACAATATGTCCGATTTTGGACCCTTCTTTTAGGACCGATTTAATAGGTCCGGTCCTTAAAAATCCTAAAAATCGGACTGGACCGGACAGGATCGGACCGCGAATACCCCTATGAACTACGACACGTGATGGAGGGAATGCGGACATAGGCCGTAGGTACCCTTAGTGTACAACACTACTAATGTCAATGTAGTGCACATCAATGCCATCAAACAGAGCTAAAAAACATATGTGGGTCAGCCCCACTATGCTTTGACAAGGTATCTTGCAGTCACACTCTAATGACAAGGGTGTATAGAAAGGACGTGTGTAATGTACATATGGGACTTGTTTTGTCAATGTGTACATATACAAAAGGCGTATGGGTCAATAGGTCTTAATAAATCATAATTTAAAGAAGGAGTGGCGTTGTACCTCCAGATGCAAGATCGACACCACCATTTACAACAAACGTGGGGTACAATTAGGCAAATTATACACGATTTTGCTGCGATGAGAAAAGACCCTGATGCAATCCAGATGGAGCGTAATTTTCTCCATCAAATGCTCAATACGAGAGACTATATCCAAGATGATCCTGAATCATCTTTTAAGAGACGCCGTAGACAGGCCAGCGCACCATAGTTTATTAGTAATATTTTTCCTTTAAACATTTTTACTCAAACATTTATTTTAATATTATGTTTTCGATGCATATGCATATGTTTTCGTACAGTATTATGGTTCCGTTTCTCTTTTCTAAATTTAATTGAATTTAACACAAAATTAAGTTCTACTGTAATTTTTTTTAAAAAAGTATTTACTCCCTGCGCATTTTGCTCTTCATTTTTGTGGCTATTGGTTTTCAAGGGTCATATGTTGCGCCTGAATTTGCTTATTTGGAAACACTTAATTATTTGGATCCGTGCCTTTCGAGAAGGTGTAAGAAGAAACCAATATTTATAACTAACATTCGTAAATTGTTGTCATAAAATGAACTCTAAAGTAGTAAAAGGCAAAATGCAGTGTAATAGGATATGATATTCTAAAGTATACCTTATCAAAGGCGTTAGATTCCTTATATGATCGAGAACAAGAACTCGAAGGGCGGGGCTTTTTTGGCCCCTTAGGTTTTGGTCAAGGAACCGAATATGATTTTGGATTCGACTTGCGATAACTTGAAGTAGAACTCAACTCGAAAACTTTATCTTCATCATTTGAGGACGAAACAATAATGGTAGTACTTTTTCCCATCACAGCCAACAAAATCAATGCCTACTTGTTAGGGATTTGAATGGATGCTAAATTGGTCGCTAATAGGTTCATGTAGTTCAAAGTTTGTTAAACCCTAACAATAAAAAAACTTGAGGTGTCGATGGAGAAAGATCAACAGTGAAGAATATTGTTTACCTAATTTAATCAGAGGTGAGTATATATACTATTTTCGTTAGGGGTCGAAATAAAGGTGGGTGTTTATGGGGAGATTCGTGTAGCGTAGCTGAGAAACTGATGAGGACGGATAGAAATTTAATGTCTCTTGTACATCAAATTTTTTGATGGGGATTCTGATTGATTAATATTGTTAATGTGTACCTATTTTCATAAGTGATGTGAGCTCTTACCAAGAGTATTGACCAATCATAATTCAAGATATTAAAAAATTTAATGTCTCTATGACATCAAATTTTTACATGACGTTTAGAGCAACTCTTATGGGTAGTGAAAATATATACACATTGCTATGGAAAATTTATCCTGTTAAAATGAAGGAAAATGGAGGAAAATGCTATGGGTAGTGTAAATATACCCTACAAAACACCAAAGCTGCGTCGTTTAGGGCCTTGTTTCCTCCGCGGAAAATGATGTTCCGCTTAAGAGTTAAAGGCACTATTTCTTAGGATGAAAGTGATGTTCCGCTTAAGGATTTATGACATTACATTTCAACCCCAACATAACTTCTTGTAATTAAATAAAACACCCCAAATTAAATATTTCATCTATCGATCAACCCACTGCCAAACCTGCTAAATTTTTTACTCCTATAAATTTTTATCTCATTCATAAAAAAAATATTTCAACATGTATTTAAAAAAAATAGTCGTTTCAAAAATATATAGGTTGTAAAATTTGGGGGGTAGCAATCTAATTAAACAAAACTGTGTGAAATGAAATCCTAGGCGGAACGTCATTTTCCGTTTATGGCATTTTTTTTGTTTCTTGGGAGAAACATCATTTTCCGATTAAGTTGGGCCCCACAAAAAATAACTTGTCGGCTTCTAGTCCATTTCCAACTTTGTTATTGTTTACCCTACCAAATGATAAATATACAAGTTTACCCTACCCACAGCATACATATTTAGTGCATATATACACATTTAGCATACCCATAAGGTAAGGATGGAAATTTAACCCGACCTGACCCGCCCCTAACGGGGCGGGTTAAAAACCCATTTCAAATAAGCGGGGCAGGTTTGGGTTTTAAAAAAACATTTATTAAATGGGGCGGTTCGGGTTTTGTCAAAATATGCTCGACCCGCCCCGCCCCGTTTAGTAAATTTACTATTATATCCTTATTATACTAAATAAATAACACTCCCCCCCCCCATATATATATATATATATATATATATATATATATAAAATAATGCTCTCGTGCGGACTAATCCGCATTTTAAGAATGCAGACCGGACATGTGTCACCTAACGGTGTGCCTAAAAATTATCGCCTAAATTATAGGCACACTCTCTCTTTTCTGGGCTCACCGTCAGGTGACACATGTCCGGTTCACACTCTTAAAATGCGGACTGATCCGCACAAGAGCAGGACTATATATATATATATATATATATATATATATATAAACTTATGAAAGAAATCGTAGTCCCTTTAACTTAGCCGGCCACTATCAATCTCGTCAAACCCATTTCTCTCTCTCGAAACTTCTGTCTCTCTCTGCACTCTCTTCTTTTCTGCCTCTCTATGCACTCTCTTTCTCTCTCTCAGTGGCCACACCCACACAACAGCGAGTCAGCGACCACACCCAATTCTTTATTTCAGGGTTAGTTAATTTCAAGGTTTGCGACCACACGGTAAGGTTTATGCCACACATTCATGTTTTACTTCGTTATGATTTATGATTTAAGGTTGTTTGTTTCATTCTAATCTACTACTAGGGCGGAGGTGGACGAGGGCTTCTCTTGGTGTATTGTGGATATATTCTTCTTCAGTTATGACATGTAAAGTTATGTATTTATTCATCTGTGTGTGTGAGAGAGAGAACATAAGAAAACTGATAAATTATTGGGTGTTTTGGCTTTTCAAAATAGATTTCAAGGGGTTTGTAGTTTATTCTAAGAACAGGTTGGTTTACAAGCTTCTTTAGTAGTAATTTTCTGTTCGTTTTCGCATGTAGAGGTTCATTGTGAGACTTTGAAATATTATCTTTCTAAATCTATACTGATTTATTTGACAGTTAACATTAATTGGTTTTAATTAGATAAAATCTGAGATTTCTTTTTTTTTCTTTTTTTTTCTTGTTTTCTCCGATGAAATTTGTTACTTTTACAAATATGTTCTAAAAATATGTATTTTTTCCAGGTTTGAGTTGGTGATGGGGAGGAGATTGCAAAATGGTGATAGTAATGAGTTATTTTACACTTGTTGCATAATAATTGATGTAATTTGAGACTTGTTGTGTAATAATTGATGCAATTTGGGACTTATTTTGTAACTCTTGATGTTGTTTGAGACTTATCATGTTGAAGTTGATGTTGAGATATTGAGACTGTGGTGACAATTAAACTCAACACAAAATAACAAGCAAAGGCAATCACCAGAATAAATAAAGAACTTGAAAGAATGGCAATCACACACAACACAAGATAAACGTGGTTCGGCAAGAAGGCCTACGTCCTCGATGGTGTTCTCATTATTTTATTTCTCTTTACTCTGGGGGAGTGTTTACAAATTGAATGCCCTTTGCCCCGGGCTTGGGGTTTGATATATACATGTTATTTCGAAGTGTGGAGGTATGGTACTCCTCCACGTTAGCCCATAATCCCTAAAGTATCTCTCAAGAGAGATTTTATGAACTGACTGGGTCACAACAGAATTAGTTAAGGCGCGAGGCCTCTAGACTTTGGGTCGTGTTTGATTGGGCTACTCGTCTGGGCTAAAGTGACAAATCGAGGTACCCACAATTACCCCTAAAAAATTTGGGTCATAATTTGGGCTCAATAATTTTAAATGATTTGCCTTAATGGCTTTTTTGTGAATCGTGCAACACTTTAGGATTGAAGTGCCCTTCCCGAACTGATTTAGGCGGCAGATTGCCTCGTTTCCTGTGCGTCATAATTAGAAAGGTTTAAATCATCTCAAAGAGGTCATTCCCTGAACGTCGCTTCAAATTTCTTTGCATTCTCTAGATTTCTCCAAGCTTTCACTATTGCTTTCATACTTCCTGGTCTCGTCTTCCATCTTCAGGCTTCTTTCTTATCTATTCATCGTCCCTGCTTGCGACTTTGCATCGTCTCAAGCTGACTCTTACTTCATAAGTTCTTCTCACTTCTTCTTTTTTCTTTTTCTGCTAGAATTTCTTCATATTCGATACTAGGGTTTCTCTTTTCTGATGACGAAGATAGGCAATAGGTCAATAACTGAGTTTAGGAAATTCTACAATATTCCAAACTGAGTGGACATTGAATGTGCCCATGTTCCTCGTAATGTCAGAGATATTGAGGACGGTCACTGGATACATATTCTTTTGGAATACAAGAACATTGGGTTTAGTTTCATTGCACGACCTGTGGATAGCATCCCTCGGCTAGACATCACAGAAGAGGTTGATGTCGACCCAATCTAATTGGACAAGGAGGAAAGCAGCTTCGGTAAGGAGAACGAGGGGGCCAACAGGGGCGGTGCTGAAGGTGACTATAGTGAGGAGATCTCAAGTAGCGAAGTATCCTCTATCTCGAAGGAGGGTTCAGAGGCTCAGGAGTCTCCGGGTGAATCAAGTAGCTCCAGCGAGGAAGATATAGCTACCCCTAGGAAGAATTTGATCCGAGATGATGATGAAGATAATGTGCTTCTTTCTCGTCGGCTGAATAAGCAAAAATATAGGAGCGGGGATGCCGCCACTAGCTTCCAGACTATTGCTCACGAGCAGGAGAGAAAAAGGAAGGAGGAGGAGTTGGTGAGAGAGAGGGAGAAAAAGAAGGAAGATGAGAAGAAGAAGGTGGAAGAGAGGAAAAGGATAGAGAGGGAGATGAAGGGGAGGGAAAAAGAAAATAGGAGAAAAGAGTTGAGGACAAAGGCAGGGCAGTCTTTGGTGCTCGTATCTGCTCTAGCTGAGGGGGCTTAGGTTGCTCTTACCCCTCAGCTAGCTTCGGCGGTGCTCGAGAGAGCAGTTTTGCCGACAGATCGCCAGAGGTCGATGGTGGCTGACCAGTTATCCCTGAAGGCAAGTCAGAGGCTAGCTTTGGTAAGATTTCTCTCCCATTTCTGTTCTTGCAATGTTCCCTTCAATACTTCCTTTACTAATATTTTCTTTTTCTCTGTAGTTCGTGTTTGACTTCACTGTCCTCTACCGCAGCCGCGACGAGATAGCGAGGAGGAACACCGAGCTAGAAAGGAAAAATGCTGAGCTGGAAGCCAGCTTGAGGACTGCCAGTTCTGCTCAAAAGTCTTCTAATCGCACCTTGGCCCAAACTAATAAAGCGAAGGAGGGGGTAAATATTGAGCTCGAAAAGCTGTGGCAGTCTTATGATTTGGTCTGCGTGAGCAATCTGGCTGTGGTAGAGGAGATCAAGGTGTTGGATGGAAAGGTAAAGAAGGTGGAATCTGAGGCAGCCACCCTTAAGGAGATCTTGTACAATACCAGATGGGTCGCATCATATGAGAATGTTGAGGCCCAGATTGGTTATATTGGTCGTCTCAACTTTAAGAAGGGTTGGGATAAGGCCCTACTCACTGTCGAGGTGGATATTGACTCTCCACTCTTTGACGAGCGCGATCCTGGACCTAAGCCTATTATGGATGAGGTGCCTGCTCCTGCTGTTCTAAACATCACTATTGATGATCCTATTGATTAGGGATTGGCGATTGCTCCGTCTGAAGGAGGTGTGCCTGGAGCAGTTGCTGCTGCGGATAAGGGGAAGCAACCAGCGACCTCAGGGCAGACTGAGGTTGCAATCTAGTCTTCTTTAGGGAGCTCTTTGTATTTTTTGTATTTTAGTTTCTCTTTTCATTCGCTGATGTATCTTGAACCCCCTTTTTTTAAATGAAATGAGATTCAGTTCCCTTTCGCGTACTGATTTATTTGCTCTTCTACTGCTCATATGGTTTGTAGCCCATCCATGTTGAGGATTATATTCCTGCTACCTCTCAGTTAGGAAAAATTCTTGGACCTAATGTGAGCAATCAAGTTCGTAGAGCCTTTATAAGGATCTGATGTCTATTCGGTCGAGGAATCGGGAGTATAAGGACCAGTCAGAGCTTGTTGCCAAGCTGAAGGATAGGCTCGAAGAGATGGAGGAAATCAACGTTTCTATTCAAGAAAAGGTGAATATTCTGAAGGCTAAGCTCCTGGATGCCTCCGAGGTTAATTAGGTTGGAGAGGTACTTCAGTAAGAGAACGAGGCTCTGAGGAGAGAAGTCTCGCGACTCAGGGAGAATGCGCCTAGTATAGCTCCTCAAGTTCTACGTGGTTCCTCTTCATCAGTTGGACCACGAGCTAGTACTGACGATAGAGGTTCAGCCAGGGAGGTTATCGAGCTCCGAGGTAATGTTCACTGGGCGTACGTGATAGCTGTCGGTCTTCAAAGAGATGTTACCCTGTTGAGGCATCTGTTCAAAAAGGGTCCTCAGCGAGTATGGGCAGACGGTTATGATCAGGGTTGGACTGACGCTCCGACGAGGTTGGTGGAAGTTGGAGAGTTATCCTTTATTAGGGGATAGTTGAGTGCTCTTAGGGAGTTACTGGTTCCTAGGAACTCTGTCATCTGGTATCATCATGAGATCTCCCCCTTAACTTTGATGCCCAACCTATTCAGGAGAGATGATCAGTGGGTCCCCATAGATGCTATCCCCAGGCAGCTACTGGAGCCAGATGCAAATGAAGTCGGGGAGGAATTAGCTCCTCACCCAAACGATGGACAAAGAGCACATGTGGCTGACTATCTTGCTTGGCGACCTATTTCTCATTAGGATTTATTTAATTCAACCAATGTAAATCTTTGTACATGTAGTGAAGTAATAAAATAATTATGTTTTGGGAGATTTGCCGACTAAACATGTGTTGTGTATTTTTCACTTCATTGATTTCTTGTTCGATTATATTAGACTCTTCTTAGCCGACTAGATTTAATACAGGCAGCGTTGTTTTGTTGAGTGATTATCCCCCCAGTCCAGTATGCTTATAAGATACCATTCTGCCTCACTTTACCTATTATTATGTCGTCACACTTCCTTAGGCCTAAGTGTGGCAATGACGAGGACACACCTGGTGTTGGATGTTCTATTCGAGAAGGGTTTTTGAGCCAAAAATTGTTTGGTGACCAACCTGAGTTGGCCGAGATGCCTAAGGGTCCCCTATAGGGCTTCATATATTGCCAAGGGCAATGCTATGAGGTTATTCGTGTTCGATGATGAAAACCTAAGGAGGGTAATACCATGATTTTATATGTTGAGAGTGGAGCTTGTAACTTGAAAAAGGTGCAGGAATTATAAAGTATTTGAGATAAAATCAATGATTTGTAGAATGCCACTGCTAAACAATCTTTTATTAATTAGAAATGAATTGCAAATTTCAATATTGTAATAAAAGATCAACACAGAAAACTAGAAGTAGAATCTCTTTAAATTGGCTGCGTTCAAAGCTCGAGGTATCTCTCTGCCCTCTAGCGTTTCCAAGTGATAGGCTCCTTGTAGATTGTCCCTTATCATCTTGAATGGTCCCTCCCAGTTTGGGCCTAGCTTGCCATCCGATGGTTTTACTGCGCTGCCAAGAACTTTCTGATCGAGTGCGAAAAGTTGCGTGTGTAAAGACGCTAATCGTTGTTTTCGTTTCGCTTACTCAATATAAAGAAACCTAAATTACCACTACACTTTCGCGGTAAGCACATCGGTAAGTCGGGTATTGAATTTATATGATTTAATATTCCTAAATAAAAGTGTAAAAGGTGTATTATAAATTAAAAAGGATAAAGATGCATAAAAGGGAAATTATTATTCTAGGCAATGGTATTGAAACTAGATTAACAAAGCGATAAAACTATAGGTTGCGTCGAATATCCCTCACCCGAGTTAATTTGTATAAAATGGTTACATGGGTCGACGAGTTATTACAAATGCATCTCGTTTCGACAGTTAATTAAATCAAGGGTTATCGCGCCCCTAAACCCTCATAAAAGCCTAATAAGATTTTGGCGTCAACAAATATCTCGAAAATTACGCGTGAAAGGTCGTAAGCACGGGACATACATGATATGCCCCGTCAAATATCCTAGGCATAATAACTAGGACAACGCACCCAAAATAAACCCATAAACACCATCACTAAAGCCATGCAATGCGTCAACTCGAGTGAGTTCAATTCAAGCACAACCTAATTTAAATTAGCTAGAAAGCATCGTAAAAATGCGGTAAATAAACATGGTAAAGAAACGCAATAAATATACACTAGAAAGCACGGGAAGAAAGAATTTAAAATAATTAACAAAGCATGTAAACCTAATTAATCAAAGTAGGAATTAATGGAAAACAATTATATTAACGGAGAGGGTGAATGAATAGTCAACTTACAAATCGAAAAGTGTGTCAATCCAAGAGGAAATGAAGAAGAACTAACCAAAAACCCTCAAACCCTAAGCTACTCTATCTTCTAAAACTATCCTAAAACGTGTATCTGTTTATTACAACAAAAATTGTATTTATACTAAGTTGGAATAAGTAAAGAAAAGAAAAGAGAAAAGAAAAGAAAAGGAAAAATATCTGCTGAAGACAGGGGATCGATCGATCGACCCCTTTGATCGATCGATCGATCATGAACAAAATATCCACTGTTGATAAGGGTCGATCGATTGATCCTTTTGATCGATCGATCGATCAAGCAGGGCAAAATCAAGGCAGCTACTGCATTCCCCTTTTCCTTCCTCTTCTCCTCCTCTTTTCGTTTCATTATTTTTCCCTCTGGTGAAATCGCGCACCGTTCACGACCATGCGAAGCTAGCGAGGAGGGTTACAACTTCCGTGAGATGTTGGGCCAGGTGCCCAATCTGTGAAATGACTAAAATGCCCTTGAACGTGCGACTGCGTATGAAAATCGAGCGAAATGCATTCAAACTTCACACTTAGCATCAAATACCTATAAAAGCTCAATTAACCCGTGCAAAACATGTTAACGTAGAAATCTGAGGTTGTCTGGTTAACGAGCATAAATATAGGGAATAAGATACCCGAGGGGGCTAAAATGCGTCCGTTCGGAGGATGAAATACGTAATATTTGTGTATCATCACACCCCCTAACTTACACATTGCTAGTCCCTAGCAATGAAATAGGATGCAACAAGAACTACAAGAAAACCAAAAGCAGGAGATAGTACAAAAGTATGGTATAAAAGCAAAAGGCCACTTTCGCGGGTGATTCGATTGCATTCAGCATATGCAATAAGCCGTTAAACCCCCAAGTCACCCTAGTGGTCGAGTGTCGTCTCGTGAGGGTTTTCAGGGATGGTACCCTCAAACATCAAATCGTTTCCTCAAAATATGACCAACCCAACATGCGACAAGCCCAATAATGGCGAAAAAGATTTCATACAAATTATTAGCACATTGAACGGATTCAAACAAAAGTGCAAATCATTAACATTATAGAATGCACCTCATAGAATTAAAACTCTAAAATGTGGCAGGGGAGCGAGCACATGCAAAGTGTGATTTGGCGAAAAATTATATAAACCAAATAAACATTAAAGCAAGCATATATTCCATCGTCATGGGCATTACACTCATCAAGTTAATTCACTCGAAACAGGGAGGTAACACACGGACCACGCAGGCATAAAGAGTAAATGTAAATGGAAACTAGGTCGCACACATGTCACAAATGAAGAACTCTATTATAAACTGAAAAATTATAATCTCAATGAAAGGATACCGCACACTAAAAGAGGCGAAATGCATTTTCACAGATTATCAAAACTATTATGACTTTTAAATTACAACAACCTAATATCACATAGAACTTTAATAGGGTTGTAATGTAGGTTAGGCTAGGGTACGAAATGAAAGAATGTATGTACGGATTCAAGGTGTTCGGGATAATGGGCAAATGCGGGCAATATCAAAATTGGAAAACAAGTTCCAAAAAGGCAACACATATATCAATTGGAGAGTAATCAAAGCTTATTGAACTATATACACAACATTTACAACTTTCTCTTTTCTTTCTTTTTCTTCTTTTTCTCATGTTTGCTTTTTGCTTTTTGCTTTTTGCTTTTTGCTTTTTGCTTTTTGCTTTTTGCTTTTTGCTTTTTGCTTTTTGCTTTTTGCTTTTTGCTTTTTGCTTTTTGCTTTTTGCTTTCTCCTTTTCTTCTCTTTTTTCACTACTTCTTTTCTTTACTTATCAAACTCTCATATGACTAAATTGCAACCGACATCACAACAACAATATTCAATCCCAAGTAAGAATCCAAACAAAGGTATGTAAGGTGTATGTATGGTATATAACTCCAATTTAGAGTTGGTTATGGGAATGGGGTTATGAAACGAACGGCTATATTTAGGCTCAAAGGGGTTAACGAGGGTAAACATATAAGGGTGAGATCAAGGCTAATATGGGTGATATAACAAAGAGGGCCTATGATTATTTCCAAAAGTTTACGCAATTCTCGAGTCAAAACAATATATGAAAATCATGATCAAGTAACACATTTTAAGTATGAACTCCATTAATGAACGATCAAATTAAAGAATAGTGAGATTACCAACGAATTTAATGTTTTCAATGAGAAAAGAATAGTGTATACACTCACAAATGACGAAAGGTACAAAGCTTACTCGGTGTAAGTATATACAATGCAACAAAATATTATCAAGTTATAAAAATCTTAAACCAAATCAATATAACAATAAAAGTGCATGTGCTCATGGGATTAAAGTTTAATTCATAAAGTTATTCATAATATCGATAATTTGAGGACTAAAGTCTATTACCTTCTAAAATCGAGAACATGCATCATTGGGTTGTCTATTGAATCGGGAAATTATTGAAATTTATCATCGGAAATAAAGGCAAAATGCCCAAAAAAGGAGAAAAAAAGAAAGAAATTATTTTTGAAATTTTCAATTTTTCTAAGAAAAGTGTGGGTACCCGAAATTAAGATGATGAGCCTAGACGAGTAGCCCAATTCTGGAGGCCCAAAGTCTATACCCCCCATCTCTTATTTTGAGTATGATCCATTCTCTTCCCACGTTCCCATTAAGGGAGGTTTAAGGGATAGATGGAAGACATGGGGGAGTCCAACTCCCCCACTTACTAAAATGAACATGTATATATTGAACCCTAAGTCCGGGGCAAATGACAAGTTGTATTCTCTGTAACCACTCCCGGAGTATATAGAAATTACATTGACTGCACCACCGTGGACGTAGACACATCTTTGCTGAACGCACATCCTTTGTTGTGTGATTGTCATTTTATATTCCTTACTCTTGCTTGGTGATTTCCTTTCTTCTATCTATTTGTGTTGCATAATAATTATCACCACAATTGGCGCCGTCTGTGGGAAACGTTCATCTTCCCTGAGAAAAGCCCACACTAAGAAAGGAGTTTAAAATGTCTGGTCACAGTAGCAATGCTCCCCAGGCAGGGGATATTCAATAACCACCTGTTCCTCGCAGAATTAGATCTGAAGTTCGACGTTCAGATAAGAGGGCTCGCTTAGAAAGCCCAGCCTCAGAAGAAAGCCAAGGACCAGCGAGGTCCAAGCAGATATCCAGACTGATTGATGCATACGAGGCAAGGTTGCACGAGCAGAGGGAGTCTTCTCACAATTACAAGGCTGAGAATGCTCGCCTGAAAATGAGACTAGAAAGACTGGAGAGAGAGCTTCATCATGACACTAGGAGACGTCCATACCGCACTCCTAGACCTCAGGCGAGCAAGTCTCACAGCCGAGGGAGGAGACCTAGGCGAGGATCCCAGAAGGTGGAGGGAGACGAATCAGACGATGACCTACACGAGCAGCTGTGAAAAGCTCGCTGTTACCAGAGCCCTACTCGCAGTAACAAGAACATACGAGATCTGGTCCGCAGGGAGATGGACCAACATCCTGCCCACCACGGTACCAGATCGACCCGAGAACTCGCTAGGCGAGCTCTCAAAACCCAGATGAAGTCTCCTTTCACGAGGGAAATTAAAGAAGAAGAAGCCCCCAAGAAATTTTCCATTCCTAGGTTCAAGATTTATGACGGTAAGACTGATCCCATTGATCACGTCAGGCAGTACCGGCAGGCCATGACCCTCTGGAACCACCGGGACGCACTAATGTGCCGAATTTTTCCCTCGAGCCTGCATGACGTAGCGCAAAAGTGGTTCGAGAGGCTTCCCCATTGACCCATCAGGAGTTTCAAATCCCTGGCCGAGCTCTTTACGGCCCGATTCATTACCAGTAGCTCCCATCCCAAAAGGATGGATGCTTTGCTGATGATGAAGAAAACACCTCAAGAGACCCTCCAAGACTACGCAAAGAGGTACTGGTAGCTATTCAACGAGGTCGAGGATTTCTCGGAGCAAGTGGCAGTGGCCACTTTTAAAATTGGGTTACCCATCTCTTCCCTTCTGTACCAGTCACTGACGAAGAAGGAGGCTATGACTGTTGATGACTTAATGGCTCGCATCGAGAAGTACGCTAAGGTGGAAGATGTCACCCACCTCAGTACAGGAGAAACGGTCGAGCTAAACTCCCTGCCAAGGGCAGTGACAAAACTGAGAACCAGAAGAAGGGAGGAAAGAACGGGGGTAAAAATGGCTCTAAGAACGGAGGCAACAATGATGTGTCGAAAGCATTTCAGGCAGTCAACACCGTCTTCAAGGAACCAATTTACAAAATTCTTGCAAAAATCAAGGATGAGCCATTCATCAAGTGGCCCAGGAAGATGGGAGGAGATCCCATAAAAAGGAAT
Organism: Sambucus nigra; assembly: GCA_949130495.1. Classification (NCBI taxonomy): domain Eukaryota; kingdom Viridiplantae; phylum Streptophyta; class Magnoliopsida; order Dipsacales; family Adoxaceae; genus Sambucus; species Sambucus nigra. The sequence goes on along the minus strand of OX422219.1, from coordinate 359,231,118 downwards.
AATGCGCTGAGATGCGCCTTTCATAAAGAGGGGGGACATAAGACTGAGCATTGCAAAGCTCTTAAGTCCCACCTTGAAGAGCTAGCCCAATCCGGGCATTTGAATGAGTTTGTGGAAAAAAAGGCAGAGAAAGTGGCTGCCAATAGAGAGGTGAGACCTGACAACGTGCTCGAAGATGACGCTGGACATGAGTTCGCAGTGATTCACGGGGCAGATGATGCCAAGCAGATCCAAGGAAATTCAGCTCGGATGGATATGAAGAAACTTACAGCGGTAATGCAAGCTTTTCAGATCGATCCAGCAAAGTCACAGTCAGGAAAGCGTCGACGAGCATATGACGTCAACTATAACAAGCATGTTGTTTTCACAAATGAAGATCTGCTGGTAGTAAGAACCCCACATCACGATGCTTTGATCATTACCCTCAGAATAGCTAACTTTGACGTCGACCAAGGAAGCTCATCCGAGGTAATGTATCTCGACCTATTCAGAAAATTGAGGTTAAGCGTCGCCGACCTAAAGGAAGCTACTGTCCCTTTAGTTGGCTTCGCTGGAAAAATAACTATGCCCCTGGGAAAAATTATACTGCCAGTTCGCGTGGGAAACGTCTCCAAGATGATTGAGTTTTTGGTGGTGGACATCGATTCTCCATACCAAGCCATCCTCGGCAGGGGATGGCTCCATGCAATGAAAGAAGTCTCCTCGACCTACCATCAGAAACTCAAGTACGTAACTGAGCGAGGAGTAATGGAGATCCACGGCGATCAAGCGATGGCAAGAAGGTGCTTCATAGCAGCCATCCGACCAAAGCTAGAGAAGAAGGCCGCTCAGCAAAGCGAGAAAGTTGAAAAAGGTCTGACACCTTTTAAATAATAATTAAAGTACAGAATACCTGGAGTAGAGGAGACCAGGCTCCTCCCCTATGAACGGCTCATCGAGGACCTGGTAGAAGTTATGGCTGGAGATGGTGACAGTAATAGAGTCTTCCTGATTGGAGTATCTCTCACTGACCAGGAATAGAAGGAATTGACAACTCTGCTGAGAGGCAACGTAGATGTTTTCGCATGAGAACCATACGAGCTGCCTGGAACCTATCCTAGTATGGTCTGTCATCAGTTGCATGTCAACCCTACCTTCAAATCAATCACCCAGAAGGCATGACGAACCGCACCCGAGAAGGCAAAAGCAGTAGAAAAAGAAGTTGAAAAACTGCTAGAAGCAGGATCCATATGGAAAGTACAATTCCCCAAGTGGTTATCGAACCCAGTAGTGGTTCCAAAAAGCAACGGGAAGTGGAGAGTTTGCATCGACTTCACTGACCTCAACAGAGCGTGCCGTAAGGACAGTTTCCCCTCCCTAAAATAGACCAACTAGTAGACGCCACTGCAGCTCACGAGCGAATGAGTTTTCTGGACGCGTACTCAGGCTATCATTAGATCCCTTTATATGCCCCAGACCAAGACAAAATAGCGTTCATCACGATAGTTGGATTATACTGTTACAAGGTCATGCCCTTTGGGCTCAAGAATGCAGGGGAAACCTATCAGCGGCTGGTCACCAAGATGTTCAAGGACCAGATGGGAAACACCATGGAGGTCTACATCGATGACATTCTCGTTAAAAGAAAGAAGAAAGAAAATCACCTCTCAGACCTGTCAAACACCTTCGAAATCCTCAGGAAATACCGAATGAAACTTAATGCGAGAAAGTGTTCTTTTGGTGTCCAGTCAGGAAAATTTCTTGGGTACTTGGTCAGTAAGAGAGGTATAGAGGCTAAAGAAGACCAGATCGAAGCAATTAATAGGGTACAACCTCCTCAAATAATCCAGGACGTACAGAAGCTTACTGGAATGCTCGCTGCCTTAAATTGCTTCATCTCTAAATCCTCCAAGAAATGCAAGCCTTTCTTCCAGCTTCTAAAGGGGAACAAAATTGTAGAGTGGAGCCCAGATTGCTCGCGAGCATTGAACGAGCTCAAAGCTTACTTAAGCTCTCCACCACTGCTCGTCATACCACGACAAACAGATTCTTTGTACCTGTACCTCTCCGTTTCCAACCACACTGTCAGCTCTGCGTTAATATGCGAGGTTGCAGGTATCCAGCACCCTGTTTATTACGCGAGCAAGACCCTACTTGACGCCGAGAAGAGATACCTACCACTGGAGAAGCTCGCCTTTGCACTAGTAGTGGATTTGAGGAAGCTGAAGCACTATTTCGAAGCCCACACTATCATCATCCTAACATCGCACCCCCTTAAGGCAATCCTAAGGAAAGTGGATTTATCGGGCAGACTGTCTAAATGGTCAGTCGAGCTCGGTTGATTTGACATCCAATTTCAACCAAGAAACGCAATCAAGAGGCAGGTCCTTGCTGATTTCATAGCTGAATTCACGGGCGAGGAACATTCCAACCAACCTCAACCAACAAGGCAAAAGGAGAACCAAACGACAGAGAAAACCTGGAAACTGTTTATTGATGGAGCCTCTAACTCAAAGGGGGCAGGGATAGGCATTGTCCTCGTTACTCCAGAGAATACAATCCTTAAACAAGGAATCAGGCTTGGATTTGCAGCCTCCAGTAATGAAGCAGAATACGAAGCCCTAATAGCCGGCCTCCAGAAGGCGCACACTTTGGGGGCAAAGCATTTACAGGTGTTCGGCGATTCCCAATTAGTCTCCAATCAAATAAGTGGAGACTATAATGTAAAAGATGAAAGAATGGCAGCTTACCTCACCTTAATGAAAAAACTAATGGCGAGCTTCGAAGAAATCAATGTCCAGCAGTTTCCCAGAGGGTAAAACGGCCATGCTGATGCCCTAGCAGCCCTGAGTTCGGCAGTCGACTCTGACCTAAAAAGAACCATCCCCATCGATTTCCTCACTCATCCGAGCATTAATCGCGGCAGCAAGCCACCAGACGTGGAACAGGTACTCTAGGTGGGATCAGTTTCCAGTTGGATGGATCCCTTAAGGGATTATTTGAAGGATGGCACGCTCCCGGATGACAAGAAGATCGCCCACCAGATAAGAGTCAAAGTTGCTCGCTTTCACTTATCCCCAGAGGGCAACTTGTATAAGAAATCCTTCTCTGGACCCTACCTCCAATGCATTCACCCAGGGAATATCGAGCACGTGCTACATGAGCTTCACGAGGGAGTTTGTGGAAGCCATATCGGAGGAAGGTCTCTAGCTTTCCGAGCAATGAAGGAGGGCTATTGGTGGCCATATATGCAAAGGGACTCTGCAATATATGTCCGTAAGTGCCTGAAATGCCAACTTCACGCTCCTATGGTCCACCAACCAGTTAGCGACCTAAAATCACTGACCAGCCCATGGCCATTCGCCCAATATGGAATTGACATCGTGGGACCACTGCCCACCGCCACCGGCAATCGCAAATATATGTTGGTTGCAACCGACTACTTCACCAAATGGATCGAGGCGGAACCCCTGGCGAACATCCGAGATGCAGATATGAAAAGATTCATATGGAGAAATATAATCACTCATTTTGGCATCCCCAGAACCATCATCACCGATAATGGAACACAGTTTGAAAGCGGCTCTTTTCAGAGTTTTTGCAACGAACACGGTATCAGACACCACTTCAGTTCGGTGGCCTACCCTCAGAGCAATGGCCAAGCTGAGGCTTCTAACAGAATTGTAATCGATGGATTAAAGAAGCGATTGGAGCGAGCCAAAGGCGCATGGTTAAATGAATTACCACACATTCTATGGGCTTACCGAACCACTCCACGGCGAGAAACAGGAGAAACCCCATTTTCACTGACATATGGGATGGAAGCAGTCATCCCACTAGAAGCAAGTTTGCCAACAATGAGATCCAACCTTGTCGACCAGGGCCATAATGATGCGGCATTGCTCGCTGAGCTCGACCTAGCCGACGAGCCCCAAGAGTTAGACCTAGTAAAACTAGCGAACTATCAACAACAGCTCGCAAGACATTACAACAAAAGGGTTAACCCAAGGACATTCCGAGTTGGGGACTACGTCTTGAGGAAAGTCCTGGGCAGCATAGTAAAACCATCAGATGGCAATCTAGGACCAAACTGGGAAGGACCCTTCAAAATAACAAGAGACGATCTGCAGGGCGCCTATCACTTGGAAATGATGGAAGGCAGAGAGATACCCCGAGCATGGAACGCAGCCAATCTCAAGAGATTCTTTTTTTAGATATTTCTTTTATTCTTTTGTTATGGAACTAGAAGTTTATTTTCCTTGTCATTAATGAAAATTATTTAAAACGGTTGCATTCTAATGAGTAACAGCTATACGAGCTTTATCGCACATCTTTTTCAAATAACAGACACATTGATCATCACATCATAGCAGGGAATTATCCATCCTCTGTCGTTATGAAACACGAAAGACCTCTTGACATTGCCCCTGGAAATATATGAAGCCCTACAGGATATCCTTAGGCAAATGGCCAAATCTAAACTGGTCACCAAACCTTCTTTGGTTAAAAAAAATCCTGATCGGATAGAATATACAACACCAGGTGTGTCCTTGCCAATTGCCACACTTAGGCCTAAGGGAGTGTGACGACATGACCTAAAAGGTAAAGTGGTGCACAATGGTATCTTGATGTTATACTGGACTGGGAGGACACTTGCATGACAACACAAACTTAGAAGATCACCAAGGAGTAAGAACCTGGAGAATATAATGCACTTGTTTAGTCGGCTAAATTAGCCCAAAACAGGAATTTTATTAATCCACTATATTTACAACAATGGAAGTACATGTTTAGTCGGCGAACTCGCCCAAAGCATTTACACTACAAAAAATACACAGAGAAACTACTAGCAAAATCCTAATGAGGATGAGGCCTCTGAGCAAGGTAATCAGCCACTTGGGCTCTTCGTCCATCATCAGGATGAGGGTCCAACCCCTCTTCAACTTCATCAGCATCCGACTCCAACAGCTGCCGAGGGATGGCATCGATGGGTATCCACTTTTTATCTCTCCGAAAGGGATTGGGCATACGAGTATAGGGGGACATTTCATGGCGATACCAGAGCATTGAGTTCCTTGGGACTTGCATATCCTTCAATGCACTCAACCACCCCATGATGAAGGCGAGCTCCTCAAACTCTGCCAGCCTAGTTAGAGCATCTCGCTAAACCTGATCGTAACCATCGGCCCATACCCGTCGAGGTCTTTTTTTAAACATGTGCCGCAGCCGAGTAATATCACTTTGAAGCCCAACAGCGATCACATATGCTCGCTGGACATCACCGCGAAGCTCTTCCATTTACCTCTCTCGAAGCTCTTCTATTTCCCTATCTCGGCTCCTGGTGCTCCTGCCAGCTCGCGTTGATGAAGAACCTCACAGTACAGGGGGAACATCGCTCGAACCAACCCTAGCTCGCATCTATGAAGAACTTCACAGCACAGGGGGAACATCACTCGAGCCAACCCTAGCTTGCGTTGATAAAGAGCCTCACAACACTGAAGGAGTGGTGCTCTGCGCATGTTCCCTAAGACGCGAGACCTCTTTCCTTAAAGCTTTATTTTCTTGCTGAAGAATCTCACCAACCTGGTTGATCTCGGAAGCATTGAGAAGCTTTTCTCTCAATGCATTCACCTCTTCTTTCACTGAAGCACCAACCTCTTCCATCTCCTGGAGCCTGTCCTTCAACTTGGCCACAAGCTCGGACTGATCCTTATACTTTTGATTCCTAGACCTAAGGGATTTGCAAAGCTTAACAAAGGCCTGGCGAACCTGAGGACTCGCATTAGGACCAAGGGTCCTGCCCAACTGAGATGTGGCAGGAATATACTCTTCTACATCAACCAACTACAAGACATAAGAAGAAATCGAAAAGAAAGACAGAATCAGTGCACTGGGAAAAAGAAACCTTTTCATTGATAAGGATTAAAAGTACATCGAGCAACAAAAATAAAGTTTACAGACAGAAAAAAGTGAAAATACAAAGTAATCCTAGAAGACAACTATTCAACAACCTCGGGTTTCCCAGAAGGCGATGGCTGCTTCCATTTGTCAGCATCGGCAGGAGCACTGCACTCAACAGGGGTAACCTCTGTCGACACAGCAAGAGGAATGTCAACAGATATTGTCTGGGAGATAGGGACAGGGACTTCATCCATAGTCGGCTTCGGACCCGGATCATGCTCGTCGAACAGAGGGGAGTCGATATCAACACCAGCAGCCAGGAGGTCCTTCTTCCATCTCTTCTTAAAATTCAGACGGCTAATGTAGCCTATTTGAACCTTAGCATCCTCGTATGCTGCAGCCTAACCAGAATTATACGAGTCTTCCTTGGCAGTGACAGCCTCAGACTCCTTCCTCTTTAGCTCCTCAGATAGCACTATGGTCTCTTCCACAACAACCAGCTTTCTCGAGCAAACCAGGTCGTAGGCCTGACGCAGCTCTTTCAATTCTTTAACTGCCGCATCCTTATCCCGGTTGGCAGTAACAAGAGTCGGGTCGGATGATATCTGAGCAGCATCAACGGCTTTAAAGACAGCCTCCAGCTCTGCACCCTTCACTTCAAGGCTTTATTTTTCTTCTCCAACTCACCATTTCTCTTCACCAGATCATCGCGGGAGCGATAGAGAACGGCGAAGTCAGTCACAAACTGCAAAGAAGGAGAAGACATTAGAAAAAGAAAATGATGGAATTCATTAAAGCATTGGAGAAAAGAGATGGTCTTACCAAGGCCAGCCTTTGACTAGCCTGTAGGGCCAGTTGATTAGACCCCAACGCGCTTTGGCGATCAGCAGGGAGAATAGCTCTCTCGAGCAGCACGGGGTCCAACTAAGGAGAAATTGCGACAGAATCCCCCTCGGGCAGTACAGACACCGGGACTAAGGCCTGAACAGCCTTCGTCCTTGCTTCCACCCTCCTCTTCTCCTCCTCTTTCTCCTTCTCTATCTTCTTCCTCTCCTCTACCCTCTTCTTCTCCTCCACCTTCTTTTTCTCCTCCATCTTCTTCCTCTCTTCTTCTTTTTTTTCTCTCTCTCTCTCACCAGCTCTTCTTCTTTCCTCTTCTTCTCATGCTCCCAAGAAGAAGATCGAGAACCAGTAGCCACGGACCCAGAGCTAGAATTATGCTTCTTCGACCTCTGATCGAGAAGCATGTGGTCTTTATCGTCATCATCCCGAATTAAATTCTTCCTTGGAGGAACCATCTCCTCGCTCGAACTACTAGATGTGCTCAACGATTCTCGAGATTCAGAAACTTCCCCACGATCAAAGGAACTACTACTACTAGAGCTCCCTTCACTCAAATTGCCTGCAGCACCACCTGCGATATTGCTTTTAGAGCTGCTCTCCTCCTCGTCCAACTGGATAGGATCCGCAGGAGTCTCTTCAGAAGTATCAAACTCAGGTATACTGTCCACCGGCCTCGCTATAAAACTGGAGCCAATATTCTTATATTCGATCAGAAAAGCAGTAGATCGAGGATGCTCGCCGTCAGCTAAAGGCTCCCTAATATTCCAGGCCTTTACCAATTCGAAGATACGAACCTCGCTGATAGCAGGTTCCAAATTCTTCGACCTCGCTGAAGACAAAATAGAGAAAAGTCAGAAAGATCACAAGTCAGCAAAAATTAAAAGAGCAGAGCAAAGTCTACCTATGTACTCTTCCCCATAAAAGGGAACAAAGAACCTATCAGACCTCGACCCTTCAAACTGGGGAGAAAACTGCCAATTTCTAGCAAGGAAGCCCTCTTGCCAATAGTCTTTATGGGAATCAGGTAGGTTTACTACCAATACCCTATCAGGACTCGTGGCTTTGAGGTAGAGGACACCAGAACTAGTTCGAGAAAAATAATAGCAAAGGCAGACCTCAGCAAGCCCTAACTTGGTACCATATAATTGATTTATTCTATGGATGCCATTAATTATCTTCCATACATTGGGCGAGCACTGTGAAGGAATAATACTGAAATAGCCAAAGAAGTGCAAGAACAGATCGTTGGGAGGAAAAGTGAGTCCCCCTTGGGAAAGCAACAAAACATGGAGCCAATGGGCATCCTCTATATCTCTAACGTTTCTAGGAGGAAGCACAGCACTCAATATCTACCCACTCTGGGATGTTATAAAACTTCTTAAATTCAGAGACCGACCTATTCCCAATCTTCGCCATCGAAAAACCCTAGAAAACTACAAATTCAAAGAGAAAGTACGAAGAAAAGGCACAGGAGACTTACAAGATGGAAGTTCGACTCGAACGATGAAGAAGCACGAGCCCAAATAACAGGGAAGCAACGAGAATGGAGACTGAGAGAAGAAAGTACGAATTGCTAGAGCTCACAGGGAAGGGAAGAATGCTGGGAAGGTTGAAACGACGAACGAAAAGTAACTATTCTAGAAAACCTTTAAGTATTGCTAATCATAATGCACTGACCTCGAAGCGGATGACGCCAAAATCAGTTCTCCAACATTTGAAGAGTTGAACGAGATACGAAGCAACCATTATGATAAATCATTTAAATTTATTGAGCCCCAAAACATGGCCCAATAAACTTAGGGGCAATTGTGGGTACCCGAAATTAAGATGATGGGCCTAGACTAGTAGCCCAATTCTGGCGGCCCAAAGTCTAGACCCCCCATCTCTTATTTTGAGTATGATCCATTCTCTTCCCACGTTCCCATTAAGGGAGGTTCAAGGGATAGATGGAAGACGTGGGAGAGTCCAACTCCCCCACTTACTAAAATGAACATGTATATATTGAACCCCAAGTCCGGGGCAAAGGACAAGTTGTATTCTCTGTAACCACTCCCCGGAGTATATAGAAATTACATTGACTGCACCACCGTGGACGTAGGCACATCTTTGCTGAACCACGTACATCCTTTGTTGTGTTATTGTCATTTTATATTCCTTACTCTTGCTTAGTGATTGCCTTTCTCCTATCTATTTGTGTTGCATAATAATTGTCACCACAAAAAGCATACTAAGTAACTAACATGTGAGCAAAAATAAGGACTAAATAATGAAATGGATAGAATATCCCACACCCCCAACTTAAAACCTGACATTGTCCTCAATGTGAATTAAGAACCAGGTCAAAGAGAGAAAAATAACGATATTACCCAAAATTGGAGCGATCCCCATAAGAACAAGTTCAAAGAATCTACAAAACAAGTTAGTACCGAGCATAGCAAAAACAAATAAAAAAAAGTTAACTAATTACACTAGACTAAATTAAAAACAAAGAAAGAATAAAAAGATAACTATATACAACCTAATATTTAGGCCTCACACTAACTGTACACTAGAAGTCTAAATAATTGAGGGTCCACCCTAAAAACGATTTGACTTGGAGGATAACCGGTGTACCCTCACATAAAAGCATGCCCTCCGAAAAATATGAATTCCATTTTAATAACGGAAGGCATGTGTAAGGCGTAAGAAAGGAACCATCACCAATTAAAAGTTTTGGAGGGACGACATGGGGTTTGGATTGAACGGGTGATAAAAACAAGTGGGGACCGAGAAAAGCCGAATATCCTCCCAATGATTTTGAAATTGGAATGGGAGACGGCGCACACGAAGGCAAAGATGCGATCGTGGAAGGCGACTCGAGCAAGAACTCCTCATCGGTGAAAAGGTTTAAAACATTAAAGTTTGAAACCAAATCATCGGGTACTTGCGACGGTGTGATAATAGAGAATGAAAATGGGGATGAAAGAAATTCAAACTCATGAGATGAATCATCAGCGTATGAAGTTTGAGTTTCGAACGAAATAATATCATTTTCAACGAAATGTTCTTCTTTGGGGGCCAAAGAAGAAATCATTTCATTGCAAATAGATATTACGTCAATTTCATCCTCACTTTCAATATCTATTATGCAATGGGCAAAGTCTAGAATGGTTTGTTCCAAAGTAGGCACAAGTACCTCATTTGGTTCAAAACATTCCTCGACTTCGAAAGTCTCGGAAGAAAAATCGTCGTCGGACTCAAATAATAAATCCAACTCATGTTCCCATGAACGATTTTCTTCCCGATAACGATTTTCAATTTTCTAATTCTCATACATACGCAAACCCTCACCAAAAGTCATAGGTCGAGGTGAGGATGCATGAAAATGGGAACTTTAAAAATTACCATCGGACTTAAATGAAAACTCATTATTATAGGAATTTTGAAAACTATTGCAATTCATTTCAAAATTCCTATTATAAGGAGGTAATGGCCCAAAATCATTATCATCATCATCAAAATTCTAATAACTCAAATTTTAACTTTCGTTATACTTGCCCAAAGTCGTATTTGAATTTGTTATACTTTGGGATTCTAAGTATTCACCGATAGTCATAGGCTTGCAAGAATTTTGAGAATTATAACAATGATTACCAAAAGAATTGGAATAAGACATGTTTACCCCAAAAATGGCTCGAAGTGGCGGATTCCACAAAGTAAGTGCGCGCGGGAAAAATTCAAGCGTTTCTAAGTGCTCAAATGTGGAAGTCTGGCAAAATATTAGCAAATAATACAAATAGAAAGAAAATACTATGAAATACTAAATCAAATAAAGTCTAAAACAAATTCATCCCCAGCAGCGGCACCATTTTGATCGAGTGCGAAAAGTAGCGCATGTAAAGATTCTAATCGTTGTTTTCGTTTCTCCTACTCAATACAAACAAACCTAAATTACTACTACACTTATGGGGCAAGCACAGCGGTAAGTTGGGTATCAAAAATCCACAGGGACGAGATGCTAGAATTTATATGATTTAATATTCCTAAATAAAAGTGTAAAAGGTGTATTAAAAACTAAAAAGGAAAAAGATGCATAAAAGGGAAATTATTCCATTTTGATCGAGTGCGAAAAGTAGCGCGTTTGAAGACGCTAATCGTTGTTTTCGCTTTGCCTACTCAATACAAACAAACCTAAATTACTACTACACTTGGGGGGCAAGCACAACGGTAAGTCGAGTATCAAAAATCCATAGGGATGAGATGCTAGAATTTATATGATTTAATATTCCTAAATAAAAGTGTAAGAGGTGTATTACAAACTGAAAAGGAAAAATATGCATAAAAGGGAAATTATTATTCTAGGCAAGGGTATTGAAACTAGATTAACAAAGCGATAAAACTATAGGTTGCGTCAAATATCCCTCACCCGAGTTAATTTGTATAAAATGGTTACCTGGGTATACGAGTTATTACAAATGCGTCTCGTTTTGATTGTTAACTAAATCAAGTGTTGTCATGCCCCTAAATCCTCAAAAAGGCCTAATAAGATTTTGGCGTCAACAAATATCCCGAAAATTACGCGCGAAAGGTCGTAAGCAGGGGACATACATGATATGCCTCGTCAAATCTCCTTGGCGTAATAACTAGGACAACGCACCCGAAATAAACCCGTAAACACCGTCACTAAAGCCAAGCAACGCATCAACTCGAGTGAGTTCAATTCAAACACAACCTAATTTAAATTAGCTAGAAAGCATCATAAAAACGCGATAAATGAACACGGTAAAAAAACGCGATAAATCTACACTAGAAAGCACGAAAAGAAAGAATGTAAACTAATTAACAAAGCATGTAAACCTAATTAATCAAAGCAGGAATTAATGGAAAACAACTATATTAATGGGGAGGGTGAATGAATAGTCAACTTACAAAACCAAAAGTGTGTCAATCCAATAGGAAATGAAGAAGAACTAACCAAAAACCCTCAAACCCTAAGCTACTCTATCTTCTAAAACTATCCTAAAACATGTATCTGTTTATTAAAACAAAAGTTGTATTTATACTAAGTTGGAATAAGTAAAGAAAAGAAAAGAGAAAAGAAAAGAAAAGGCAAAATATCTGCTGAAAACAGGGGATCCCTTTGGTCGATCGATCGATCATGAACAAAATATCGACTGTCGATAAGGATCGATCGATCGATCGATCCTTTTGATCGAATGATCGATCAAGAAGGGCAGAATCAAGGCATCTACTGCATTCCTCTTTTCCTTCCTCTTATCCTCCTCTTTTGGTTTCATTATTTTTCCCTCCGCTGAAATCGTCGTAACTTCTTCATACGGACTCGGAATCGCGCACCGTTCACAGCCACGCGAAGCTAGCGAGGAGGGATACAACTTCCATAAATGTTGGTCCAGGTGCCCAATCTGTGAAATGACTAAAATTCCCTTGAACGTGCGACTGTGTACAGAAATCGAGCGAAATGCATTCAAACTTCACACTTAGCATCTAATTACCTATAAAAGCTCAATTAACCCCTGTAAAACATATGAACGTAGAAATACGAGCATGTCTGGTTAGCGATCATAAATAAAGGGAATAAGATACCCGAGGGGGCTAAAATGAGTCCGTTCAGAGGATGAAATACGCAATATTTGCATATCATCACTTTTCTTAGGACGTAGTCCCCAACTTCGAATGCTCTTGGATTGACCTTCTTGTTGTAGTGCTTTGCTAGATGTTGATGATAGCCTACTAGTTTCACTAGAACTAGCTCTCTTTATTCCTCATCTAGGTCAAGTTCAGCGAGCAATGCTGCATCGTTCTAGCCTTGGTCGACCAGGGTGGACCTCGCGGTGGGGAGGCCGGCTTCCAAGGGGATGATTGCTTCCATACTGTATGTCAGTGCGAATGGGGTTTCCTCGGTTTCTGATCGTGGGGTAGTGCATTAGGCCTATAGGATGTGTGGCAACTCGCTCACCCATGCCCCCTTGTCTCTCTCCAATCGTTTTTTCAATCCATCAATCATTATTTTATTGGAACCTTCAGCTTGTTCGTTGCTCTGAGGGTATGCCACCGAGCTGAAATGGTGCTTGATCCCGTGTTCGTTACAAAAACCCTGAAAGAGGCCACTTTCGAACTGGGTTCCATTATCAGTGATGATGGTCCTGGGGATCCCAAAGCGGGTGATAATGTTTTTCCATATGAATCTCATCATATCCGCGTCTCTGATGTTTACTAGCGGCTCTGCCTCTATCCATTTGGTGAAGTAGTCTGTCGCGATCAATAAATACTTGCAATTACCGGTAGCAGTAGGAAGAGGGCCTACGATGTCCATTCCCCATTGGGCGAAAGTCTATGGGATAGTAAGTGACTTTAGGTCGCTGGCCGATTGGTGAACCATATATCCCAGAATCCTTCTGCATGTACGGCCACCAGTAGCCTTCCTTCATTGCTCGAAAAGCCAACGACCTCCCCCAATATGACTCCCACAGATTCCCTCATGGAGCTAGTGCAAAACTTGCTCGACGTCCTTCGGGTGAACGCATTGGAGGTATGAACCAGTAAAATATCTCTTATACAGTTTGCGCTCAGGAGATAAGTAAAAACGAGCGGCTTTGACTCTTATCTGATGAGCAGCCTTCTTATCGTCTGACAGGGCACCATCTTTCAAATAATCCCTTAAGGGGTCCATCCAGTTGGGGGATAACTCAACCTGGAGAATGTGACCTATGTTTGGCAGTTCGTCAATCCGATTAATACCTGGCTGGGCGAGGAAGTCGATCGGAATTATTCTCTTCAGGTCAAAATTGATCGCTAAGCTCAAGGCCGCTAGGGCGTCAGCATGGATGTTCTGTCTTTGGGGAAACTGTTGGACACTGACTTGTTCAAAGTTAGACATTAGTTTCTTCATTGTGGTGAGGTATGTTGCCATTCTCTTATCCCTCGCGTTGAAGTTTCCACTTATCTAGTTGGAGACCAGTTGTGAGTCTTCGAATACTTGGAGTTATCTTGCCCCCAGTACCTGTGCCTTCTGTAGTCCTGCTATTAATGCTTCATATCTACTTTGTTGTTGGAGGCTTCAAATCCAATCCTGATTCCTTGCTCGATGATTGCACCTTCAGGGGTAACCAACATGATGCCCACTCTTGCCCCTTTGGAGTTGGAGGCTCCGTTAATGAAGAGTCACTAAACACCTTGCGCTGAGTCGTCTTCCCTTAAACCAACAGGTTGAAGTTCATCGCAAGGATGTTCTTCTGTAAATTTTGCGATGAAGTCGGTAAGGACTTATCCCTTGATTGCATTCTTTGGCTGAAACTGAATATCAAATCACCCGAGCTCGACTGACCACTTTGATAGTCTGCTGGACAGATTTGCTTTTTACAAGACTACTTTAAGGTGGTGTGATGTAAGGACGATGATAGATTGATCTTCGAAGTAATGTTTTAATTTTCTCGAGGATACCGCTAGTGCAAACGCGAGCTTTTCCAGTGGTAGGTATCGTTGTTCGGCGTCCAAAAGAGTCTTACTCGCGGAATAGACTGGGGGCTGGATTCCCGTTCTTTCGCATACTAGTGCAAAACTGACAGCGTGGCCAAAAACTGCGAGGTATAGGTACAAGAAATCATTCTCTTGAGGTATTATGAGCAAGGGTGGTGTGCTGAGGTAAGCTTTGAGCTCCTCTAATTCCTTCGAGCAATCCTCATTCCGCTCCACATTTTTGTTTTTCGTCAATAACTAGAAGAATGGATGGCACCTTTTGGATGACTTCGAGATGAATCGATTTAGGGCAGCGAGCATTCCTATGAGCTTCTGCACGTCACTTATCGTACGGGGGGACTGCAACTTATTGATGTCATCAATTTGGTCCGAGTGGGCTTCAATGCCTCTCTCGCTAACCAAGTACTCGAGAAATTTTCCTGACTGGACACCAAAGGAACACTTACTTGCATTGAGCTTCATTCGGTATTTCCTGAGGATTTTGAAGGTGCTTGATAGGTCTGAGAGGTGTTCTTATCTATGTCTACTCTTGATGAGCATATCATCGATGTAAACCTCCATGGTGTCTCCCATTTGGTCCTTAAACATTTTGGTGACCAACCGCTGGTAGGTTACTCCTGTGTTTTTTAGCCCAAAGGGCATGACCTTGTAACAATACAACCCGACGGTGGTGATGAATGATGTCTTATCTTGATCTGGCTCATGTCAAGGGATTTGGTGATACTTGAAGTATGTATCCAGGAAAATCATTCTTTCATGAGCTGTTGTGGTGTCCACTAACTGGTCGATCTTTGGGAGAGGAAAGTTGTCTTTAGGGCACGCCCTGTTAAGGTTAGTGAAGTCAATACAGACTCTCCATTTCCATTTCTTTTTGGGACCACTACTTGGTTGGACGACCATTTAAGGAATGGAACTTCCCATATAGATCCTACATCCAGCAGCTTCTCCACTTCCTTCTCCATAGCCTTATCCTTCTCGGGTGCAGTTCGTCGCGCCTTTTACTTGATTGACTTGAAAGCTGGGTCAACGTGCAACCGATGATAAACCACACTGGGATCAATCCCAGGCAACTCTTAGGGTTCCTTTGTGAAAACATCCAAGTTATTCTACAAAATTACTATTAGTTCCTTCTTCTCTCGATCTGTGAGAGAGGCTCCGATCAATAACATCCTATCTTTCTTACTGTCGCCGGATATGACCTCCTCCAGGTTCTCAATGACCCGCTCAGAGGGGAGGAGCCTGGTCTCCTCCACTCAAGGTCTTCCATATTTTAGCTGTTATTTAGAAGGTATCAAGCCTTCCTGTTCTCCAACCTTCTCCTTGGCCTCCTCGACCTTCTTCTCCGGCTTTGGGCGGATCGCTGCTATAAAGCACTTTCTCATCATCATCTGATCTCCATTGATCTCCATCACTCCTCTCTCGGTCACATAGTTGAGTTTCTGGTGGTAGGTAGAGGGGACGACCTTCATCACATGTAGCCACCCTTTGCCAAGGATAGCCTGGTGAGGTGAGTAAATGTCGACCACCAGAAACTCGATCATTTTGGAGACACTTCTTGTCATTACTGGCAGTACAATCTTTCCCAAAGGGATGGTCACTTTACTAACGAAGCCAACTAGAGGGAGAATGTATTCCTTTAAGTCGATGATGCTTAACTTTAATTTTCTGAGTTGGTCAAGATACATTACTTCGGATGAGTAACCATGGTCGACGAGCAACTTGTTTACATCGTAGTTAGTTATCCTGAGTGTAATGATCAAGGCATCATGATGTGGGATCCTCACTCCCACTAGGTATTCATCCGTGAACATGATGTGTTTATTGTAGTCGATGTCATCTGCTCGCTGACGCTTTCCTCTCCGCATTTTAGCTGGATCAATTTGAAAAGCTTGCATTATTTCCCTAAGCTTTTTAACCTCCATCCGAGATGAGTTTCCTTGAATCTACTTTAGATTAGATGCCCCATGAATCACTGCGAACTCATGGCCAACATCTTCCTCGAGCACGTTGTCGGTCCTTGGGTCTCCATTGGCAACGGCCTTCTCTGCCTTCTTCTTAACAAATTCGTTCAGATGTCCAGTTTGGACAAACTCTTCAAGGTGAGACTTGAGAGCCTTGCAGTGCTCGGTTTTGTGCCCACCCTCTTTGTGGAAAGCACATCTTAGCGCGTTATTCCTCTTTGAGGGATCTCCTACCATCTTTATGGGCCACTTAACGAATGGCTCATCCTTGATCTTTGCTAGGATCTTGTAGATTGATTCTTTAAAGACAGTGTTTACTGCTTGAAATTCTTTTGAAGCATCGTTTTTGTTTTTGATCTTGGAGCCAATCTTGCCCCCGTTTTTTTTTCCTTTCTTCTGGTTCTCAGCTTTGTCGCTACTCTTACCGGTGAACTTGGCGCAACCATTCTCCCCTGCGCTGAGGCGGGTCACATCCTCAACCTTGGCGTATTTTTTAATGTGAGCTATTAGGTCGTCAATGGTCGTGGGCTCCTTCTTAGTGAGGGACTAGTGCAAGAGGTTGGAGCTGGGTAGGCCAATCTTAAAGGATGCCACATCGACCTGCTCCGAGCAGTCCCCGACCTTGTTGAATAACTCCTAATATCTTTTTGCACAGTCTTCGAGTCTCTCCTCGGGCATTTTATTCATTGTCAATAAGGCATCTATCCTCTTTGGATGGGAGCTGCTGGTAATGAAGCAAGTTGTGAAGAGCTCTGACAGGGACTCAAATTTCCTGATGGATCTATGAGGGAGTCTCTCAAACCACTTCTAGGCCACATCGTACAAGCTCGAAGGAAAGACCCCGCACATTAATGCATCCTTATGGTTCCAGAGGGTCATGGTCTGCCTGTACTTCCTAACATGGTCAATAGGATCGGTCTTTCCATCGTAGATCTTGAATCTGGGAATCGCGAACTTCTTGGGGGCTTTTTCTTCTTCTTCTATCTCCCTTGAGAAAGTGGATTTCATCTGGGTCCTGAGAGCTCGCTTGGCTAGCTCTCTGGTTGATCTGGCACCCCGATGGGCTGGGTACTGGTCCATTTCTCTCCGAACCAAATTCTGTATGTCATCATTTCCTCGAGCTAGGTGTAACACCCCGCCTAATTAAATACCGGGTGGCCAGTCCCATACCAAATTGAAACAGAATATACAGTTGGCTCATTCTTAGCATCACTGTCGAAAACATTTACAACTCACCCAATACCCAATTAAGCTGGTGTTAAAAACTTTTCAAATTTTAATTTAACAAAATCCATTTCCAGTTTAAGAATAACACAACACATTTTATTCTACAACACTGATAACCAAATAGATAACACAAAAGAATTTGAATGCAATTGTAATAAACATTCCCAAATAATATTAATCCATTACAGTAATCCCAACAATATCAAATGTATTAAAAAGACACGAATACAATAGTATTTGACCTCGATAGAAAAGATAACTGAAATCCTTTGGGCGACATGCCCTAACTAAGAATACTGTGAATCAAATGAAGATAGGCGTCTAAGCAAAACTCCATAAATCCATAGCCTGTCAAAATCCGCTAAGGTTGGTGTCCCTGTTGCTGGACACCAGATATAGAGATACAATAGAAGAGAAAATATGCAAGGAAACGGGTCAGAGCCCGAATGTGTAGATGATTTTTTTAAAACAACAAGTATTTAACAAGTGCAATAAAGCATTTATTATGTACATGTTATATCCAACTCTCACTTGCTATTCTCACCTCTCAACTAAAGTGCACACTTAACGTTTCCTATTAACCTCCTAGTTAATGGTTCCTCCTTTCTAGTCTCCATATTATAATTCCATTCCCATATCATAATCCCCGTATGTCCCATACCATACGTCACATTAATATTCATTTACATTTCTCCTTTATATGATTAGTTTCTAATTAACATAAATCATTACTCATTAATATGAATCGTTTCTCATTAACATGAGTTAAGCTTTTCAATTCTATAAGCATAAACATTCATTAACTTAATTCCATTATCTTTCTCTATTCACCGTTATCTACAATTATCACCGTAGATAGATTTAACCACAATATATTTATTCAATCATTTAATCCATTATATATATATATTCATATATAATACGGCACCCCGAGTCACAGCTGCGGTGCAATGCATTACTCTGCTATCATGTCCCATCATCGCAGGTCGCCGAATAGGGGACTAAAGGTTCGGTAAGATTCCACGAACCACAAACAACAACAAACAAATTGGAGGCGAACATAGTTCTCGTATCCATGGGTCATGCACATACCTACGTACCCACAGTCAGCGGACTTATCAACTCCCCGATAATTCTTTCATAGACCTATGTTCTCGAGCGACAAATCAAAGATCCCATGGATTCATCAGGATATGACTGCCCTCACGCGCAAACCTCCCACCGATAGCAAGTAAGCTAGGTATGTCATACACATAAATCATCAATCAATCCAATAGGCATTATCATACCTATAATATAATATCAATAAGGTAATATCACTACCCTAAGATAATTCCCATACGTATCATTATATCTCTTTTAAATTCCACGTATCATATCTTTACTTCATAATTTAATTATCCTCGCATCCTATAACATCTCTCCACTCCCGACGTCGTTAAGGTTCATGCGCGGAGCGTCTCACAAAGCGAAATCCAAACAAAGAACCCCTCCAATACACTACTACTTAACTTTGTCGATCGAGGAGGTCCGACAACTTCAACTATGCGATCGGGATAACCTCATACCTTCTTTCAACCAAATGTGTTCTAAACTCCCATCTCTATCCAGGAGACACACCAGTACGCTCTTGTATTACACTCCGTCCTTGCGAAATCAATATTGAGCTTAAACTCAGTCCTTGATGTTCAAATTGTAACCCTAAGGCTACCCTCACTCAATACACAAGATTTAAATAGGTTTTCCTCAACATATATTCAGTAAGAATTCACTAATATCCTACTGGTCCATAACATCATTTCTCCCGAATTACTACGAGTTTAGTTCTCCTTTTAATTAAGGTTAAAATTGATAGTTTCAAATCTCTTATAAACACATCTTCTTTCACTTTGGATTAAACCCTCTTGTAAACTTAAGGATACCCAGGTGTTATATTCAATCACCCCTACTGGTCCTATCCTTAATCCTCAAGCAAACCAATTATAATCCAACAAATGAATCTAGCAACTGAAATTTCTTTAATTTAATTATCATCATTCTAATCAATTTAAATCCCAATCAAATCAATTCAAATCTTATCTAGGTCTTACTGATCTCCTCTAAGTCCCATAATATCCCATTAACAATCACCAAAAATCTACCAAAGTTTTGGGATAAGAACCAACATTAAAAAGAAACAACATCATGAATTCTCATATTTTAAATACTCAGAAAAATCAGATCCAAAAATTATTCAAATCATCAATCCGACTTCAGATTTGGATTTTACACGAAAAATTGAGTCAGGTATGTGTTTTGAGTTTCTCTTAAATCTTATCCAAATGCACTCAAAAAGAAGATCTAAACATTCCAAATTGGCTCTTCTCATTCCACTCGTTTTTGCCTCTTTTTCCAGAAAATTATCAACATATTATCTTCAAGAACACTAAATTATTTTCAGAATTTCTTCCACAGATTGATGAATATTTCTTGGATTACTAACTACCTACAACATGAGTTTAATTCCTATATATTTCATACTTCCAGAAATCCATTACTACATTTTTATCTTCCAAACATGAAAAATCATCTCTTTTCATAATTATTCTAACATGGACAATATACGAACTTAAGTTGCAAATATCAAACACTTGCCTTTAATGAAGATCTGATCCTTTGGAGTTGAATAACACAGGTGGTGATGGTGGTGGTGACCTTTGACCTTTGGTTCTCCTCCTTCCCAAGCAAACTTCTTATTATTTCCAAGCAACCTTCCATTCTTTCTAAGAAGATGACTTTTAAATTTTGTGTAGAAGAGATGAAATGAACCTACATACACTAATCTCCAAATACTTATAATAAGACAAAACCCGAAATCACTATTCATCCCCCTTGTAAAAATAACCAAAATGCCCTTTTGGGTTGTCTTTTCATTTCCAAATGACCCGAGACCCAAATCCAACATCCAAATAGACTTTTCTGACTATTTCAACCCTTCCGGACGCAACGACGCAGTCGAAATGACTATAAGGTCGATAGAAAATAAATTTCCTTTTTAATTTAATAAATTAGTCCCGAAACGTCCCATACCGCGTCTGACTAAAAATATAAATTACCGAATTTATATCATACAGTCATATCAATGACATCACATTCATATATTACCTAAATATCTTTAAGTAATATCCAGAATCATCCATTTTAATATCCACCGTCCGGATAAAACCCGAATGAATTAATTAATAATAAAATCCAATTAATCCATTAATTTAAAATATAACCCATTTTAAAAGTCATTTAAAATTACGGGGTATTACATACTTCCCCCCTTATAACAGAATTTCGTCCCGAAATTCAGGAATATAAATCATACCGGTAAGGTCAACTCCGACTATACATCTCACATCGCAAGAAACCTAAAACGTACCGCCCATACAGTACATTAACGAAAACCCCTATCGATGTTATACGCCAAGCCTCACCATATAGTTTCAACTGAATCGAATTTAAACTTTACCCAATCTTCCTTATACCATTCACGTAACCAAGTTCAGAAAAATAATCCTCAATGATCAAGTAAATACATCATGAAGTCACAACTACCCACTCTTTCACAATTATGAAAACTACTACCATTCAACCATCCAGGGCACCCATACACCCTATCGTACCACTTTCATTATAATATTTGTCGCAAAGGTTACAAACTCATATACTAAGGACCTAACTTATTTCGACTCCCAACGGTTATTAGTTTCATGCGTGGGGTGTCTCGCAAGCGAAATTCAAACAAGGAACCACCCTGATACACTACTTCCTAAAGTAGTCGGTCATCGAAACTCCTAAGGTCCTTATTCAATAGTGTATAAAAATTTGGTTTATCGAAAAAAAAATATCAGGTTTATCAATTTAAACAAAAAAAATTTAGGTTTTATTGATTTCAAATAGAGTGTACTCATCTACTCTTCTCTAGAAGACAAGATGCTGGTTAATAGTAGTACATACGCTCTCGTATACCACGAGTCAATGCATGCCGATAGTCACATCATGCTCGGACATGCCCAAAGTAAGAAATCTCATGATAAAAATCAAACCCACGTGATAACATGTAATATACAGGTGTCTCACACCCCTCAGTGAGTCTACGTAAATAACGATGCTATTGTCAAAGTTTAGCAACCCATTTTCCCATATAATATTAATCGCTACAAAAATCAATATACGCCTTATAATTCCTTAGATATAGAACATACCCTCATTCGTGGGTGGTGGTTGTTGAATCCCACTATTATAACTTTGCTCTGATAAGTCAAGAAAAATTTTACCCCAAATTTTCAGTTCTAGTTAACCACACTCCACTATATGCCTAAGCCTTTGAATATATTGCCTTTGTTAGGTAACACACACAATTCCCGCATTTCAAGAACTTCTACTGATGTCTCTCCTCAATTTTCCATAATAGGGGTGACCTCGACTACGGTCATCATACTCGAACATACTTCATAACCTCCTAAGTACGATCTCCGCTATCCGTCCAATGGCCCTCATCTTCCATACGTACGTAATGAAAGATTCCCCAATAAATGTTGGCGAATTTTATAGTTCAACCCATCAGTGAACATTAGGACTCTCCTCTCCTCAGTAGGTACTTCAGCTGGTACCAAATTAGTTAATCGCGTAAACTCTTCCTCATATTCCACCACAGTTTTCGCTCCCTGTTTCAAATCAAGTAGCTTCCGCCTCATCTCTGTCTTGATGGCGAAAGGAAAATACTTCCCATCAAACCGTATCCAAAAATATTGGATAGTCATTATGTCCCTCTCCTCCATAGTGGTCGTAGCTTCCCACCATTGCAAAGCTGCCCCTACTAGCCTGAATGTAGCTAGTATTGGATGTTGAACCTCAGTGCATTCAATCATTATCACGTGCCGTTGGATATCTTTCTTCCATTGGCTAGCAGTCACAACATCTGATCCTCCCTGAAACTCAGGTGGGTGCGCTTTCTGAAAGGCATCCCTCGCTCGTTCCAATGCAGTAGGAAACACTTTCCCTTGCGCGGGTGGCACAACCGGTGCCGGTGCTGGAGCCTGCTGAACAGCAGCTAAAGTTGCATTGACTGCCTGAGCGACAATTGCAGCAACTTCGGCCGCAGTCATCGTACCTTTGTAGGCGTAAATAGAAAAGCAATAATCCTACTCATAGGGATCTACATCAAAGAACGCTAAGCTGAAAACACAGTAAGCCGTATAAATCCTAAAGGACACTAGAACCTGATGCTCTGATACCACCTGTAACACACCGCCTAATTAAATATCGGGTGGCCAGCCCCATACCAAATTGAAACAGAATATACAGTTGGCTCATTCTTAGCATCACTGTCGAAAACATTTACAACTCACCCAATACCCAATTAAGCTGGTGTTAAAAACTTTTCAAATTTTAATTTAACAAAATCCATTTCCAGTTTAAGAATAACACAACACATTTTATTCTACAACACTGATAACCAAATAGATAACACAAAAGAATTTGAATGCAATTGGAATAAACATTCCCAAATAATATTAATCCATTACAGTAATCCCAACAATATCAAATGTATTAAAAAGACATGAATACAATAGTATTTGACCTCGATAGAAAAGATAACTGAAATCCTTTGGGTGATATGCCCTAACTAAGAATATTGTGAATCAAATGAAGATAGGCGTCTAAGCAAAACTCCATAAATCCATAGCCTATCAAAATCCGCTAAGGTTGGCATCCCTGTTGCTAGACACCTGATATAGAGATACAATAGAAGAGAAAATATGCAAGGAAACGGGTCAGATCCCGAATGTGTAGATGATTTTTTTTAAAACAACAAGTATTTAACAAGTGCAATAAAGCATTTATTATGTACATGTTAGATCTAACTCTCACTTTCAATTCTCACCTCTCAACTAGAGTGCACACTTAACGTTTCCTATTAACCTCCTAGTTAATGGTTCCTCTTTCCTAGTCTCCATATTATAATTCCATTCCCATATCATAATCCCCATATGTCCCATACCATACGTCACATTAATATTCATTTACATTTCTCCTTTATATGATTATTTTCTCATTAACATGAATCATTACTCATTAATATGAATCGTTTCTCATTAACATGAGTTAAGCTTTTCAATTCTATAAGCATAAACATTCATTAACTTAATTCCATTATCTTTCTCTATTCATCGTTATCTACAATTATCACCGTAGATAGATTTAACCACAATATATCCATTCAATCATTTAATCCATTATATATATATTCATATATAATACGGCACCCCAAGTCACAGCTGCGGTGCAATGCATTACTCTGCTATCATGTCCCATCATCGCAGGTCGCCGAATAGGGGACTAAAGGTTCGGTAAGATTCCACGAACCACAAACAACAACAAACAAATTGGAGGCGAACATAGTTCTCGTATCCATGGGTCACGCACATACCTACGTACCCACAGTCAGCGGACTTATCAACTCCCCGATAAGTCTTTCATAGACCTATGTTCTCGAGTGACAAATCAAAGATCCCATGGATTCATCAGGATATGACTGCCCTCACGCGCAAACCTCCCACCGATAGCAAGTAAGCTAGGTATGTCATACACATAAATCATCAATCAATCCAATAGGCATTATCATACCTATAATATAATATCAATAAGGTAATATCACTACCCTAAGATAATTCCCATACGTATCATTATATCTCTTTTAAATTCCACGTATCATATCTTTACTTCATAATTTAATTATCCTCGCATCCTATAACATCTCTCCACTCCCGACGTCGTTAAGGTTCATGCGCGGAGCGTCTCGTAAAGCGAAATCCAAACAAGGAACCCATCCAATACACTACTACTTAACTTTGTCGATCGAGGAGGTCCGACAACTTCAACTATGCGATCGGGATAACCTCATACCTTCTTTCAACCAAATGTGTTCTAAACTCCCATCTCTATCCAGGAGACACACCACTACACTCTTGTATTACACTCCGTCCTTGCGAAATCAATATTGAGCTTAAACTCAGTCCTTGATGTTCAAATTGTAACCCTAAGGCTACCCTCACTCAATACACAAGATTTAAATAGGTTTTCGTCAACATATATTCAGTAAGAATTCACTAATATCCTACTGGTCCATAACATCATTTCTCCCGAATTACTACGAGTTTAGTTCTCCTTTTAATTAAGGTTAAAATCGATAGTTTCAAATCTCTTATAAACACATCTTCTTTCACTTTGGATTAAACCCTCTTATAAACTTAAGGATACCCAGGTGTTATATTCAATCACCCCTATTGGTCCTATCCTTAATCCTCAAGCAAACCAATTATAATCCAACAAATGAATCTAGCAACTGAAATTTCTTTAATTTAATTATCATCATTCTAATCAATTTAAATCCCAATCAAATCAATTCAAATCTTATCTAGGTCTTACTGATCTCCTCTAAGTTCCATAATATCCCATTAACAATCACCAAAAATCTACCAAAGTTTTGGGATAAGAACCAACATTAAAAAGAAACAACATCATGAATTCTCATATTTTAAATACTCAGAAAAATCAGATCCAAAAATTATTCAAATCATCAATCCGACTTCAGATTTGGATTTTACACGAAAAATTGAGTCAGGTATGTGTTTTGAGTTTTTCTTAAATCTCATCCAAATGCACTCAAAAAGAAGATCTAAACATTCCAAATTGGCTCTTCTCATTCCACTCGTTTTTGCCTCTTTTTCCAGAAAATTATCAACATATTATCTTCAAGAACACTAAATTATTTTCAGAATTTCTTCCACAGATTGATGAATATTTCTTGGATTACTAACTACCTACAACATGAGTTTAATTCCTATATATTTCATACTTCCTGAAATCCATTACTACTCCATTTTTATCTTCCAAACATGAAAAATCATCTCTTTTCATAATTATTCTAACATGGACAATATACGAACTTAAGTTGCAAATATCAAACACTTGCCTTTAATGAAGATCTGATCCTTTGGAGTTGAATAACACAGGTGGTGATGGTGGTGGTGACCTTTGACCTTTGGTTCTCCTCCTTCCCAAGCAAACTTCATTTTCTTTCCAAGCAACCTTCCACTCTTTCTAAGAAGATGACTTTTAAATTTTGTGTAGAAGAGATGAAATGAACCTACATACACTAATCTCCAAATACTTTAAAAAACATTATTTTTATATTTATATATTTGATATATCATAATTAGAATTAGATTAGATAAGAAAAACAAGGGCATAACTTATTTTCCTTTTAACATAACTAAAGATAAAGATTAATTTTTCCGCTTCATTTCCTTCATTTACTACACTCACGTAATACTCGATGTCAGTAAATAGAGTAATAAAGCAACTCATCGGGAGGCAATTAGACCCACATATATAAGTTATTTTTAAAACATATTTCATATTTCTTTGTGCTATTAATTCTTATGAAACAAACTACAATATCGTGCACCTTTAGGAGTATATTAAGATCATATGATAATTTACTATACACATTGTGTTAAAAAGGTCCTCCAACCGTATATTAAAATATAAAAATGTATAAAATTTATGTACATTTTTATTCAAACTACATAGCCACATTTTATTATTCGTTATCTCTCTCCAGTTATACAGTTATCTTACTTTCCCCATTAACTTCGATCTCCAAATTTTACTCCCAATGCTATACATTATTGGTTATTTTTGTTTATGTATTGAAAGTTGAAATTCATGATTGGAGCGCAAAATAATTAAAGGTTTAAAATTAATTTGCTACATCAAGTTTGCACACACAAATCACTATTAGGACTGGAGATTCTTTGAACAACTATAATTAACAAATAATTAAATGGTATGTCAATCACGTTTAAATAAATAATATATCAAGAAAACTGCACACATTATTTATAATTTACAACTATAATTAACAACTTTCAAAGATTTCAAGTTACACCAAGGCTTTTCAGAGAAGTATTGTAAGTATTTGTTTGAGATTTTTCATTTTGTTGCTTTTATTTTTCTCATTTGAAGTTAGCTGTTGGGGGGGCGGGGGGGACAATGTTTCAGGATTTTTGTTCTAATATATAATTTTTCTCTGTTTTGTTTTTTTTATCGATGGATTAAGTGTTGAATGGATACTTATATATCCTACTTAGTTTGTGATATAGTTATTCATTATAATGGAAAATGAGTTCTTATTGAAGAATGTGGATAGTGATAAGGTATATTAGTTTCACTACCACCTTGTTTCAATTGCCAAAGTGTGACCATTGAGAAGTCACTCATATATTTTGTAAAACGTGTGAGGATGGAAATAAATGAGGACTCAAACCTTCTTACAATAACCCTAATTTTTGGTAAATAATTAAATTTTGATAATTTGAGTACAAGTTATTTTCATATTATACGGAATATGGCACCAAGATATTAGTTATTAAGGTAAAATTACTACTATTGAGGTAAAAGTGTAATTGGTGTGGGCTAATAAATGTAAGTATACAAGAAGTAATTTTAAAGTGCCAATTTATAAAAAGGTGATATTATAAGGAAGCTTAATGATCTAATAGGGTAAAATTAAATTGGTTAGATTATAAGAACTTATTCCATACCGTTGATACAAAAATTAGTCAACCGATGTGGACCAGTTATGTGAAGACACGTGTCATCCAACATGGCATAATTATATACACCGAGCAACTTAACATGCCGAGCTACTCAGAATACCGAGCTACTCAGTATATCGAGCAACTATTTAGGAAGACCAAATGACCAGGGCGAATTCAATGACCATTCTTACTATGTAATGATACATATGCCCATTTAATGACTGCGTATTATCTATTCACAATTGGCAGCCCAAGGGCTATAAATACGTTGTAATACCCACACAACAAGGGGGGAAATTTTTTAGCGAACCTCATTAAGATAAGAAGCAAGACACCCAGCAATACAAGATAGTGGATGTAGGCCATTTTCATTAAGGTTGAACCACTTTAAAAATCACTCATCTTATTTCTTTATTCATATTTATCTGTGATTAATTAATTATATCAAATCTAATTTTTTACATCAACAGTTGGCTCCGTCTATGGGAAAGACTATACGTAGCATTTTTCACTAAACACTCATAAAAAATGGATAATATCCCAGAATCTTGCAACAGGAACAATGATGGGAATCCCCCAAATCCTTCGGCTCCTCTAAATACATAAGATCTCACTGGGATCTTGATAAATCTAGCCAAGGGACAAACAGCCATGCAGGAAATCATGCGACAGTTCGCCCAAACTGTCCAAAATAGAGGATCTACCCAGTCAGGACAACGCAGCATTCGTAGAAGCATGCGTCCACCATCCTCAAGATCTAGGAACACTGAAGTTCGTCATGTCAGGAATTCAAGTGATCCATCTTATCACCCTAGCTTAACCTCACCTGTAAGAGTTTTAGATTCTCAGGAAGATGTTACTCTAGTTCCAGAATGAACAAGTGCCTTGGAAAGGTTGAGTAGAGTCTCTCCGTTCGATCGTTTGGGCCCTAGGAGGAACAAAAATCCTCCTTGGATTGCATCGAGAAATTCTCAAAGACCAAATGATTTAAGGGAAGGCTCAGCCCAGTCACATCCCAGTTCCAGGAAGGTAGCTCGTACAGAAAGATCCCAAGAGGATAATTCTGCGCGATCTGTTGCTCGGGCAAACAAACCAGAGGCTGGAGACGATGCAGGGAAGGGTTCGATTCAGAGATTGGAAGACAGATTAGGGGAGATGGCTAAGTCCAAAAACCCTCTCCAAATAACCTTTATCATAGGATCTCCATTTGTACAAGAAATTGTGGATTTCCTAACACCATCAAAATTTAAGGCTCCTGTGGTCGCGCCTAAATATGATGGCAAAACCAATCCTGTTATCCACATAGAGCAGTATCAAGTTGCAGCGGATATCTACGCGGTCCTAGATGAAATGAGGTGCAGGGAATTCTTAGGAACCATCATTGGATCTACTCAGATATGGTACAATAGCCTTCCTCGGGGGCAGATCACAACTTTCCATCAGCTGGCTGAGCTCTTCATAGGTAATTTTTATTTTGGTGCAAAGCCGGTTAAAAGGGTAGCATATCTGTTGGGCGTTAGACAAAAGGAAGGAGAAAGCACCAAGGACTATATCACTCATTTTAACAACGAGAAATTGGAAGTCATTGACTATGAGGAAAAGATAGCCATCACGGCTCTCATGAGTGGGCTTTTACCAGATAAGCTGTACTACACCCTGGCCAAAGATCCTCCCAAATCTATGGTTGAATTGATGGCCAAAGTAGCCAAAATTATGAATGCCGAAGAAGATATGACTGCGAAGAAAGTGCCGAGGCAAGGGCTGAAGCTAAAGCTGAAGGCAAATCGGAAAGGAAAGATCACAAGCATAATGGTGGGAGTAGGCAGTCGAAAGGCAAAGAAGCATTAGACCACATGAGGAGATATGCAAATTATACTCCCTTAAAGGTGGATATAAACCACATTCTGGAAAAGATTAAGAACAGCGAGGAACTGAATTGGCCAGGAAAACTGAAGTCAGCCCCTAAAAAAGGGACAAATTTAAGTATTGCGAGTTCTATAAAGATCACGGTCACATGACCAAGCAATGTATAACTCTCTAAAATGAGATAGAAGCACTCATTAGACGAGGAACGCTGAACAAGTACGTTGATCGCCAGAATGGTGATAGGACCAACAATAGAACTCGACGGAGGTCCAAGTCTCCTTACCGACTAAGAGATGATAAGAAAAGGGACTGTAAAGACGACCTGAAGATGACCCCGATCTCCCTAAAAGGCCAAGACAACCTGAGCATGAGGTATTTTCAATTCGTTTTGGTTACTTCGATTGTAACATGATTACAGGTGGAGATATAGGAGGGGGTGATCATACCGTCGAGAGAAAATCTTACCTCATTGAGGCATAAGCTTATTCTTATATACAACGAATAAATATAAAAGAAGAGGATCGCCCGAGGAAGGTTAACAAAATTAAGCTGGTCATTGGTTTTTCCAAAAAAAATCTGGAAGGCGTTTTCTATCCTCATGATGATCCTCTAGTGATCTAGATGAGAATAAAGGATGTAATCATCTCGAGAGTACTGGTGGATAATGGTAGCTCGATAGGCATCATGTTCTATCCATGTTTCGACAGTTTGAACTTAAAACTTGGTCAATTATAACCATATCACAGGCCCCTTATTGGTATCTATGTAGAATTTTTTTTCACTTGGGACGATCAAATTGGACATGATGATTGGCACCTGGCCTGCTTGCAGATTAGAAAAGGTGCCCTTCTTCGTGGTGGATAAAAATATCCCATCAGCCTATAATATAATCATGGGGAGAGTAGGATTGAAAAATTTTAAAGTAGTTATATCATCTGTACATCAGTGTTTAAAGTTCTAGACCAACTTTAGGGTTGGAATTGTGAAGGGCGACCAAAAAGTAGCTCGGGAATGCTACTACTAATTTGCCGAGCAAGAAAAATTGGAGGATGCAAGGAAGAAAACAAACACTTATCAAGTGGACAAATTTGATGAGTCTGAGATTGAAACCTTAGACCCAAGAGATGAAACGGAGCTCGTTAAAGGTTAAGTTATGGAGGCAACGGAAACCATTATTCTGGATGATGAGCAACAAGAAAGAATAACTCAGATTGGTGATTCACTTGATCCGGTATTGAAATGAGAGCTGGTGGCATTTCTGAAGCATAGAAGACAGGAATTCGCGTGGAGTCAAGAAGATATGCCGGGGATAGACCCAACTTTCTTATGTTATGAACTCAATGGCAACAAAGAGATCAAACCAGTGAAGCAACGTAGAAGAGTCTTTAGTCCGGAGAAGAATCAGGCTATTCAAGAGGAGGTGGAAAAGCTACAAAGGCTTCTTTCATCGAAGACGTCAAGTATCCCGATTGGCTAGCTAACGTGGTGATGGTAAAAAAGAAGAACAATAAGTGGAGAATGTGTGTGGACTTCACAGACCCGAATAAAGCCTCCCCAAAAGATTGTTTCCCTCTACCCAGGATAGATCAGCTACTAGACACTACTTCGGGGCATGAATTATTGAGCTTCATGGATGCCTACTCCGGGTACAGTCAGATTAAAATAAAACCAGAAGACATGGAAAGTACCTCTTTTATTACCCAATGAGGAACATATTATTATAATGTTATGTCTTTTGGTCTTAAAAATACAGGTGTTATATATCAGCGGCTGATGAACAAGGTATTCGCACAGCAAATTGGCAAAAATATGGAGGTGTATATTGACGAAATATTGACCAATAGCAAGAAAGCTGCTGACCACATAGCTGATTTGAGCCAAACATTTGATTAGTTAGAGAAGTACCATATGAAGCTAAATTAGACCAAATGCGTGTTTGGCGTACAAGAAGGCATGTTCCTAGGGTACATTGTGAATCGATGAGGTATTAAAACAAATCCTGATAAGATAAAAGCCTTGCTAGAATTACAGTCTCCAACCACCAAGAAGGAAGTGCAAAGCCTTACGGGGCGTGTTGCAGCTCTGAACAGATTCGTCTCTTGAGCAATGGATAGATGTCTCTCATTCTTCAAGGTGCTCAGAAAGACCTTTGAGTGGAATGAGGAATGTGAGAAGGCTCTCTTATAACTGAAGAGATACTTGGGGACACCTCCTCTGCTCTCTAGGTCGGTGTTAGGAGAAAAATTATATTTGTACTTAGCTATTTTCGAAAGTGTAGTCTGTTTTGCTTTAATAAGAATAGAAAATGGAGTGCAAAAACCAGTTTACTATACGAGCAAGGCATTCAGGGGAGCAGAGATCAGGTATCCAAAACTGGAGAAGTTGGCATTGGCATTGATTGAGGTGAGCAGGAGGATGAAACCATATTTTCAAGCCCATACGCTAGTGGTATATACTGACATGCCACTCAGACAGGCTTTGCATAAGCTAGAAAAATGTGGAAGATTGATGTATTAGGCAGTGGAATTGGGGGAGTATGACATTATCTACAAGCCAATATCTTCTCTCAAAGGGCAAGAAGTAGTGGATCTCATCGCTGAATTTACCTACCCAGATACCTCCGATCAACAGGGGCTAATGCAGAGCAACTCAAGGATGCTAGAGGATCAATCGAGATTATTCCTGACCAACTCCCAGCAGAGATAGTAGCCGATCAACCAGTATCTTTTGGTAAAAGGCCAAAGTTGAAGAATGGAGAAAAGAAGCACCAGATATTCCATCAAGGAATTTTGTCAGACCAAGCATTTGATAATAATATCCCTATATGGAATTTGTATGTTGATGGTTCCTCATGTGCAACAGGCTATGGAGCTGGAATTATTCTCAATAGTCCAGATGAATTAGACATAGTGTCACGACCTCGACCCAAAATAGTATTAGGGAACGAGTGTCTTGACATGCCACCAAGGCAACAAATATTCTGATTTAATTGTTTCCTTAAATAAATGCAACGGATATATTATCAAATGGTTATGAATCGTAAAATACTGAAAGTAAAGGAATTACGTCATCAGAGCTTTCTAAAGGAAACTTCATATATATTAAAAGTAACAACGAGTTACAACTTAAGAAAAAATTTAAACCTTATTACAAGAGAGCCAGACATGCTCTAAATAAACATTTTACAAAAAGAGCTCTAAAATCTAAATCTTAATATAGTCCATTTTTGTTCCGTCCGTGAGCCTAAACGTTTCCTGAAAAATGTTTATTTATACAACATCAGCTAAAAGCCGAATGAGGTTCAATCTCCAGACATTCCAGGGTTTTCAGAAAATAGATACCTATTCAAGTCAAAAGAGAAGGCATATACATATATGGAGAGGAACTTGCAGTAAATAGATATAATTTTGAAATGAAATTACATATATCACAATTGGATAGCTCAGAATAAGAATAATGCAACAAATCAAATGTGATATCTTTTTCTTTCAATCATATCATTTTAATGGCCAAGTACACTCTAATACCGTATTCTTCTACTGTATTATACCCCGGTAGTTGAGGGTCAATCGAACATGTTCGTCACAATGCCTTATTTAGGGCACACCAGCGATAACCCAGCTGGGAAGGTCAGTCAGTAAAGAGGTCCCTTAGGCCGAATCAGATTTTCAATATTCAATATCCTTTTCAATAATCATTTTAATCGGTATGTTTATATGGACAAATATAAACATATCACAAATGAATCAATCATCGGTATCACATGAATTTTGAGAATAAAAGCAGTTCACAAAATATATATTGTTTGCATAATATCATATAATCAAAATACACAAGGAATGTCAGAGGACTCACCCAAAATGGAGGTCAAATTTACTGGTATTGAGTCTTCGATCACACGTTAATCTGATAAAGATTTAAGTACGCGTTCTAAGGTCCAGTTTATACTATACTTTAATAATAACTTCCTCTTTTAAGGGATTACTGAATCTCTATTTGTTAACTTTTAAAACTCATTGATCGTAATTGAAGAATTCAATTCATAGTCTTTCCTCATCAGTCGGTTCCCAGTAGAGATGGAGGGTCACAGGGGCACCACTTAAATACCATCTCATCTAGACAGAACATTTTCGGATTCATTCCCAGTAGAGATGGAGGGTCACAGGGGCACCACTTAAATACCATCTCATCTAGACAGAACTTCACCGGGCCTCACTTTGGAATTACTTAAATCGGATTCCATAATAACGAGCAATTTCTTTAAAAATAATTATTTTTAAAAGCGTATAATTTCAAACAAGTTTATAAAATTAACTTGGATTTGTTCTAAATTTTAAGTTTTGATTAGTGAATTCTTTATTGTATTTTACCAGCATAACTACTAAGTAAAGCTATAAAACAATAAATTAAAACTATAAAGATGCATTATAACATTAAGATTACCTTAAGATGAATATCCCTAAGAACTTCTTCTTAGACTTTCTCACACTTTCTCTCACTATTTCTTTCTATAATTCTCAAGGAATTGGTGTGAGTTTCAAATGATCCCCCAAAGGCCCTATTTATAGTTTTCCAAATATCCCACGGTGTTGACACGTGTCTTGGTGATAAGGTTTCACTTTGGTGAGTCGTCGTGCAACGGATCAGCCTTGCAGTCTTGGTTTACCAAACGGCGACACGTGTTTTTTCCTTTTTCTAGAGGATTTACATGAGTTTTATCCTTTCCTATAGAGGTGACACGTGTGCAGTGGATATGTTCAAAAATCGAGCACGAGGTGTCGAGGATAGGTATTAAGGGTATAAGGGTCATTTCGGACCTGAAGGGCATTTTGGTAATTTCACACCATATATTTTCAATATTTCTTTTAGGTCCCTGAAAATATTTTATTTACGAAAAGGCCCCTTTTTATTTTTCATTTTGGTCCCTGAAACTTTCTTTATTAAAACCAAGTCCCTAAAGTTTCATAAAATTGTATTTTCTACCCCAAAACTTATCACTTAGCTTAGGATGTGCCATAAAATCTCAATCTGACCCATTTTACCGTAAATTGAAAAACGGGATTTGTCAAATTAAGAACTCGGAATATCATATATGTAATAATATATCATTATTAGATAGTAAGTATGATGAAATTGAAAGAAGACAATTATATATTGGCATAAGAAAATAGGGTTATTACATCCTACCCTCCTTATAAAAAGTTTGGTCCCCAAACTTTACTTACATTAATTTCCAAAAAGGTGTGGATATCGCTCTTTTATTTCATCTTCCCGCTCCCATGTTGCTTCTTTAACAGAATGATTCCGCCATAATACTTTGACTAGTGGAATAACCTTGGTTCGTAATATTTGATCTTTATGGTCCAAGATTTCCACTGGATGCTCAATGTATGTCAAATCTTCTCTAACTTGAAGAGGCTCGTGACTTAAGATATGTGCTGGATCAGGGATGTATTTCTTCATCATTGAAACATGAAACACATTATGCACACTTGAGAGTTCAGGGGGTAAGGCTATTCAATACGCAATAACACCTATCCTTTCAAGGATTTCAAAAGGTCATATGTATCTTGGACTCAAATTTCCTTTCTTCCCAAATCGGATTACTCCCTTTGTTGGTGATACTCGTAAGAAAATATAGTCTCCTCTTTGGAATTCTAACGGTCGATGCCGATTGTCAGCATAACTCTTTTGACGGCTTTGAGCGATTTAAAGTCGGTCTTGTATCAATTTCACTTTCTCTGTTGTGACCTGAATCAATTCTGGTCCCAATAATTTTCTTTCTCCAACTTCTACCCAACATGCAGGAGAACGACACCTTCTACCATAGAGTGCCTCATACGGAGCCATTTGAATACTTGCTTGATAGCTATTATTATATGCAAATTCCACTAACGGTAAATGATCGTCCCAATTCCCCTTCAAATCAAGTACACATGCCCTAAGCATATCCTCTAAGGTTTGGATGGTTCTCTCCGATTGTCCGTCTGTTTGAGGATGAAAAGCGGTGCTGAAATTCAATTTTGTTCCCATGGCTACTTGTAGGCTTTTCCAAAAGCGAGACACGAATCTAGGGTCACGATCAGAAACAATTGAAACTGGGGTTCCATGAAGCTTAATAATTTCCCGTATATACAATTTAGCTAGCTTTTCTAAGGAATGGGTAATCTTAATGGCAAAAAAATGAGCAGATTTAGTTAACCTATCAATAATTACCCAAATGGAATCATTACCATTGGAACTCCTTGGTAGCCGTGTCACAAAATCCATGGTAATATGTTCCCACTTCCACTCAGGGATTGGTAAAGGTTGTAATATTCCTGATGGTTTTTGATGTTCAGCTTTTACTTGTTGACAGATCAAACACTGAGATACAAACTCTGCTATCTCCCTTTTCATGTTATTCCACCAAAAACACTTCTCGGAGATCTCTGTACATCTTGGTATTTCCGGGATGAACTGTGAATCTCGAGTAATGACCTTCCTCCAAAATTTGCCTCTTTAGTTGGGCATCACCAGGTATACAGACTCTATTTCCAAACCTTAATATATCATCTCGTATTACAAATTCAATTCTCTTCCCTTTAATAACCTCTTCTTTAATCCTCCTCAATTGTGGGTCATTTACTTGTGCAACTTTAATTCTTTCCATCAATGTGGGTTGTATTTGTAAGTTTGCGATTATTCCTCCTTCGCCATAAATACGTACATCTATTTCCATACTTCTCAAATCTTTCAATAGAGCTTCCTGGCTGGTAATAAGATATGCTAAATTTGGTGTAGACTTTCTACTCAACGCGTCGGCAACTACATTAGCTTTCCCCGGGTGATAGTGAATATTTACATCATAATCCTTCATAAATTCTAACCACCTCCTTTGTCTCATGTTTAATTCCTTCTGAGTAAAGATATATTTCAAACTTTTATGATCGGTATAAATCTCACAAGTCTCACCATACAAATAATGTCTCCAAATCTTAAGAGCAAAAATTACCGCTGCTAATTCTAAGTCATGGGTTGGATAATTTTGCTCATGGGGTTTTAACTGTCTCGAGGCATAAGCTACTACTTTTCCATTTTTCATTAGCACACATCCCAAACCATTTTTAGAAGCATCACTATAAATCACAAATCCTCCTGTACCGGAAGGAATAGTCAAAATTGGGGCAGTTACTAGTCGATTCTTAAGTTCTCGAAAACTATTCTCAACTTCCTCAGACCATTCATATTTCACCGTCTTTTGTGTTAACCTAGACAGAGGTTTGGCAATACTAGAAAATCCTTCAACAAATCTTCGATAATAACCTGCTAATTCTAGGAAACTACGAATCTCCGTTACATTAGTTGGTCTTGGCCAATCTAATATAGCCTCGATCTTTTGAGGATCAACCGACACTCCCTCCTTGGATATGACATGTCCTAGAAAAGAAACACTAGGCAACCAAAATTCACACTTCTTTAATTTTGCATATAATTTCTCTTTC
The DNA here is from genome assembly GCA_949130495.1 of Sambucus nigra. Classification (NCBI taxonomy): domain Eukaryota; kingdom Viridiplantae; phylum Streptophyta; class Magnoliopsida; order Dipsacales; family Adoxaceae; genus Sambucus; species Sambucus nigra. The sequence goes on along the minus strand of OX422219.1, from coordinate 359,194,746 downwards.
CTAAGGATTTGTAATACTATCTCCAAATGCTTCTCGTGTTCTTCAATACCTTTGGAATAAATAAGGATGTCATCAATGAAAACAACCACACACTGATCCAGATATTTCCTAAACACTCTATTCATCATATCCATAAAAGCGGCTGGTGCATTAGTTAATCCAAATGGCATCATAAGAAATTCATAGTGACCATATCTAGTACGAAAAGCTGATTTCGAAATATCCTCTTCCTTAATCTTCAATTGGTGATAGCCTGACCTAAGGTCAATCTTCGAAAATACTTGTGCACCTTGCAGTTGGTCAAACAAATCATCTATACGAGGTAAGGGATATTTATTCTTAATGGTCACCTTATTTAGTTCACGATAATCTATACATAACCTCATCGTTTCATCCTTCTTTTTAACAAATAACACTGGAGCACCCCAAGGGGATATACTAGGTCTAATAAAACCCTTGTCTAATAGATATTGTAATTGAACTTTTAATTCCCTTAACTCTAAAGCTGCCATGCGATAAGGTGGTTTTGAGATTGGTGTGGTTCCAGGAACAAGGTCAATGGTAAATTCTACTTCTCTACTAGGAGGTAGACTGGGCAAATCATCTGGAAAAACATCTGGAAAAAACCTAGCTATAGGGATATCTTCTAAACTAGGCTCTTTTGTTTGTAAATCAATAACACTGGCAAGGAATCCTTGACATCCTTTCTTAAGAAAACTACAAGCTTGCATTTCAGAGATAATACGCATGGGAGATAAGATGCTAGTTCCTTCAAAACTGAATTCTGGTTGGTTAGGAATTTGGAAAATAACTCTCTTCTCAAAACAATCCACCCTAGAATGATATGATGCTAACCAATCCATCCCCAAAATGACTTCAAAATCTCTTATGTCTAAAACTATCAAATCAGCGAATAGTTTATGACTACTGACATTTATAGGGCAAGACTTATATACTAATGTTCCCATCAATAACTCACCCGAAGGAGTAGAAACGTGTATGATATGATTCAAGGATTCAGGAATATTAGGAAAGCGATTAACAAAACGCACAGACACAAATGAATGGGTAGAACCAGGATCAATTAAAACTTGAAAAGGTTGTGCACATATAGAAAGTGTACCTGACACTACTGCATTAGAAGCCTTTGCATCAGAAAGATTAAAGACCCTACCTTGTCTGCCCTGATCCTTATTGTCATTAGAAGTCTTTGTTGCCGCCTTCCCTTTGTTAGGACAATCTCTCATTTTATGCCCCTTTTGGCCACACCCAAAGCAACTCCCCGTCTCCAGGTAACACGGACGCCCTCTATGAATATTACCACAACGTTGGCATTTATCAACATTAGAGGTTTTGTTTACTAAAGGTTTCCCTATATTAGGTATAGTCCTAAAGGGTTTGTTATTGGGGTTCCTTCCTCTTTGTTCTCCAAACTTCCTCTTCCCCTCTCTAACCTGATTATATTCTTCACTATCCTTCTCAGCTATTGTTGCCCTAGCCACCACGTCATTATATGCTGTCAACTTTAGGATGGAAATTCGGCTACGAATATTCAACCTTAACCCACGTTCAAACTTCTTGGATCTTAAAACATCGGTTATCACAACATGAGGTGCGAAACGGGATAACTCAGTAAACTTTGCCTCATATTGACTAACCGTCATATTTCCTTGAACCAGACCCATGAAGTCAGCTGCTTTTTGGTCTTGCACCGTTTCGAGAAAGTATTTCTCGTAGAAGGTCACTAAGAAGTCATTCCAACCTATGGGATTATTCCTTTACCCATGCATTCTCTTAGTCATTCTCCACCAATGTTCGGCTTCACCTTCTAACATGAATGTTCCAAATAAAACTCGTTGTTCATCTGTACACTTAAGAACATCGAACATCTTTTCCATTTGCATCACCCAATTTTCTGCTTCAGTGGGGTTAGGAGTCCCTTTAAAAGACGGAGGATTCAACTTCTTGAACTGTTCAATAGTACAACTACTTAGTTCAAGATTCCTTGGTGCTCCATTATTCACCTGATGCTCCACAATTCTTGCTAGACTTTCAATTGCCTTGTATGCACCTTCCAGCCCTTCCATACTCGAACCACTAGTCCTTGGAGTTGATCTTGCCTTGGTCATTTTCTACAGTCATGGCCAAACGTAAGATGTATTATACTAGCCCAAGATTGCATTTTAGAAGAACAATGATATATAAATAATTATATATAGAATATAAGAAATATGGAGGGTTATCACATAAGTCGGATATTTAATCCTATAACCTATGTATGGAGACTTAAAATCGATAACGTTCGAAACTTATGTTCAGTAGTCTACGGGTTCATAACCTATGCTCTGATACCACCTCTGTCACAACCCCGACCCAAAATAGTATTAGGGAACGAGTGTCTTGACATGCCACCAAGGCAACAAATATTCTGATTTAATTGTTTCCTTAAATAAATGCAACGGATATATTATCACATGGTTATGAATCGTAAAATACTGAAAGTAAAGGAATTACGTCATCAGAGCTTTCTAAAGGAAACTTCATATATATTAAAAGTAACAACGAGTTACAACTTAAGAAAAAATTTAAACCTTATTACAAGAGAGCCAGACATGCTCTAAATAAACATTTTACAAAAAGAGCTCTAAAAGCTAAATCTTCAATATAGTCCATTTTCGTTCCGTCCGTGAGCCTAAACGTTTCCTGAAAAATGTTTATTTATACAACATCAGCTAAAAGCCGAATGAGATTCAATCTCCAGACATTCCAGGGTTTTCAGAAAATAGATACCTATTCAAGTCAAAAGAGAAGGCATATACATATATGGAGAGGAACTTGCAGTAAATAGATATAATTTTGAAATGAAATTATATATATCACAATTGGATAGCTCAGAATAAGAATAATGCAACAAATCAAATGTGATATCTTTTTCTTTCAATCATATCATTTTAATGGCCAAGTACACTCTAATACCGTATTCTTCTACCGTATTATACCCCGGTAGTTGAGGATCAATCGAACATGTTCGTCACAACGCCTTATTTAGGGCACACCAGCGATAACCCAGCTGGGAAGGTCAGTCAGTAAAGAGGTCCCTTAGGCCGAATCAGATTTTCAATATTCAATAGCCTTTTCAATAATCATTTTAATCGGTATGTTTATATGGACAAATATAAACATATCACAAATGAATCAATCATCGGTATCACATGAATTTTGAGAATAAAAGCAGTTCACAAAATATATATTGTTTGCATAATATCATATAATCAAAATACACAAGGAATGTCAGAGGACTCACCCAAAATGGAGGTCAAATTTACTGGTATTGAGTCTTCGATCACACGTTAATCTGATAAAGATTTAAGTACGCGTTCTAAGGTCCAGTTTATACTATACTTTAATAATAACTTCCTCTTTTAAGGGATTACTGAATCTCTATTTGTTAACTTTTAAAAATCATTGATCGTAATTGAAGAATTCAATTCATAGTCTTTCCTCATCAGTCGGTTCCCAGTAGAGATGGAGGGTCACAGGGGCACCACTTAAATACCATCTCATCTAGACAGAACATTTTCGGATTCATTCCCAGTAGAGATGGAGGGTCACAGGGGCACCACTTAAATACCATCTCATCTAGACAGAACTTCACCGGGCCTCACTTTGGAATTACTTAAATCGGATTCCATAATAACGAGCAATTTCTTTAAAAATAATTATTTTTAAAAGCGTATAATTTCAAACAAGTTTATAAAATTAACTTGGATTTGTTCTAAATTTTAAGTTTTGATTAGTGAATTCTTTATTGTATTTTACCAGCATAACTACTAAGTAAAGCTATAAAACAATAAATTAAAACTATAAAGATGCATTATAACATTAAGATTACCTTAAGATGAATATCCCTAAGAACTTCTTCTTAGACTTTCTCACACTTTCTCTCACTATTTCTTTCTATAATTCTCAAGGAATTGGTGTGAGTTTCAAATGATCCCCCAAAGGCCCTATTTATAGTTTTCCAAATATCCCACGGTGTTGACACGTGTCTTGGTGATAAGGTTTCACTTTGGTGAGTCGTCGTGCAACGGATCAGCCTTGCAGTCTTGGTTTACCAAACGGCGACACGTGTTTTTTCCTTTTTCTAGAGGATTTACATGAGTTTTATCCTTTCCTATAGAGGTGACACGTGTGCAGTGGATATGTTCAAAAACCGAGCACGAGGTGTCGAGGATAGGTATTAAGGGTATAAGGGTCATTTCGGACCTGAAAGGCATTTTGGTAATTTCACACCATATATTTTCAATATTTCTTTTAGGTCCCTGAAAATATTTTATTTACGAAAAGGCCCCTTTTTATTTTTCATTTTGGTCCCTGAAACTTTCTTTATTAAAACCAAGTCCCTAAAGTTTCATAAAATTGTATTTTCTACCCCAAAACTTATCACTTAGCTTAGGATGTGCCATAAAATCTCAATCTGACCCATTTTACCGTAAATTGAAAAACGGGATTTGTCAAATTAAGAACTCGGAATATCATATATGTAATAATATATCATTATTAGATAGTAAGTATGACGAAATTGAAAGAAGACAATTATATATTGGCATAAGAAAATAGGGTTATTACACATAGAATATGCTCTGCGTTTCCAATTCAAAGCTTCCAACAAGGAAGATGAGTATGAAGTTGTAATTATGGGCCCCAACTTAGCTAAATCAATGAATGCAGAGAAAGTTATGATGTTTAGTGATTCGCAACTAGTGGTAAATCAATGCTCAATCTTTACGCAGCAAAAGGAGAGTTCATGTCGAGGTATTTCGCTAAATCTATGGAGATTGTATCCAATTTGGCAGTCGTCCAAGTAATTAGAATACCAAGACTGGAGAATGCGAGAGAAGATGCGCTTACCCAGTTAGCTTCAGCTACGTGCACCGAGCTATGAAGAATAATTTCACTTGAGATACTAGCAAGCCGAAGTATTGATGAATATTTGATGGTGAATTTTATCTCTTTGGATATGGGACTTCCTGGATGGATACCATCAGGGATTATATTGAAGAAGGCACATTACCAACCGACCAACTTGCAGCCAAAAGGTTGAAGTTTAAAGCTGCCAGATACATCTTAAATAAGGGAGTTCTATATAGAAGAGGTGTGATAGCTGGTCTACAAAGATGTGTTCACCCAGCAGAAGTTAAAGATCTGATAGAAGAAATTCATGAAGGATCTTGCGGAGCTCACGTAGCAGGAAAAACTCTTTTGTAGAGAATAAATACGTCGGGGTACTACTGGTCAACAATGCGCGCTGATTGTACAGCTTACGCTACGAAATTTGACAAGTGCTAATGATTTTCTACTATACGAAGAACTCTTCAGGCACTGTTAGCACCAATCGCTTCACCCTGGCCATTTGCCATGTGGGGAATAGATTTAGTCAGGCATTTTTTGACCATAAGAGGACGATTCAAATATCTAGTGGCCGTTGTTGATTATTTCACAAAATGGGTAGAAACTGAACCTCTGATCGATATGGCCTATGAAAGGGTCTATCAGTTCACCTTTAAGAATATTATTTGCAGATATGGACTGGCACATGCTTTTATCACTGATCATGGTACTCAATTTGATAGTGAGGAATTCGCTACGTACTGTCTACAGTCTAACATTCAAAAGATTCATTCTGCTCCGGGTCATCCCCAAAGTAACGGGCAAACAGAGGTGACGAATAAAATTCTCTTGAATGGGTTGAAGAAAAGGTTGGATGATACTAAAGGAAACTGGATAAACGAGTTGCACTCAGTGCTATGGGCTTACGAAGAACTCCCCGAACAGCAATTGGGGAATCTCCTTATATGTTAGCTTTTGGGAGTGAAGCAGTGATACGTGCTGAATTAGGACTACCTACTCATAGGGTTCTTAATTTCAGTTCTCCGGTAAGCGATTTTATGAGACGTTTGGACTTGGACATGCTTGAAGAAGTTAGAGAAGACGTAGCAATCTGAAATGAAGCTTATCAGCAAAGGACCACCATGTTCTACAATAAAAGAGTCAAGAAATATGATCTCAGGGAGGGAGATTATGTGCTCAAGAAGATAATTCAAAAGCACAATAAGTTAGAATCCAATGGGCATGGACCCTATCATGTCACAACTGTTGTTCGACCTGGAACTTACAAAATAGAAACTCTAGAAGGGGAAGAATTCAAGAATCCTTGGCATGCAGAGCACCTGCGAAAGTATTACCAGTAATGTAACTGTACATGTACCCCATTATTTCAAAATGAATGAAAACGATGATTTCCCGATATTCATTTGTGTTATTTTTTTCAGAATACTAGTGCTACACACTAACCTAACTCAGTAACAGCAAAAAAAAAATTCTCAACAAAGTTGGTCGGCATCAGCAATCACCAACTACAAGTTGGTCGACATCAACGCAACCAACAAAGTTGATACAACAATCGAGCAAGGCAAGGCCTGCTTGATTATGGGTGACCCAAGTGGCATTTAAACAAGGCAATAAGATGGGTAAAATATCCACGACCTAGGCACCAAGGCATTTATTTACATAAATGATTGCTACAACTAAGAAGGAACATGGGATAAAAATAATTTCATTGCTTAGGCACTTATGGGTGGTAAGTCACTACAACTAGGCAAACATATGAGAGAACGTTCCATTGTCCAGGCAATCAAATCAACAAAGGATAATTTATCCCTTTATATATATATATATATATATGCTCAGTGAAGTACAACAGTATTATAGTTAATCTCATGAAGATTGATAAGATAAATATCATATAATTAATTTATTTTCCAAGGAAACAATATTACAAAAACATGATTTTTTCTTCAAACAATCACTAACAAAATACAAATAGCCTATTCTATTGGTTTATTTCCTCTAGATTTAGGTACAGGATCCATCCCAGCTGGAAGATCAGCTAAAGCAAAAAAAGAGTTGATAAAGTTCAAATCTCGCAGCATTCTGGTATTGCTCGAACGTGGTCAGTCAAGAAGATGTGGAGGTCGGGATATCTCAAAATCTTCATGAAGATTGTAATCACCAAGGTATTTAGAAATCAAACACTGAGGAATAGAGCGAACTGGAACCCAACTAATATCTAGTTTGAAAGGAGGTACTGGAAGATCAAGTAGTCCAGACTCATACCAATCCCACAGCTCAGTTCCATCCTCAACCTTCATCACAGTGAGAGCATTCAACCATCCCTGTTTGTATCCCTCATTGTTGGTTTGCTTCAACCTGGCATCAAGAAGACATAAAGCTTCGTTATTGTTGATACCAAATTTAGTCTGCTGACATGGCCCAATTGAGTGAAGACACGTGGCAATCTACGTGGCAACAATAAACACTTCTGAGAAACTCAGACGCTCCGAGAAACCATACTACAACTAGGAACACTGCTTCCCCAAGGAACTCAGACGCTCCGACCAACAAGAACTCTACGAGGAACTTCTGAGTACCGATCAACTTTTGAGTACCGAGCAGCTTAAGTGGTACGAGCAGCTTAGGCAGTCCGAGATGCACCTCGAACGAAGCATTAATAGCAGGATAACCAACAGTTTGACTGTTCATTAAATGCTTATCATTCAGATGTATACACTTAAGGGGCATTGAATGTATTACCCTTTCACATGTACAGTATTGAATGTATTACCCTTTCACATGACAGCCTTAGGGCTATAAATACATTGTATTACCCTCATTGTAGGAGGACCAGAATTTCTTGAGAAAACTTGTAATCGAGAATTCCCAAACAGTCATCAATAACAAAAACAGTGGACGTAGGCCATTCTTATAAGGCCGAACCACTTTAAAAGTTCTTTGTCTCATTTTATTTATCTGTGATTAAATAATTAGATATCATCTAATTTTTTACATCAACAGATTGGTGCCGTCTGTGGGAAACGACTGCTAATATCATTTTTCATCAAAAATAATTCATCACAAATGGCTGATATTCCAGAACCCAGCAATCGAAATGCTGGAAGCCCTCCAAATCCATCTGCTCCGCCAAATATTCCAGATCTGGCTAGAATAATGATAAATCTGGCCCAGGGCCAGACAGTCATGCAAGAAACGATACGACAACTCATACGAACCCTCCATGGCGGTGCACCAACCCATTCAGAATCGCAAAGTATTCAAAGAAATACCCGTTTACCATCTTCACGTACTAGGTGTACCGATTCCTATCGTACTGAGGAGTCTGAAGATTTTTCTTATCAACCTGGACGAACTTCATCAGTACGAGCCACAGATACTGAACAACGTATCACTCTCTCTCCAGAAAGGACTAGTGCGCTAGAAAGATTAAGCAGAGTATCTCTTCTTGATCAATTAGGTCCTAGGAGGAGCAAAAGTCCTCCTAGAGCCGCATCAAGGAGTTTTCGACGACCATCAGATTTAAGGGAAGGATCCACCCAGTCGCGACCAGCTGCTCGTCAAGAGAGATCCCAGGAAGCCACATCAACGCGATCAGTTGCTCGAACCACCAGGCCCGAGGAAGGAAACGATGCGTGGAAAGGCTCTATTCAGAGGCTGGAGGATAGATTAGGGGAAATGACTAAGGCCAAAAACCCTCTACAACGAACTTTTGTTCAAGGAACACCTTTTGTCCAAGCCATTGTAGATTTTCCAACACCATCAAAGTTCAAAGCACCTGTTGTGACCCCCAAATATAATGGAATGACCGACCCTGTCCTTCATATAGAACAATACCAAGCTGCAACGGACATCTATGCTGTTCCAGATGAGATGAGATGCAGAGCATTCTCGGGAACTCTGACCGGATCTGCTCAAATATGGTATAATAATCTTCCTCGGGGTAAGATCTCAACTTTCTTTCAACTGGCCGAGTTATTCATTGGGAATTTCTATTTTGGGGCAAAGCCAGTTAAACGAGTAGCGCATTTATTAAGTGTTAGACAAAAAGCTAGTGAAAGTACCAGAGATTATATAACTCGTTTTAATAACGAGAAGCTCGAAGTCAATGATTATGAGGAAAAGACATCGATTATCGCCTTGATGAGTGGACTATTGCCCAACAAGTTGTACTACACTTTGGCCAAAGATCCACCTAGAACCATGGCAGATCTGATGGGAAAAGTGGCCAAGATCATGAATGCCGAGGAGGCTATGGCTGCGAAGAATAATATGGATGCCAAAGAAACTAAGGTGGAAGGTGATAAAGCTATGAAGAAAGAGCATAAGAACAATGGTAGTGACAAACATTCAAGAACAAGGTCGTCATGGGAAGTATTGAAGAAATTTGATAATTATACTCCTTTCAAGAAAGACATCAACCACGTTCTAAAAGAAATCAAGAACAACGAGGAATTAAATTGGCCAGAGAAAATGAAGGCAGACCCCGAAAGGAGAAATAAGGCAAAATATTGCGAGTTTCACAAAGATAATGGCCATATGACTAAAAATTGCATAGCTCTTCAGAATGAGATTGAAACACTCATCAGACGAGGAAAACTGGCAAAGTATGTTGATAGGAGGAATGATAGAAGAAACAACGATCGAGCAAGAGAGAGGTCTAGATTTCCTCATCGAGCAGAGGAGAACAAGAAGAGAGACCATGAAGTTGATCCAGAAGACAACCCCGATCTTCCCAAGAGACCAAGGCAGCCAGAACGTGAGGTATTTTCAATACGTTTTGGGTCATTTGACTGTAATGTTATTACAAGTGGAGATGCAGGAGGAGGAGACCTTACTGCCGAGAGAAAAGCTTACCTCTGTGAGGATCAAGCTTGCTCATACATTCAAAGAATAAATCTAGCTGAGGAGGATCGCCCGAGAAAGGTGAACAAAGAGAAATTGGTCATTGGTTTCTCAAAGAACGACCTCGCAGGTGTTATATATCCTCATGATGACCCATTGGTGATCAAAATGAGGATGAAGGAGGTAATGATTTCAAGAGTACTGGTAGACAATGGTAGCTCGGCAGACATTATGTTCTACTCGTGCTTCGACAGTTTAAATCTAAAGCTATCTCAACTGGAGCCTTATCATAGACCCCTCCTCGATTTTGCTGGCGAGAAAGTATTTCCACTTGGGACGATCAAGTTGGATATATTCATTGGTACATGGCTTGCTTATCGAACAGAAAGAATACGCTTCTTCATGATGGATAAGAATATTCAATCATCATACAATATCATCATGGGAAGAGTAGGATTGAAGAAGTTATAGGATGTACCATCTACGGTACATCAATGCCTAAAATTTCTAACAAATTTTGGAGTAGGAGTTGTTAAAGGTGATCAGAAAGTAGCTCGGTAATGCTATTATTCATCCGCCGAGCAAGAGGAAATGGAGGAGTCATGGAAAAAGACCATCACCTATCAAGTGGATGAAGGTGCCGAAATTGAAACATTGGATCCTAGAGATGAGTCGCAACTCGTGAAGATTCAAGTGGTGGAAGCTACTGAACACATCATCCTGGACGACGATCACCCTGAACGAACTACTCAAGTAGGTTCTTCGTTGGAAGCCTCACTAAAACAGGAATTGATAACTTTCCTAAGAAGCAGATAACAAACTTTTGCGTGGAGTCATGAGGATATGCCTGGGATAGACCCAAATTTCTTATGTCACGAACTCAATGTGAATAAGGAGATCAAGCCTGTGAAACAGAGAAGAAGAGTATTTAGTCCTGAGAAGAATCAAGCTATACAGGAGGAAGTCGAGAAGCTCCAGAAAGCTTGTTTTATTGCAGATGTTAAATATCCAGACTGGTTAGCAAATGTGGTGATGGTGAAAAAGAAGAACAACAAATGGAAGATGTGTGTAGACTTCACCGACCTCAACAAAGCATGCCCAAAGGATCATTTTCCGCTGCCCCGAATTGATCAACTAGTGGATGCTACCTCGGGACACGAGCTACTGAGCTTCATGGATGCTTATTCTGGTTACAATCAGATTAAAATGAAACCTGAAGACAGGGAGAGTACTTCTTTCATTACCCCTAGGGGAACTTATTATTATAATGTTATGCCTTTGGGTTTGAAAAATGCAAGTGCAACATATCAGCGGCTGATGAACAAAGTATTTACAGAACAAATCAGTTGCAATATGGAAGTCTATATTGACGATATGCTGACAAAGAGCAAGAAAGCTGCTGATCATTAGTTGACTTAAGCCAGACCTTTGATCAACTAGATAAATACCAAATGAAGTTGAACCCGATGAAGTGCATATTTGGAGTACGAGAAGGCATGTTTGTCGGGTACATTGTCAATCAGCGAGGCATTGAAGTTAACCCTGAAAAGATCAAAGCTCTGTTAGGGCTGCGATCCCCAACGACGAAGAAAGAGGTGCAGAGTCTTATAGGACGAGTAGCACCACTCAACAGATTTGTATCGTGAGCAACTGATCGATGTCTTCCATTCTTCAAGACGCTCAGAAAAACTTTTGAGTGGAATGATGAATGTGAGAAGGCTTTCCAAGACTTGAAGAAATATTTGGGAACACCTCCACTATTATCCAGGCCAGTGATGGGAGAAAAATTATACTTGTATCTGGCAGTGTCCGAGAATGCAGTTAGTTCGGCATTCATAAGAATGGAGAATGGAGTACAAAAACCGATCTACTACACAAGTAAGGCCTTTTGAGGAGCAGAGATCGGATATCCAAGGCTGGAAAAATTGGCACTAGCATTGATCGAGGCAAGTAGAAGAATGAGGCCATACTTCAAGGCTCATACCATAGTAGTATATACTGATATGCCATTGAGGCAAGCCCTTCATAAACCAGAAAAATCAGGAAGATTGATGTGCTGGGAAAATAGAACTCGGTGAATATGATATAGTTTATGAACCCAGATCATCGCTAAAAGGGCAAGCGGTAGCAGATTTTATAGCAGATTTTATAGCAGAGTTCACCTATCCTGATACCCCCGAGGAGCAAAAGTTGCCCGCTGATCAACCTGTAGATGTTACAGGATCATCAAATGCAAGCCCAGACCAACTTAGCTTGGTAAAAGGGCAAGTAGATGTTACAGGATCATCAAATTCAAGCCCAAACTAGCTTAGGTTGGTAAAAGGGCAAGAAAAGATGATCAACGAACAGCAAGAAATATCAGGAGATGGTGAAAGGAAGCAGCAAATTTTCCATCGAGGAACTCTGTCAGATCAGCAATTTGAAGACAAGTTGCCTATATGGAGTCTGTATGTGGATGGTTCATCCTGCACTACAGGATGTGGTGCAGGAATAGTTTTGAACAGTCCGGACGAGGTCGACATGGAATACGCCCTACGCTTCCAATTCAAAGCTTCCAATAATGAGGCTGAATATAAAGCCATGATTGCAGGTCTTAGTTTGGCAAAAACCATGGGGGCAGAACAAGTTATTGTTTTCAGTGACTCGTAATTGGTCATAAATCAAATGATGGGATTATATGCAGCCAAAGGAGAATTAATGATCAGATATCATGCAAAGGCAAAGGAATTGGTATCGGAATTTGCTGCTATTCAGCTGGTCAGAATACCAAGAATGGAGAATGCAAGAGCAGACGCCTTAGCTCGATTAGCATCAGCTACTCGTACCGAGCTGCGAAGAACAATCCCAATTGAAGTTTTAGCTGGTCGGAGTATAGATAAAGATCCGTCGATAAACTTTAATACCCTCAATTTAGGATCATCATGGATGGATCCCATCAGGGAATATATTGAGAAAGGGGAATTACCAAATGACAAACTTGCAGCCAAGAAACTAAAGTTTAAGGCTGCTCGTTATGTACTGACCAACGGTATTCTATACAGACGAGGAGTTATAGCAGGTTTGCAGATATGTGTGCATCCCACCGAGGTGAAAGATTTAATTGAAGAGGTCCATGAAGGGTCCTTTGGAGCCCATGTAGCAGGTCTGACTCTTTTGCAAAGGGTGATGATGTAAGGATACTACTGGCCAACGATGAGGGCTAATTGTATAGCCTATGCTAAAAAATGTGACAAGTGTCAGTGCTTCTCTTCCATTCGAAGAACTCCCCAAGCATTATTGACACCCATTACTTCCCCTTGGCCATTTGCCATATGGGGAATAGATTTGATCGGGCCACTGCCGACGACCAAGGGAAGATTTAAGTATCTCGTGGTCGCTGTGGATTATTTTACTAAATGGTTTGAAGCTGAGCCTCTCATTGATATGACGTACGACAAGGTGTACCAATTTATTTAGAAGAATATCATTTGTCGATATGGTCTTCCTCATGCCTTCATCACAGACCATGGAACACAATTTGACAACGAGGAGTTCGCTGCCTATTATCATCAGTCAAATATTTTGAAGATCCACTCAGCACCAGGCCATCCTCAAAGCAATGGACAAACTGAAGTGACAAACAAAACGCTGCTGAATGGCTTGAAGAAAAGGCTGGATGATGCAAAAGCAAATTGGATCAACGAGCTACAATCAGTACTATGGGCTTACCGAACTACTCCCCGAGTAGCAAGAGGGGAATCTCCATATATTCTAGCATTTGGAAGTGAAGCTGTTATACCCGCCGAATTGGGTCTCCCAACACACAAAATACTGAATTTCAATTCCCCTGTCAGCGATTTAATGAGAAGGTTAGACTTGGAAATGCTCGAGGAGGTTAGAGAAGAAGCAGCCATTAGAAATGCTGCTTACCAGCAGCGAACAGCTTTGTTCTACAACAAGAGAGTGAAGAAGTGTGACTTGAAAGAAGGAGACTATGTGCTAAAGAAGGTGATTCAAAAGCACAACAAAGTGGAAGCAAACGGGCATGGACCCTACCGAGTTAAAGAAGTTGTTCGACCAGGGACATACAGAATAGAAACTTTAGAGGGGGAGGAGTTTAAGAATGCATGGAATGCTGAACACTTGCGCAAATATTATCAGTAATGTAAACTCTCATGTAATGCAGTTTCATCAGTATGAATAAAGCGACAATGTTCTGCCCAGTTCTTTCCTTTTATTGGAAATTTTTTGCGGAATACTAGTGATACACACTACTCAGCAAAACTCGGACTACTCTACTCAAATGTATTCCTCGGGAAGTAAAAGTATTCCTAAAAATGCCAACTTATGTTGGTTAGGAAGTAAAAGTATTCCTAAAAATACCAACTTATGTTGGTTAGGAAGTAAATGTATTCCTACGGGAAGTAAAGGTATTCCTAAAAATGCCAACTTATGTTGGTTAGGAAGTAAAAGTATTCCTAAAAATGCCAACTTATGTTGGTTAGGAAGTAAATGTATTCCTACGGGAAGTAAAACTATTCCTAAAAATGCCAACTTATGTTGGTTAGGAAATGTATTCCTAAAAATGCCAACTTATGTTGGTTAGGAAGTAAATGTATTCCTGCGGGAAGTAAAACTATTCCTAAAAATGCCAACTTATGTTGGTTAGGAAATGTATTCCTAAAAATGCCAACTTATGTTGGTTAGGAAGTAAATGTATTCCTACGGGAAGTAAAACTATTCCTAAAAATGCCAACTTATGTTGGTTAGGAAATGTATTCCTAAAAATGCGAACTTATGTTGGTTAGGAAGTAAATGTATTCTCGAAAACGCCAACTAAAGTTGGTCGGGAGGTAAAATTATTCCAGAAAGTGCCAAAGCTGCTCGTAGAGGAAAAATCCACTAACTGTAGTTGGTCGAAAAGGAAAATTTACCGACCTTGGTTGGTCGGAAACATTTTATGAATACGAGAAAGTGATCGAGCAAAATTTTTGATACTCGTAACTTTTTAAATTACTACTAAGTTGGTCGAGAAATAAAACATCATTTTTGCCAAGTGACTACCACAAATTCAAATTACTCGACAATAAGTTGATCGACAAATAACACATTATTGTTATCTTTTTAACAGATACACATGCACAGATGTAAAGTGTTACAAGACAATGGCAGTCAAGATTTGCAAATAAAATTATTTTATTAAATATAGAACAAAATACATCAGGAATGAAATACAAATTTATTACATCAATATTCCTATTCTATTGGTTTCTTCCCCTCTACTTTCAAAACAGGTTCCTCGCCAGCAGGTGGATCATTTAAAGAAAGAGGGGAATTTATGAAGTTAAGATCTTCAAGCATCCTGATATTCATCACAGATGGTCGATCTAGGAGGTGCTCGGGACGAGATATCTCGACATTGGAATGGAGATTATAATCACCGAGGTATTTGGAAATCAGATATCGAGAAATGGCCCGAGCAGGGATCCAACTCGTATCAAGCTTAAATGGTGGTACTGGTAGGTCGAGCAGCCCAGGATTATGGTAATCCCACAGGTAATGACCCTGTTCCAGTTACAGCACACCTAAGGCATTCATCCATCCCTGTTTGTAGCCCTCATTATTTGCATTTTGGATACGATCGTCCAAGTGGTAGAGAGCCTCGTTGTAGCCAGCCATCCAGAACTCCCTGGGCTGCTTGTGGAATTGATATGTCAATCTTTCAAGTTGCTCGTGGAGATTTTTTATGAAGAGTTCTTTATTCTCCAAGATAGATTTCTGCGCAGAAAGCTGCTCTTCCAGACCCCAGATCTTCTTAGACATCTCAGCCAATGCCTGATTCTTCGCTATCAGTTGGAAGCCCTGGTTCTCTAAAGCAGATTGAGTCCTCTGTTCCTCGACAGGAATCCGAGCAGCTCTTGCTCATCCCCGAGGATCTCTTGCTCGTCCACGAGAAGATGTAGAAGGGCCGGCTCTTTTCAAGGTTTCCAACTCATCCCTCAGGTTGGCGTTCTCGACCTCCAAGAACGAGAATCCCTCGTCAGTCACTGGGATCAAAGCATTTGAGGTGGAAGATGCAGACTTCAACTGAGACACCTCTCTTTGCAGGTTATTATTTTCTTGCTCTAATAACTCAGTTATCTGTCTGTGCTCTTCGACCTCAGCCTTCAACGTTCTCTCCCGCACGTCGTAAGCAGCAAAACGCTTATCATATCCCTTATCATCACTGATTTGCTGATACTTCTTCTCGTACCCCTCGTGCAAAAGGGCAGTGGATTCCTTATATTGTTGCTGAAGTTCTTTAAGAGTACCTTGAAGATCCTCAATCATATCATAATAAGCTACATTATTGGCCACTGCACGATCAAGCAGACACTTCAAATATTGGTAGGCTTCAATTGCCTATTTCGAAGCATCTTGGTCGAGGATGTCGACGATTTGTGCTGCACTCATATCTGTGTGACCAGCCTTAAAATATTCATTGCATTGCCGTAACAACTTTGTATCATGAGCAGATAATAATTCCATCCTGGCCAGAAACTAGTAGAGGAAGAAAAAGCAATAATCAATAAGAGTACCAACAGAGCATGAAGAGGAGAAACAACAGTATGCATAAACAAAAGTTTAAATTTTATTATATCACAAAGTTCAGAGTTACATGTTCAGGGTTACATTTGACAAAGAAAAATAAAATAAAGAGAAACCCGAACAACTCTACACCTTTTCCTTGTCTCCCAAAACTTTCTCGGGAGGCTGGGACGAGGAGGTAGGTTGCTCGGAGGGAACAAAGAGTTGCTCGGGGGGAGCTGGCAGTTGCTCGGATGAAGTAACGAGTTGCTGAAGTTCCTCGTTAGTTGGCTAGATGGCTGGGGGATGAGAAACTTGATCTCCCATCACCATAGAAGACTCCTCAGAGGCAGCTTCGTCCTCTTCTTCGTCTTCAGGAGTTGGAGGGGGGCCAGGGATGTGTCGTTGAAATAATTTAGAAGTTTCATCAACTTTCATTTCTTGTAAAGCAGCGACCCATCCATCTCTAAAGTATTTGAGGCTGCCATATTCGACTTGCAACATCATGGCAGCCAAGCCTTTGTTCCACCCTTTATCCCAACCAGTGCTAAAAGATTTCTTCACAGCCAACTTCCTCTTTGTCTTCTCCGATGAAATCTTCTCGGAAATAAGGTCATCAGCAGCTTTCAATTTATTCTCAACCTCCTCCTTCTGACGGCTTACTTCCCGAAGTTGACCCAACTCCTCTTCAGCAGCCTTGAGCTTATTTTCAAGCTCCCCAGTATTTTTGAGCTTCTCTTCGACCTCTTTATTCTTCTCCTCCAGACTATTTAATTTTTTCTCCAACCCTTTGGAGACCTCAATAACCTGAGCTTTTTCCTGCTCGGTCGAAGCAAGCTTCTTCTCCCAAGTTGCCTTATCATCAGCATATTTCTGACGAGAATCTTTCAGAGACTGCGCCAAGCCCATCAAAGCTTCCTCTACACCAGACGAGGAGCATGAAGCTTTAATAGATTCATCTTTCTTCAAAATTGTGTTAAAACAGCTCACCAACTGTGAAAAGAAAACGAAAGCAAATCAGTGCACAGACACGAAAAGGGAAGAATGAAAATTTAAGACTATAGGACTTACAGAAGCAATGTGGCGAGCTGCCAATGTGGTAACCGTGTCCCGAGAAAGGTTTTCTTCAATACCTTGGATCTCGGGAATGATCTAAGTCTTCACCGAGCTCATGGCAGAGCTCGGGGAACGAAAGTAGGAATACCAGTTCCAGTAGTTGGGGGCTGAGAGATGGTTTCAGCCAAATTGACCGAGGAGCTCTTCTTCAGCTTCCTCGGGGGAACAGGAATAGTTTCGAACAAGGAGGAACTCTTGGTCGGTGATATGACAATCACTTATTTTGGAGCATCAGTCTTGCTCGGGGCCACTGGAGGCTTCTCGACAACCTTCACAGGAGCAGCCGGAGGGGTTGCATCAATTTTCTTTATCCCTTCTGGGACATCATGTTTACTTCTTTTTGCCTCTCCAGCACCAGAGGCAGGTTTCTCAAAAAGGGTGGGAGGTCTTCTTTTCTTCATCCTTTCACTCAAAGGAATATGTGATTCAGGCGAAGAACTTGTAGAGGCTGGTATTAGTTCTGCGTCGCTTATCACCGGACGAGCAGTGAAAGAGGAGGTGTAACTCTTATACTGCAGCAAATATGAAGCTGACCTAATGTGCTCGTCGGCAACAGTTTGATGCAAACTCCAGATAAGTTTTAAATGCCTTATATTAATGTCTGCCTCTTTTGGGGATTTTCTTTTACTGTCAACTGCAAATAAATAAACATTAAAATATCAGTGACACATTTTATCAAACATAAAGGAAGCATAATCTCAAAATAAATAAAATGAAATAAAAATAACCTATCCCATTGCCATAGGGAGAGCATCTGGGACCCGATACACTTCATCTCTAGATAAAGGAGCATGTTGTCAATTTTTATAACAACCCCGTGCTCAAAATAGTCCTTATTGGCATCCGGGAGATTGACCACTAAAGCCCTATTTAAAAATCTAGTTTTTAAATAAAAAGTATTATCACCAACAGCCCATCTATAACAAAACATGATTTCTGGAATTCCTATGTGAGTTCTATGAATTTGATTTAGTCTATGAACCCCATTAACTATTCTCCATGTATTGGGGGCTATTCGTGCAGGAACAACGTCAAAATATTGACAGAATTCCAGACATAAAGGATTTGGAGGAAAAGAAAAGCCACATTCATCAATAAAGAGACTGGGAAACCAATGTCCCTCAGCCAAACGAAAATAATCGGAAGGTTCAGAAAGTTCCTCCAGAACAACCCATGAAGGAATAGAAAAATCAGAACGAAATTTATCAAGAGATTCAACAAGGTAAACCATGATGAATAAAGGAAATGAAGAAGAAGGAAGAAGATCTTACAGAAAAAGAGTGGATCTGTTGACAATGAACGATGAAAAGAATGAACGCACAAGAGAGTAAGACAATGGAAAACTCGAAGATACAAATTTGAAAAAGTAGAAGACGATGGGATTGTCTGTGACGCTTAAATACCTTATCTTGGGAAACGGTAAAGTTAATGATTATAAAAAGAAACGATTACGCTACCGGCGGTTAGAAGGAAAAAAAGTACGCGGAGATCGAGGCGGTTATAAAAATTCAAAAAAGCCTGATTCTACGAATTTGGAAGGAAAAATAAATACAAAGGAAACACTCCTAAAAATCAGGAGGACCATTTAAAACTACCATATTCCGAGAAAGAATGTTCCACACTCCTCAAATTTCGAACTATGAAACATTGGGGGCTTCTGTTGATACCAAATTTAGTCTGCTGACATGGCCCAATTGAGTGAAGACACGTGACAATCTACGTGGCAACAACAAACACTTCTGAGAAACTCAGACGCTCCGAGAAACCATACTACAACGAGGAACACTGCTTCCCCGAGGAACTCAGACGCTCCGACCAACAAGAACACTACGAGGAACTTCTGAGTACCGATCAACTTTTGAGTACCGAGCAGCTTAGGTGGTACGAGCAACTTAGGCGGTCCGAGCTGCACCTCGAACAAAGCATTAATAGCAGGATAACCAACAGTTTGACTGTTCATTAATTGCTTATCATTCAGATGTATACATTTAAGGGGCATTGAATGTATTACCCTTTCACATGTACAGTATTGAATGTATTACCCTTTCACATTACAGCCTTAGGGCTATAAATACATTGTATTACCCTCATTGTAGGGGGATCGGAATTTCTTGATAAAACTTGTAATCGAGAATTCCTAAACAGTCATCAATAACAAAAACAGTGGACGTAGGCCATTCTTATAAGGCCGAACCACTTTAAAAGTTCTTTGTCTCATTTTATTTATCTGTGATTAAATAATTAGATATCATCTAATTTTTTACATCAACAGTTATATCCCCCCATCCAAAACTCTATGGGCTGCTTGTGGAATTAATAAGTCAATCGTTCAACATGCTGATGAAGTCTCTTCACCAAGTTTTCTTTACTCTCCAACGCAAAACTCTGATTGGAAAGTTTCTCGGTAAGAGTTTGAATTTTTCAGGAGATCTCAGCTAGAGCTTATTTTTTTGCCTTCAGTTGAGAAACTTGATTTTCTAAAACTTTTTGAGTCCTTGTCTCTTCAAGGCTACTCTGACCAGCTCTAACTCTACCCAGAGAAGAGGACGCATGTTTGGCTTTTCTCAAAGTTTTTAATTATTCCCTCAAAGAAGCATTCTCAGTCTCTAAAAAGGAAAAACCTTCATCATTAACTAGGACCAGAGCTCCAGAAGAAGCAACAGACTTTAGCTGTCTCAGTTCTTCTCTTAAAGTAATATTTTCCTCCTCCAGCAGCTTAGCAATGTTTCTATGCTCCTTAACTTCAAGTTTTAACACACTCTCTCTCTTATTATGAGATGAAATAAATTTGTCATAACCCCGATTAGTACTTAACTATTGGTACTTCTTCTCCCAACCTTCACACAGAAGAGCGACAACTTCCTTGTGTTGAGATTGAAGTTCTCCGATCACTCCTTGGAGATCCTCAATCATTTCATAATAAGCCATGTTATTTGAAACAACTCGATCAAGTAGACATTTTAAATATTGGTTAGCATTAATTGCTCGCTCAGAGGCATCAGGCCCAAGAATATCAATTATTTATGCTTCAGTGAAATCTACACGACCAACTTTGAAGTAATTAGTATATTTCTTCATCAACTATGTATCATGAGCTGACAACAAATCCATCCTGGCAATGAACCAGCAAGGAAAAGTAAAACCATATTAACAATAATACAACTATATTGAACAAGTAAAGGAGAAACTCAAAATAAATAACAAAGTCCATTTTATTGATCATAAAAGAAGGGGATACAACCAAAGGCACAAAATAAAAAAAAAGGAAAAACAAAGAAAAACAACAAATTACCGAACAACTTTACACCTTCTCCTTATTCCTTATAACATCCTCATTTGATTTTGAAGAAAGAATTGGTTGCTCGGTGGGCACCTGGCGTTGCTCGGTAGAAGTGATTGTCTGCTGAACCTACTCGGAGGACTGAGAGTTAATGGAAGTAGGTGTTTATTCTACTATCAATAAAAAAGATTCGTCAGACGCAGCTTCATCTTCTTCTTCTTCTTCCTCTTTAATAGCAGGAGGAGGGCATGAACATATCTCTGAAATAGTTCAGAATCCTCAATAACATTCAACTCTTTCAAAGTTACAGCCCATCCGTCCCTGAAGAACTTCAAACTTGCATACTCCATTTGAGTAGAGGCAACAGTTATAGCTTTGTTCCACCCTTTATCCCAGCCAGAGCTAAAGGCTTTCTTCATAGCATCTTTTCCTTTCATGCTCTCCGAGGAAGTCTTTTCCCTAAGAAGCTCTTCAATAGACTTCACCTTCTCCTCAAGGTCTTTCTTACGTCGTTCAACGTCTTCAAGCTTGCCCTCAACTTCCACCTTGCTGGAAACAGTAACCTTCAATTTCTCCTCTGCCTCCTTGGAAGCAATTACAGCTTATTACCGAGCTGTATTGACCTCCTGTCGAGATGTATTAGCCTCCTTGGCAGCTATCTTAGCTTTTTATCGAGCTGTCTTAATAGACTTGATTTTATTTTCCCAAGAAGTTTTGTTCTCTTTATACTTCTGTCGGAACTCCACCAAAGATTTTAACAACCTAGCAAGGGCTTCTTCCACTCCACTGGATGAAGTTGAAGCTTTGATAGCCTCATCCTTCTCCGTAATGTTATTAAAGTACACCAAAAACTGCAAAAGAAAGAAAAACACAAATCAGAGTATGAACATGGTATAAAGAATCAAAATGATGAATATAATGACACTTACTGATGCAAGGTGTTGGACAGCCAAGTCAGTAACCTTCTCACGAGGAGTATAAGACTCAGCAGCTCGATAATCTGGAAGAGTTCCAGACCAAATTAATTTCTTAGCCAATCCAAGAGCAATGAGAGCTGGAGTATTAACTCTCGAAGAAGGTATCTCAACCCCAGAAGGTTGGGCAGCAGAATTCATGGTCTTCTCAGCAAGACCCCTTCTCAATCTTCTCAGAGGAGCAACGTCAAGGTGATGTCTCTTCTCGAGCAATAATAACGCCTTCAATCAAAGGTAATGCCTCTGTTAGAGCAAGTGGGGGATTCTTGCTGATCTCCTTGACAGCTGTGACTACTCCACCAGATGGAGCAACATCCTTTCTCTTATACCCTTCAACTGGGGCATCATCTTTGCAATTCTTCGCCCCATCAACACCAAGGGCAACCTTGGTAAAAAGATTAGGCATTCTCCTCTTCTTTGTCATCAGGTTAGCAATAGAAGTACCTAAGTCAAAGGAAGATTCTTCAACAAATGAAGAAGATGCTGGAGCTTTATCAAGATCAATCACAAAAGAAGGAGAAAGAGGTCGAGCAATAAAAGAAGAAATGGTGTTCTTGTAGCAAATAGGAAGCAGACCTCACGCGTTCCCCAGCTATTGCTTGATGCGATCCCCAGATAAATTTCAAATCTTTTATATTAATATCGCTCTTTTTTGGGGATTTTCTCTTGCTGTCAACTACAACATACAAAATAAATGTCAGTGACACATTTTATCAAACAAAAACAACCTATCCCATTGTCATAAAGTGAACATCTGGGACCTTGGTACACGTCTTTCCCCTTTAATGGGGAGTGTTGCCATTTTTTCATTACAGCCCCATGTTAAAAATAATCCCTATTAGAGTTAGGGAGATTGACCACTAAAGCTCTGTTAGAAGGCCTAGTATTTAAATAAAAAGTGGTGTAGCTGGTGACCCATTTATAATAGTACATAATTTCAGGAATCCCTAGACGAGTTCCATGAATTTGATTCAATCTATGTACGCCACTAACTACCCTCCATGTGTTTGGAGCTACTTTACAGGAACAATATCAAAATATTGGCAAAATTCCAAACACAGGGGATTAGGCGGGAAAAAAAACACATTTTGCTACAATAATGGAAGAAAATCAATGTCCCTCAGTTAGAGAAAATACATCAGAAGGGGAAGGAGGTTCTTTCAGAATAACCCAAGAAGGAATCCCAAAGTCAGCCATAAACTCATATAATGATTCGATAAGGTAAACCATGGCGACTAAAACAAAGAAAGAAGAAGGAAGGATGAAATTCTTACAAGAAATCAAGAAATCAGCTAAGACAGATGACAGAAAGAACGATCGTAAGAAGAAAAGCGATAAGACAAAAAGTTTGATAGTCTAAATGGCAAAAGGTAGAAAATAATCTGATGCTATGATCTTTAAATACGCTGCATTGGAAAATGGGAAAAGTAATAATCACAAATTATGACAATTGCATTTTCAGGCGCCCAATTAAGGAAAAAGACGCAAGTACCCAAGAGTCTGCCAAAAATTCAAAATATTTACAAGTTTTCCATTTCGCGCTCAAAACTGTTATGATAAGTGCGAAATTTTACAAGTGTTGGAGGTATGTAATCAAACAAGACAGAATAAACATGCCCGAGCAACTTTTGGGTATAATATTCAACACTCTCATATCCGACTTAAACTGTGAAACATTGGTGGCTTCTGTTGATACAAAAATTAGTCAGCTGACATGGACCAGTTATGTGAAAACATGTGTCATCAAACATGGCATAATTATATGCACTGAGAAACTTAATATGCCAAACTACTCAAAATACCGAGCTACTCAGTATATCAAGTAAGTATCTGGGAAGACCAAACGACCAAGGCGAATTCAGTGAACATTCTTACTAAGTACCGATACATATGTCCATTTAATGATTGCGTATTGTTTATTCACAATCGGCAGCCCAAGGGCTATAAATACGTTGTAATACCCACACAACAAGGGGGGGGGATTTTTTAGCGAACCTCGTTAAGATAAAAAGCAAGACAACCAGCAATACAAGACAGTGGATGTAGGCCATTTTTATTAAGGCTCAAACACTTTAAAAATACTTTCTCTTATTTCTTTATTCATATTTATCTGTGATTAATTAATTAGATCAAATCTAGTTTTTTACATCAACACATATGTTGGTAATTAATATTAATTAAATATTTCTAATTATATAAATTGTTGGTCATATTAATAGTTAGTACAATACAACAGGGGTTTAAAGGTTAGTCCTTGTATTTCATAGATGTATTGTGTGGGTCGGATGATATACACGTGTATTCTTATTCGTGGGAATCAAGAGAGGTGTAAGGATTTGAGAGTTAAGCAATGTAGTTTGTAATACGTGATGGAAAAAAAATTAATTAATGCTCCATCATTGGCCAACCGCTAGGGCGGCCCTCCCAGACGTTATAGCAAGGGGGGTTGTAATACCCCTTACTTTTGAGTAATTATTTTTATATAAGTTGCCATGTGGGTTAGTCATTTAAAATAAATGAGAATCAAATTAAATATTAATTTGTATGATTTAAGAGTTAATATTTATGAGTATTGCATATTTGCGGTTAGACGAATGTAAATAGTGTAATATTATGTTATGTCGCGTTGTTGCGCTTTAAAGTGACGGTTATGGCTTATATCCCAATCGGACTATTTAAGTAAGGTAATATGACGTTGGGATAGGAAATTATAAATGATATCTCGAATTTTTGCTTAGAGGGCACGGTTAGTCCGGGAACGGCTGAGATAGTTAAAATAAGTGTCGGATATGTTTTTGGGTTCCAGGGAACTTTTGGTTAGTTATGATGTAAATATGATGTTATGAGTCATTTTAAGTTTGTAGTTGCATTTAATGTTGGACTTAAGTTTATTTGAGCTATTTTAGGAATCTAGTCTTACAAGAGCAATTAAAGCTCAATTGTGTTTAACCTAGAAAGAGGAAGAGAGGAGAAGAGCTTGAGAGAAAGAATAGAAAATATAGGAATTGGTGATTCGAGCTTGGAATCATTTCAACGAGGAGAAATATGAGGATTCAATCTCGAGGTAAGTTTTCTAACTTGAGATGTATGATTGTATGTGAATAAATTGTATAAATTGTTAGTGTTATTAAGTTTAAACCATTTGGGGAGTTTGGTGGTTTTCATGTTTAAACCCTTATGTATATGAAATAAACATGATTTGAGGGGTTTATAGTGGTGGGTTCTTGTGTAGGAATGATTTGTATATGATGTTGGTTGATGATGTTGGGTTTATATGAGAGAAGAAGAAGTTTGGGGATTTAGGGCTCATATAAACCCGTAGCCAAAACAGGGTTGTCCTACTGAGGTGAATCAATTCGATAGAATGGTAGGCTACAGGTCTGTGTTAGCTAATCGATTCATCTTGGGCGAATCGATTCGATTCTAAGGGCGAATTGATTTGTCCAGGGCGAATCGATTCGAAAATAGTGTTGTTTTACTAAGATTTTCTAACTTTGTTTATACTTTTTTTCTTTTGGGTTTAAGGCTTAAAGACCTTCTCATACGATGTATTATAGATTATTATGGTCTCACCTAAGAGGAGTAATACCCTAGGATAGTAAGGGGGTGTTCGGGCTTATTTTCGGAGATTAGTTACGAGTTCATAATGCATCATTTCCTTAAGTAAATGGTTGTAGGACTAGTGTAGAGTCGGTTAGTGTCATTTTGACTTTCGGGGGCTAGTATGGGAGTTTTTATACCTTGTAGCTTAATTTCATTATGCACATGTGGTTTCGGAAGTAAGAATGGGGTTTTTAAACTAATATATCTTGTGACTATGGCATATATGTACATACCTCTCTAAATTCTATCATAAGGGAAGTTACGCGAAAGAGGTGAATCCCATGGCTAATGATGCAAGGAGAGTATAGTATGCAGGCTATAGCACCAGGTGTTACATTGTGTGATTGTTTATTCAAAGTGAAGTAATTCCGGGTATGGTTATGCCTCACTGTCGAAGGTATATGGCCGCTTCCCATGCATTGTGATTCAGGGTACCCAGGTGGTCATAAAACTATGCCCTGGAAGATAATAGCAATTATGGGATGCATCTAGTGGGATAATTCTCGGAAGGATGATCTTAGAAATGTTATTGTATGAATATAACTGCTCTCATTCAAATTGTGTTTTAACACAAATGATTGAGTGGAATTATGATTCAACTCTGATTATATTTGATCATTAATGATTAATTGACTTGTGAGGTTAAATGATAAATTGGTAAACCAGGCATATTGGATAGAGTTGGGTTATTCCTATTAAGTAGTCGGGTAGCTTAACTTAAAACTGAATTGTACGCGTTAGGATGTGCACTTTAGAAGAGAGGTGAGTATAATTCTTTAAGTGAAGAGCGAATCTAACCTGTTTATGGAATCTGGCATTCATAACTATTATGCATTTTATTCACTTATAAATCATATTAAACCGGGCCCTGACCAGTTTGTATTTTGTCTCTTGGTGTGGTTATTGTTTATGTTCAGGTGTCCCGCCGTAAGGGCGCCCGTTTCGACCTTCCCTTCCACTGTCAAGGAGTTACGGCACATTGCGGATGTTGTAGGATTTTTGTATTAAACGCATCGAACTCTAGTTATAATTCATCACTTATATTCGAGCGTGTTGCCCAAGTTTATATCTCGTAGTTACTGTTATATTCGGCGTGACCTTTTTGTATCAGTCTGTTAACCGACAGCTTATTCGGTTATGCTTTGTAAATGTTATCAAACTGTTAGTTAGATATTAACTCTTCTGTTACAGAAATAGATGACTGAAATAGTTTCATTTTAAATTGGAAAATATTTTGACATCCGTTTTTAAAATGTTGGGTGGTCGTATCATATTTTCTTTATGCGACAGTGATGCTAAAAATATACCATTTAAGATTCATGTTTTATTGGAGTAGCGGGCTGGCAACCTCTTATTTTAATAAGCGGGGTGTCACAGATGGTATTAGAGCTTCAGGTTCTAGAGTCTTTAGGCTCTGTACAGACTTGTCACGTTCTACTGTAGCGTTCTTTGATATAGAGCCACATTATTAGGACTATTTTGTTTATGCGTGTTTACGATATTCCGCCAGGATTTTTAACTGTATACTGATTCAATTGCTTTTTATCTCAGATGTCGCCTAGTCGAGGTCACTCGGTAAGGGTAAATCGAGTTGCAGATAAAGTGGAGCCCCCACCACTGCAAGGAACTATGAATACGATGGAGGTGGATAATATTATTGCCCAGGCAGAAAATGCTGCAAAGTCTGCTATGGCATAACCGCTGCCACAAGCTCAATAATGGTAAGCACCGGTGGCTCAAGCGCATATGGGATCCTCCGCGTGGGAAAGAGTTAGAGAATCCTTCCAGAAAGGTCACCCTACAGAATTATAGGGTGGCGCTGATGTGATCTTAGCAAATTAGTGGAGGAAGGATATTCAATGCCATCTTCGAATGGTGGAATGTAGTGAGGAGAGGAAATAAATTCTCGCCACTTTTAAATTGGTGGGAGAAACTCTCAAATGGTGGGAGTCGGTGATAACTCAAAATAAAGGGATACAATGACTATCTCGGAGTTCTTGATTCTATTTGAACGAAAGTATTTTCCTCCAGCAGTCCAGAAGGAGATGAGGAAAAAGCTTCAGTATGTTACTCAAGGGGAGCGAACAGTGGCAGAGTTTGAAGGGGAATTTACCCGTTTGACAAATTTTATGTCGGACGAGGTAAGTACAAAAAGAAGAGAATCTCTAAATTTTTCAGGGGTCTGAATTGAAGGATAATGCAAAACCTGTTCAGGAACCCTCCCCTACAAACTTTTAGCGACGTGATGAGTGCAACTTTGCTTCATTTCCAGGATCACCGCCTTCATTTGAAGGGGAGTAAAAAAATAGGGGATTATGAACAATCTAGTAAACAAGGAGGGAATGGTGCCGGTGGAGCACTCTCACTACCCACAACAGTCGGGGAGTAAACAGAAAGAGCGGGACCTTCAGTAGGGGGACCCGGCTAAAAAATAACACTTCGGGGGTTTTAGTTTTGGTGGAGGTGGTTTTAGGAAAAATCAAGGAACTCAGCACTAGTAGCAAGTAGTTCCACAGGACCAAGTTGGTCGAGGGAATAATAGAGGTCGAGGATAGTAGGGCCAAGGTGCGGGGTAATTTTAAAATAACAATCGGGGTCGATATCTAGAGAATTTTGCGGGCCATTATTTTTAGTGTGGTGAGACGGGTCACATGAAGAGAGTCTATCCACATTTGAACAGAGGGCAATTTCCTGGAGGCCCTCAGAATCAACAGGATCCTTTATAACCTCCAACACCTATAACAACAGTCCCACTATAATAGGGACAAATTCAGTTTGGGCATATGTATAATGTCTGAAAGCTTTGTTGTCTCCAACACTGCCAGCTATCGAGGGTAAGTTTCCCATCTATGCGCTTATGGGACGGGTGTTATTTGACACGGGAGCAATGCACTCCTTTATAGCTACATACTTTACTCGTTCGACGGGATTTTTAGACTCCGCCGATAGTACTCTTATGAGTGTAGATTCTCCTATGGGCGATGGCTCACTTATATTCTTTATTTGTAAAGGAGTGGGAATAGAACTTGGTAGATTATGCTTTGAAGCCGACTTGATTGTCCTAGATATGGTTGGTTATGATGTTATTCTAGGCATGGATTGGTTCATGAAGTACCGGGCCATGGTGAATTATTATGGGAGGAGTATAGTCTTTGCCATTTCGGGGCAAGAAATATTTTTAGTAGCTATGACTCTTCCGGAAGGAGGTTCGAGCACAAACTTATATTGTATCGAGGAGGAGACTTCGCAAGGTATAGTTATTTCCTTAGACTTAATTCCTGTTGTTAAAGAATTTGAGGATGTGTTTCAGGAAATTCTTGGCTTGCTTCCAAGTTGTGAGATTGAGTTCGTAATTTACTTAGCGCCGGGGACTAGGCCGATTGCGCGAACTCTATACCGCATGGCTCCTTTAAAAATGCGAGAGTTACGAGATCAAATTCAGTAGCAGTTGGGGCAAGGGTTCATTCGGCGTAGCACATCGCCATGAGGTGCCCCTGTATTATTAATGAGGAAAAGAGATGGTTCCCTCCGGTTATGTATTGATTATCGCTAGTTGAATAAGGTAACCATCCAAAATAAATACCTGTTACCTCGAATCGACGATTTGTTTGATCAATTGAGAGGAGAGTCGTACTTATCTAAAATAGATCTGGGGTCTGGGTATCATCAGCTGCAAATTCGAGAGAAGGACGTGTCCAAAACCGCGTTCTTGACCAGGTATGGGTCCTATGAGTTTCTGGTTATGCCCTTTGGGTTTACCAATGCTCCTGAGATATTTATGGACCTTATAAATCGAGTATTTTGAGACTTTTTAGACCAGTTTGTGGTAGTGTTCATCGATGATATTCTAGTATATTCTCAAACTGAATTGATCATGCTGAACACTTGAGATTGTTCCTGCAGACACTACGGGATCATTAGTTATATGCAAAATTTGAGATGTGCGGTTTCTGGTTATAGGAAGTGAAATTTTTTGGGCATATCGTGACGACTGAGGGTATTTTCGTAGACCCAGACAAGGTTGCAGTGGTGAGGGAATGGGGTCAGCCCATGATGTCGACTGAGATCCGTAGCTTTCTGGGTTTGGTGGGATATTATCGCTGTTTCATTAAGGGTTTTTTAAAGAATGTTGTCCCTTTAACGAACTTGACCCGAAAGAGAGTGCGATTTATTTGGAATGACTCCTGTCAGCTACATTTTGAGGAGCTAAAAGACAAATTAAGTTCTACCCCCGTACTCGCGTTGCCAAGATCGGGAGTAGATTATTTAGTCTTTACTAACGCATCTCTAC
The DNA here is from genome assembly GCA_949130495.1 of Sambucus nigra. Classification (NCBI taxonomy): domain Eukaryota; kingdom Viridiplantae; phylum Streptophyta; class Magnoliopsida; order Dipsacales; family Adoxaceae; genus Sambucus; species Sambucus nigra. The sequence goes on along the minus strand of OX422219.1, from coordinate 359,165,180 downwards.
AGGGATTAGGCGGTGTGTTATAACAAGAGCATAGGGCCATTGCATACGCATCTCGCAAGCTTAAGCCCCATGAGAATAATTATCCCGTACATGATTTAGAGCTTGCCGCAATAGTGTTTTCCTTAAAGATATGGAGGCATTACCTTATGGGTTAGAAATTTAGCCTCTTTACGAACCATAAGTCATTGTAATATTTGTTCACACAGAAAGACCTAAATATGCGGCAACGTCGATGGTTAGAGTTTATGAAGGAAAACCAACTTGATATTCACTACCACCTAGGTAAGGCAAATGTAGTAGCTGATGCACTGAGTCGAAGGCCCGTGGGGCAATTAGCGGAAGTATGGAAAGATAAGTGGAAAAAACTTGGCCAGGATGATGTTGTAGCTAGAGCTTGCATGTCGGTGTTAATCATTACGCACGATATAATTATGTGAGTAGTAAAAGCACAAGCAAGGGATAAAGACTGTCAAGACCGGGTACAAAACTATTGACTGAGGGAGCGGAGTCCTGTGCTATTAGTTCCGAGGGTGGGTTACATTTCCATAGAAGACTTATAGTCCCAGACGGCGGAGACTTGAGATGTGCTGTCATGATAGAATCCCATGGTTCGAGATTTACAGTACATCTTGACGGGGACAAAATGTACCAAGATATGCGCCGTCAATATTGGTGGGCGGGGATGAAAAGGGACATTTCCGAGTTTGTCTCCCAGTGTGCTACTTATCAATTAGTGAAGGTGGACCACCAGTGACCGACTGGAATGTTACTAAAAGAGTTGGCGCTTGCGTTCAATTAAGAAATAATATAATAAATAGCATTTTTAAACCCAAATTAACCCTAAACATGCAACTAGGTGTGATTGAAACAATATGAACTCATGCAAGAATTATTCAACACACAAAGTTTAAGGAAAAATCCCCCAAAGGGGCAAAACCATTTGTATATTCACTATAATTTGTAAGAGAAGCGGCTTGCAATCGGATTACACTGAAATACAAGTTTTTGACTAAGAATTACCCTCGGGTATCGGATTCTGTAGTCGCGGCTGGAACTATCCCTGTCCAGTAGGGCTGCAATGAAGAGGAAGGAGCGGTCCACTTCACAAAGGGTTGAACAACAGCAATGGTGTTCTTGGGTTACCAAACATGATTCACATAGATATGGAAGATGTGTGAATCTAAAAACCTAGAATCATAGGACTCAATAGGTGAAGACTTTAGGGTTGATATGCTCTGAAAAACGTGGGAAAGTCTTAAGAAAACCAACTTCTGATCGTGGTATAAATAAGGTAGCCATAGCCCTAAAAAATCTGAATCACGATATGGCAGAGTTTATCCAGGGCGGATCGGTCCGATAGCGGACCGGTTCTTTTAATTTGAAGCTGATTCGGTTCGCATTCGGTTCGGGGCTCACTGGCTTCAATTTGTAAGGCGGACCGGTCCGGAACTGGGCGGATCGGTTCGCTGGTGGATCGGTTCGTTTTAATTTCAGGCGGACCGGTCCGGCTGACTGGATTTCTGAATTCTTCCTTTCTTTTGATCTTCGGATTCCGTTGATGATGAATGGACTTTGAATCTTTGCAACGGTGTTACGGCAAATGACATAAACAAGTATGTTGGACAAAAATGTCCTTACAAATCTCCCCCTATGTCTATGCCAGAACAAACATAAAAAATCCGAATTATCTATAATCATAATGCCTATACAAATCTACCCTTCCATGAACCCAAAAACTAAAAGTGGTACAAATGACTAAGGCTGCATCGTTTGTTCTTCGAATCTTCAGAAATCTCACCGCTTTTCTCATCAGGGTGTGCAACATGGGATTATCAAAAGATGTACCTACACACATGAGATAAAGCAAATGCCAAGTGACGTATCGAGTTTGAAATGAGTTAATAAACATATGCATATATACATATATACCAGATTTATGATGAACCTCAAATTTCAAAACTCCCCCATAATCAGATAATTCATTCTCCCCCTTTTTATGATGTCCCCAAATAGACAAATGAGAGAAATGAAATAAACAAGCAAAACCGGGGTGACACAAGGTAGAAATCACACCATTAATGAACATAAAACAACCAAGTCGGTGATGGCGTAAATGAATGGGTGTGATCAAAATTCGATAGGAAAATCAAAGCATACAAGCATGGCATATGTGCACGATGAATATTGGATATTCCTAACGAATGAACTCAAATGCTTCCTTTGGTGTAAAAGAGTGGAAATATAAGATATTGACTATATCAAATCTACAAATCAAAGCTCAAAGTGATTTCTACACCAATAACGTCCAAAATGTTTTTCATGCTTTTTCAGGACTTTCAAGGAAGTGCAAACCCGTTTTTCTCATTCTCCAACCAAACTCCCTCAGATTTATATTTTTAATAGAGGTATACTAAATTCTCAAACTTTGGAGAATTGATGGTGAAAACCTAAATGGCCCATATTTGGCATGAATTGCTTTTTATTGCCTTATCATTTTTTTCGGGCTCTTTTAACCTCTTAGGACCTCGGATATTAAAATTCCTCCATTTTTTAGGTCCTTTTTAACGGTGGATTTTGCGCAAAGGATAAGAATCAACTTTTGCAGCCCCTCCCCGTTATGAAAATATACACACAGTCTCACCAAAACGGTTTTTACATGCATTCCAATCTTGTCAAGTTTTATCGCATATTGTACATTGTATAGACAGAATTGAGATAGAAACACTCAAGCCAATATGAGATAGACAAGTGCAATAGACAAATACAGTCGTGCATGTGTGCAATAAAGGATATAGGAGTCAAGCATGTAGGAAATATCACTAATTACATCTCAAGGACTCCAATCAATGTTAAGCACATGGATGAAATGATGTAGCCTCTCAAATCTCTATAAAACAGTCACATGGATAAATGGAATGAAGTTGTGACTTGGCTATCTTAAATGCTCATCCATAAAAGAAAACTCTTTTTGATATTTTTTTTTTTTTAAATTTTATCAAAATAAAATCTTTTTGTGCTTTTCTAAAAAAAATTTCTAAAAAGAAAATCTTTTTGCATTTTTCAAGTAATATGAAGAAAAAAGCAAAAAGAATAAACTAATAGTACAATCTAGCAATAGGCATCAGATGATATGAAAATGACAATGCAGCCTATGCTAGACACGGACCAACCCTTCAGTCAATAGTGCAAATCCCCAAAGACATCCTAAGACTCTAAAATCTAAGGGCATCTAAAGGTTTCGTGAAAATATCGGCTAATTGACGGTCCGTGGGAACAAAACTCAGGGTTACGACCTTCTCCTCAACTAACTGACGAATAAAGTGCTTGCGTAACCTGATGTGCTTTGTGCGCGAATGTTGGACAGGATTGCGGGATATGTGTATCGCGCTCGTGTTATCACAGGAAATGGTCATGGTGTCCTGTGAAATCCCATAATCCTCCAACATTTTCTTCATCCACATGAGTTGCGTGCAACAACTCCCGGTGGCGATGTACTCAGCCTCCGCAGTGGACAAAGAGATGGAGTTTTGCTTCTTGCTCAACCAAGAGACAAGAGCAGAACCAAAGTAGAAACACCCACCAGAAGTGCTCCTACAACCATTTGCATCTCCGGCCCAATCAGCATCCGAATAGGCGGACAAACGGTCATTGGTATCAAAGGAATACCAAATGTCGTATGAGAGAGTTCCACTCACGTATTTGATAATACGTTTTAGAGCGAGTAAGTGAGACTCTTTCGGAGATGCCTGAAATCCCGCACAGACTCCAACACTATAGGCTATGTCGGGACGACTAGCAGTCAAGTAGAGAAGACTGCCTATCATACTCCGATACAAGGTTTTCTCAACGTCCTTGCCTGAAGTGTCCTTACTAAGCTTGGTAGAAGTACTCATAGGTGTACGTGCATGCTTAGCGGAGTCTAAACCAAATTTCTTCACAAGGTCTCTAGCATACTTGGATTGGGAGATGAACATCCCATCCTCTAGCTGACGAACCTGGAGACCAAGGAAGAAAGTAAGCTCACCTACCATGCTCATCTCAAACTCACTTTTCATCTCCTCCTCAAAGTGGTGAGCATGCTGGGAGCATGTGGATCCAAAGACTATGTCGTCCACATAGACTTGGGCAACCAAAATAGCACCGTCATCTCACCTGACGAACAACGTCATATCAACTCCCCCTCTCTTGAAGCCACGAGCTAAGAGATAGGAAGTAAGCCTCTCGTACCAAGCATGGGGTGCTTGCTTCAAACCATACAAGGCTTTCCTCAGATAATAGACGTGATCCAGGTGCTTAGGGTCTTCAAACCCTTTTGGTTGTTCCACATAAACCTCCTCCTGTAGAATGCCATTCAGAAAGGCACTCTTGACATCCATCTGATATAACTTGAAGTGCAGATGACATGCGATGGCGAGTAGTAAACGGACGGACTCAAGCCTCGCAACAGGAGCAAATGTCTCCCCAAAGTCTACACCCTCTATCTGTGTGTAGCCTTGAGCAACCAACCTAGCTTTGTTTCTAGTAATAGTACCATTTTCATCTATTTTATTCTTGAAGATCCACCGGGTACCTATCACATTGGTATAACTAGGTCGGGGGACAAGTTCCCAGACATTGTTCTTCTTAAACTGAAGCAACTCATCCTACATAGCGGATATCCAGTGTTCATCCTTGAGTGCTTCCTTGTGATTCTTGGGCTCGACTTTGGACGTGTAGCAGTGATGACTAACAAAGTTCTCTAGTTGAGCACGAGTCTTGACCCCTAGAGTGGGATCGCCAACAATGGATGAAGGATCATGACTCTTGCGAACCCAAGCAGGTGTGTCCCCTAAAACAGGAATAGGGTCCACAGAGTGTGGGAGAGGAACAGGAAAATCACTGTCAGAAAAGTCCTCATCCTCACACTGAAGGTTGGGATCAATAACCGTCGGAGGTTCGTCATCTTGCACAGTGACGTTTATTGATTCCATAACCTTAGAGCTCTTCAGGTTAAAAACCCGGTACGCTCTACTGTTCGATGAATATCCTAGCAATATTCCCTCGTCGCTCCGGGAGTCAAACTTTCCTAATTGCTCTCTATCCCGTAGGATGTAACATTTACTCCCAAAAACACGGAAATATGCCAAGTTGGGTTTCTTGCCAGTCCACAATTCATAAGGCGTCTTAAGTGTGTGTGGACGAAGATAAACCCTATTCACCGTGTGGCATGCAGTAGACACCGCCTCTGCCCAAAATCTCCTAGAGACCTTACGACCTAGAAGCATAGATCTAGCCATTTCTTGGATCGTTCTATTCTTTCTCTCAACAATCCCATTTTGCTGAGGAGTTCTCACAGCAGAAAACTCATGTTTGATCCCAAGGCTATCATAGTAAAGGTGACGCATCCTGTTAATAGTGACAGCGTGTTGGTTTTGCAGAACACGGAACTTGGTCGTTAGGAATTCAACAGCATCTGATTTCTCTCTTAGAAAACCGACAATTGAGTATCTAGAGAAATCGTCCACCATCACGAGAATGTATCTCTTACCACCTAGACTCTCCGTGCGAGTAAGACCCATAAGATCCATGTGAATCAACTCAAGAACACGTGAGGTGGTAATGGAATTCAACTTCCTATGTGGGCTACGGATTTGCTTTCCCAACTGACAGGGTCCACAAATCGTGGAAGTTGGCTTTCTAAGTGACGGTAAGCCACGTACTAGGTCCTTTTTAGCTAAACGGGATAATTCTCTAACGTTCACGTGACCTAGACGTTGGTGCCACATATCCATAGGAGTGATCGTGGTGCTGTTGCAGACAAGTGAGGATTTGGGCTCAGTCCCATAATAGTTATCCTCTGTCCTCACCCCTTGCACTAATAGTTTACCGGCTTGATTATAGACCTTACAAGCTTCCCGGTCAAACTTTACTGCAAAGTCATCGTCGCACAGCTGGCTGATGCTAAGAAGGTTTGCTTTCAAACCTTTGACGTACAGCACGTTCTCTAGCTTTGGAAATCCTGGTAACTCTATTGTACCTCGTCCTACTATGCTAGATTTGCTACCATCTCCAAAGGTGACTCTCCCATCATTATAATCCTCAAGATGGGTGAAATATGAGACATCACCTGTCATGTGTCTGGAGCATCCACTGTCAAAATACCACTGTGAGGTATTATGGGCTTTGAGAGCGACATGGACAACAAGGGCCTTTTTTTCTTTCTTAGGAACCCAAGAATAGGTACCTTTTTGTATTCCCTTGTTGTTGTAGGTTTTAGCCGGAATGCGGGGCGCATTCATTGATGGTAAGGTCATTCGTCGGAATTCCTCCATCAAACTCTGTGATGTGGCGGCTAAAAACTCAACACGCTCTCTCAGACTGGCAAACTCATCAGTCTGATGTGGTGGAGCAAACGTACATCGTGTCCGACCCAAACTATAACAAACATCCCTAAGGTGTCCATTTCTTTTGCAATGGGAACAAAAGGGCACAGTATTAGGAGGACCTTGGTTTGTTTTTCTTGGTCGAACTCTCCTTCTTGGTTTTTGATGACGGCCATAAGGAGTCGTAGTAAACTCAGGAATTGGTCCGGGTGCAATTTGGAACGTGGAGGCACCATCAAAACCTATTCCTTGCCTGTCACCAAAACCTAAAGCGGGACCGAGGAGCATCTTTCCCATCTTCCCAGATTTGTCCTCGATTTGTACCTTGACGTTCCTAGCTCTCTCAAGGTCATGAATAAGCTGGGAAACAAGGGCTTCAAGTTTCTTCCGAGTCTCCAGGGAGGAATGGAGCTCACTCGTAAGACTAGCCACTTGTTTAGTCAAGTCCGCTTTCTTTTTCTCACAACTGTTCTCTTTCTCTCTAAGAGACTTCTCTTTCATAGCGCAGGCAGACTCTCTCTCTCTCATAGCGGTGCAGGTGAAGGACTCACTCTCTCTCATTTCTCCTAACTCCTCTTCTAACGCGGTGATCCTAAGCACTAGGGCTTTGTTACGCTTTTTAGTTTTAAATGATTCATTATACAACTCAGCGTACGCGCGTTGAAGGTTACTCTCGTCCTCACTACCTTCCTCCTCTCCCTCACTCTCTTCGCTCTCGCTGTCGAGGTGTCCCTGTGAAGTAGCATCCTCATCGTCGTGAGATGCACTAGGAGTACTCACATGACTAGCCATGAACGCGATGAAGTTACGCTCATGCGGTGACTCATCTACCGAGTCCACCGACTCGACCTCACTGTCGTCACTAAGGGTAGTATTTAGGACAGCTTTACCCTTTTCCCTATTCAGACGAGTGGCACACTCAAACGCTCTGTGTCCCTTACCGTCGCACTCAAAACACCTTTCACTGTCTTTAGGGGGTTCTTTGAAATCTTTCTTTTCAAACTTATTTTTCTGAAAATTCTTTTTATCTTTGAAATTTCCACCTTTTTTAAATTTCAGAATTTTCTTGAAGTTTTTAGCAAATAATGCCAAATCATCTAAGTTAAACTCACATTCAGAATCAGAATTTTCTATCTTTCTAGATGACTCGACTTTCTTTCTTGCCGCCCCCTCACTTTTTCTCTCTTGGACTTTAAGGGCAATTCCCTTATCTTTTGGCTTGGAAGATTTAGGAAACATGTTTATTTCATAAGTTTGTAAATCTCCTACCAGTTCTTCCAATTTTAGTGTATTTAAATTACCCAAGGAATTTAGCACAGTGACTTTAGGTATAAAACGCTTAGGAAGGGAACGAAGAATCTTTTTAACAACTCTAGCATTAGGAATATGTTCACCAAGATTATAGCTAGTATTAACAATGTCAGAAAGCCTAGCATAAAATTCATCAAAACATTCATTTTCATGCATGGTGATGGTTTCAAATTGAGTTGCTAAATTTTGCAATTTTGACTCTTTAACAGCATTTGTTCCTTCATGGGTAAGTTGCAATACATCCCATGCTTCTTTTGACGTGGTGCACGTCATTATGCGTTTGAACTCATCAGGTGTGACAGACCCAGAAATAGCACTTAGACCCTTAGAATTAAAAGATGACCATTTAAATTCTTCATCAGTCCAAGAAATGTCAGGTTTCAAGTTGGTCACATTATCAACAGTCACGGTGGGCGGTGTCCACCCTCTTTCAACAAGAATCCATACCCGTTCATCAATGGATTTAAAAGCCGACCTCATACGGGCTTTCCAATAAGCATAATTTGTCCCGTCAAAAATAGGTATTTTATAATATGACTTCTCCATTTGAACACGCACTTTTTCAAAAATCAATTTTTTTGAAAATTGATATCTTAGAAAAAAATTTGCGTAAAAAGGAATACGCAACAAGATAGCGTAACCTGCTCTGATACCAATTTGAAAGAGTTGGCGCTTGCGTTCAATTAAGAAATAATATAATAAATACCATTTTTAACCCAAATTAACCCTAAACATGCAACTAGGTGTGATTGAAACAATATGAACTCATGCAAGAATTATTCAACACACAAAGTTTAAGGAAAAATCCCCCAAAGAGGCAAAACCATTTGTATATTCACTATAATTTGTAAGAGAAGAGGCTTACAATCGGATTACACTGAAATACAAGTTTTTGACTAAGAATTACCCTCGGGTATCGGATTCTGTAGTCGCGGCTGGAAAGTCTTAAGAAAACCAACTTCTGATCGTGGTATAAATAAGGTAGCCATAGCCCTAAAAAATCTGAATCACGATCTGGCAGAGTTTATCCAGGACGGACCGGTCCGGACCTTAGGCAGATCGGTCCGATAGCGGACCGGTTCTTTTAATTTGAAGCTGATTCGGTTCGCATTCCGTTCGGGGCTCACTGGCTTTAATTTGCAAGGCGGACCGATCCGGGACTGGGCGGATCGGTTCGTTTTAATTTCAGGCGGACCGGTCCGGCTGACTGGATTTCTGAATTCTTCCTTTCTTTTGATCTTCGGATTCCGTTGATGATGAATGGACTTTGAATCTTTGCAACGGTGTTACGGCAAATGACATAAACAAGTATGTTGGACAAAAATGTCCTTACAGTTACAACCGTTGGAAATACCAATATGGAAATGGGAGAGTATCTCAATCAATTTTATCACAGGATTACCGACAATGCAAAGTGGGCATGATTCGATTTGGATCATTATCGACCACCTGACCAAATCGGCACACTTCCTACCGGTGTGAACGGATTACAATACATGTTTTCTCATCTTTTCATAGCAGATATTGTGAGACTTCACGGGGTGCCGATCAATATAGTATCCGATCGAGATAAAATTTTTGTATCCCATTTTTATCGAAACTTCCAAGAGGCGATGGGAACCGAATTGCGGTTGATTACATCATATCATCCGCAAACAGATGGGAAAACGGAGAGAGTCAATCAAATGTTAGAGGATATACTTCGAATGTGCATACTTGGTTTTAAAGGAAGATGGGAGCAATGTCTTCCATTGGTCGAATTTGCATACAATAATTCATACCAATTCATGATAGGTATGGCACCGAATGAGGCTTTGTATGGTCGACCATGTCGATCGCCTTCTTGTTGGTTGGAAGTATGAGACAATAAGCTCCTTGGACCTGAAATGATCCAAGATACATCTTCGAAGATTGAGCTTATTCGAAATCGCATATGAATTGCACAGGATCGCTAGAAAAACTATGCCGACATAAATTGGAGGCATGTGGATTTGGAAGTGGGGGGTCAAGTTTTATTGCGCGTGTCTCCGATGAAAGGTGTTATGCGATTCGGGAAGAAAGGTAAACTTGCGCCAAGATATGTAGGCCATTTTCCCATTATTGAGAGGATAGGCCCCGTGGCATATCGACTTGATTTGTCGAAACACCCACAACGAATTCATGATGTATTCCATGTTTCATATTTAAAGAAGTATAAAATATGCGAGGGAGGTCATTGGCATGTTCCATTGGATGATATTGAGTTGCAGCTCGATATTTCGTATGAGGAAAACCGATTGCCATCTTAGGTCACGGTTAGTCCACGGTGAGTGTAGACTAAGGTCGAAAGTGGTGCCCTTGGTTCGAGTCCAATGGGGAAACCATAATGCCGAGGATTTAACTTGGGAATGAGAGGAAGATATTCGAGAAAAGTACCCACACCTCTTTTTACCAGGTACGTCTAAATTTTGAGGATAAAATTTCCTGGTAAGGGGGAGAGTATGTAATATCCCTTACTTTTGAGTAATTATTTTTATATAAGTTTTCATGTGGGTTAGTCATTTAAAATATATGAGAATCAAATTAAATATTAATTTTTATGATTTAAGAGTTAATATTTATGAGTATTGCATATTTACGGTTACATGAATGTAAATAGTGTAATATTATGTTATGTTACGTCGTTGCGCTTTAAAGGGATGGTTATGGCTTATATCCCAATCGGACTATTTAAGTTAGGTAATATGACGTTGGGATATGACATTATAAACGATATCTCGGATGTTAGTTTAGAGGGCACGGTTAGTCCGGGAACGGCTGAGATAGTCAAAATAAGTGTCGGGTGGGTTCCGAGACACTTTTGGTTAGTTACGACGTAAATATGATGTTACGAGTCATTTTAAATATATAGTAGCATTTAATGTTGGACTTAAGTGTATTTGATCTATTTTGGGTATTTAGTCTTACAAGAGCAATTAATACACATTTGTGTTTAACCTATAAAGAGAAAGAGAGGAGAAGAGCTTGAAAGAAAGAAGAGAAAATAGAGGAATTGTTAATTCGAGCTTGGAATCGTTTCAACGAGGAGAAATCCGAGACTTCAATCTTGAGGCAAGTTTTCTAACTTGCATAGATGTATGATTGTGTGTGAATAAATTGTATAAATTGTTAGTGTTCTTGAGTTTAAACTATTTTGGGATTTTGGTGATTTTCATGTTTAAACACTTATGTATATGATATAAACATGATTTGATGGGTTTATAGTGGTGGGTTGTTGTGTAGGAATGATTTGTATATGATGTTGGTTGATGATGTTGGGTTTAGATGAGAGAAGAATAAGTTAGGGGATTTGGAGTTCATACAAACCCGTAGCTAAAACTGGGTTGTCCGACCCAGGAAAATCGATTCGGTAAAATGGTAGGCTATAGGCAAGCCGAATCGATTTGTCAACTTTTTAGAAAGTTTGGTTCTCTCGACCGAATCGATTGGATTCTAAGGGCAAATCGATTCGGCTAGGGCGAATCGATTCGAAAATAGTGTTGTTTTACTAAGTTTTTCTAACTTTGTTTCTACTCATTTTCTCTTGGGTTTAAGGTTTAAGGACATTCTCATATGATGTATTATAGATTATTTGGTCTCACCTAAGGGAGTAATACCCTAGGATAGTAAGGGGGTGTCCGGGCTTATTTTCGGGGATTAGTTATGAGTGCATAATGCCTCATTTCATTAAGAAAATGGTTGTAGGACTAATGTAGAGTCGGTTAGTGTCGTTCTGACTTCCGGGGGCTAGTATGGGAGTGTTTATACCTTGTAGCTTAATTTCATTATGCACATGTGGTTTCGGAAGTAAGAATTGGGTGTTTAAACTAATATATCTTGTGACTATGACATATATGTACATACCTCTCTAAACGATATCATAAGGGAAGTTACGCGAAAAAGGTGAATCCCATGGCTAATGATGCAGGGAGAGTATAGTCCTCAGGACATAGCATCAGTTGTTACATTATGTGATTGTTTATTCGAAGTGAAGTGTTTCCGGGTATGGTTACGCCTCACTATCAAAGGTATATGATCGCTTCCCATGCGTTGTGATTTAGGTGTAACACCCCGTAATTTTGAGGACTTAATATTTAATTATTTTTGGGAGATATAAAAATATTTAAATTGGAGAAACTTAAATTTATAATTTGGAGAATTTATTTGAGTGGGAAGAATTATTTATATTTGGCGACTTTAAGTTTAATTGTTCGAAATTTCGTGTATCGCATTTTGAGGTCAAAATTTGAGAATGTTATAAAGTATTTCGGACGACAATTTTGAGTGCTCGGTTGAGTTCGGATGGGTTGAGATAGTCAGAAAATAGTACCCGGGGGTAGTAATCGGATCTCGAGATATTTTTGGGCATAGTCGGGCCCACACGGAGGGATTTATGCCATTTTAATTAGGCCCATGTGGCCAAAAACGGGATTAGGGGTTTAAACCTAATTGGGGAAGTGTTGAACGACAGTTAACACAACTCTAAACCTAGGGTTTGAGAGTGAATTTGGGAAAACAAATCAAGAGCCAATTGGGGATCTTTTAGAGTCAAATTAAGGGACAAAAAGTGAGTGTTCGTCGTCAACCATTCTCTACACCAATGGATCAGACTCTACGAACGATTCAAGGCAAGTGGTTAACTGTTGTTATTCTTAAATTGATGATAATCAATTCATATTATGGGAGGTGTAAGCCTAAATTCGTTTTTGATTGGGCTATTGCATGAAATGGGTTTTTATAAATTTAATCGGTTGAGTGATTTTACAGTCCAATTGATGTTATAGAAGTATTCAGTTTTGATTGATCTTAGAACCATAATAGAACATCAGTGTTAGAGATGAATTTATTGAGATTATGGGATCAAATTTATGAACGATAATTCGGATTTTACCATGGAAATTTGTGTTCTTGAGTGGGTGGAGATTTGTGAAAATCATTGATGCTAAAAGGTTTAAACGATGATTAGAATTCGTAATAAATGTAAAAAGATGATGGATATGATGTATTGGGGCTAGAATTTGAGATAAGAAAGCTTGAATTTTGGTTAATGGCTAAAACAGCAAGTCGGAGAAGAAGAATACGTGCTCGATCGATCGATCGACCCAGGGGATCGATCGATCGATGGTCCCAGATTTTTGTCAGATCGGCTTGTTTAATATATAAAAGGAAATTAATTTAGGATTTAATCCCCTACTTTTATTTAGTGATAAATTCATATGTAGCACATATTCCTTAACAATTATATGGGGATATAATTGGGTTTAGCAGGGTGATAATTGTATGTCACGAGATGATTAAATTTTGGAAAATAATTCGTAGGTATTGGTTTTGGATCGAGGGAAAATGTTCGGATATGGTAGTTGAGAGGCACTACATTATTAAAGGAATTGAGGTGTAATTTATTAATTAAGGGGCGAAATATAGAATCGGATATTAATGACGGTACGGGCCAAGTGAGCGAGTCCAGGTATAATGGTTGGGCGACATCTAGTATTAAATTAATTGATGTGTTAATTAATTAAATTAGAGTCGGACTGTAGACTCGGGAAGGTAATAAATTAATTAAAGATAAAACTAATTAATTTGACTCAGACCATAGACTCGGGAATATACAGGCTAGTGTGATAGGTTTTAGTACACGGTAACGCTTGGATTTATATTATATATATACGGTGTGGTGATAGTATATATATATATATATATATATATGTGTGTGTGTGTGTGTGTGTGTGTGTGTGTATGTGTGTGTGTGTGTGTGTGTGTGTGTGTGTACTTTGTGTGTGCTAATAAGTATCGGGGACTAGATATTTATTTAATTTATATACACTAGTGCAATCAAGGGAGGTTGTGCGTTGTGGGTGAATCCCCTATCTTGAGGAGTAGGGTGAGTATATCCCCAGGTCATAGCGTCCGGTATGTGGGTGAGGGGTTTATCTGACTTTCAGTAATGGAATATGACCGCCTCCATTACGTTTATATTTTGGGCCAGGTTGGTGAGCGATTCCAACTTGGGCAACCAGGTTATGTGAGCACACCTAGGGAGAGAACACTTTACAGGAAAATTATCCAGCAAGGGTATACACGGAAGGATGGATATACATATGATATATGTGTAGATGTTTTTAGTAAAAGTACGTAAATAATGGTGTTAAATATCATATGTGGGTCATAATACAGTATATGATGTATTTGTTTTATATAACTTGTGTCACAGTTATATGATATTATTTAAAAGGAATTAATTAAGTTAATTGGTGAGATAACTTATAACTGTAAAACCCCGTATTTTCTATGATATTTATTTTTGGGGATTAATTGAATTAAATGGTTATTAGTTGGAAATTAATCCGGATAAAAATATTAACGAGATGTGAGTTAGTATTTTAGTACAATGTGTATACTTGGCATTATATGAATATTTGTAATATTGAAATTGTCACGAGATTGATATATGGCAATTTGGGAATTTTATTTGACGCGTGTGACCGCCACGTCATGGTATTTTATTATTAAATTAAAAAGTGAATTTTAGTTCCATTAATCGTATGGTCGTTTTGAGTGCGCCAACGCGTCCGGAAGGGTCGAGATAGTCAGAAAACACTAGCCGAAAGTTTAGTTTGGGTCCCGTGGTATTTTTGGGCCATACCGGCATCATAAAGGGTATTTTGGTAAATTGCATTTTTTGGGAATTAAAAAGTGACGAAAATAGAAATTATAATCTGACTATTTCCTCAACCCACTTAACCCACTAACCACACTATATGCCATTATGGGCTACGGGAGAAGTTGATATATCATTCCAACTTCCAAAAACCATAACACACCTCCATACTCCATTATCTTCAACCTTGAGAAAAGCTTGAGAGAGAGAGAGAAGGAAACCTTGGGAAGAGCTTGAGAGAGAGAGAGAAGGAAGAGAATTCTGCAGAAAAACAGAGGGATAACAACCTAACTTCAAGATTCTACACCAAATTCTGAGATAAATTAAGGCAAGTGATTTAAACTCTTTTGATTCAAGATATGTTCCCATGTTTAGGAATTTTCGAAATTGATTTTTGGAGATAAATTAGACCCATGAATTGAAAGTTAGAGGCCATGATTTATGTAGGAATTGCATGTAGTATATTCTGGACGAATTTATATGTTATAAACAGAACCTTGATGATCTAAAAGTGGAATTAGAAGAAGTTTGATGATGTTCTTGAATGGAAGAATTCTGGAAATTATTTTGATATAGTTTTGATCTAAACTAAGCTTTTAAATGATGAATTATGGGACTTAGAATGTTAATACTGTTGTAGGATGTTAGTATAATGTTAGAGTAACCTTATCTTGGAGTTTCATGCTTAAAAATGGAGTTTTGGGTCGAAACTGTAACTGCAAAACGAAGCAGTCCGTAACCATACCTGTGCAATCGATCGATCGACATTCATCAGTCGATCGATCAATCGAAGGAAAAGGTCGATCGATCGACCTTCCCAGAATGAATAAAGTTTTTCCTTAATTGAATTTTAATGATGATAACCCTTGGATAATATTATTGGAGACATTGTGATTACCCTAAATGTTAAGGAAGACCAGTAGGCATGATTATGAAATTAGACCTTAATTGGGATTTAATTTGAGGAATTATTCTAAATTAATGAAATTCGTTATGTGAGATAATCTTTGGGTTAATAGTACAAATTTGAATAATTTGATGAAATAAGGTTTGGGGCAGAAGTAAAGACCTTAGGCATAATGATGTTATATGTGGAAATTATGGGAACTTAATAGTCTATTTGAGATAGGTGCCAAGTTTAAGAAATTACGACGTGAGACGTGTCGACTATTTAAATTATATATTATCGAGATACTTGAATTATATGAATTGGTAATAATGGTATAATGATGTAGGATATACCCTTATTAATATTGAGATATCTAAGATGTGTGAATGCTTAGTATATAACTTTATGTGTATGACATACCTACCATACTTGCTATCACGGGAGGTTTACGTTCGCTTAGGGCCTTCTTATCCTTGTGTTGCCCGGATTTAGATTGGTTACCTCGATGAACATAGGTCATTGAAGGACTTATTGGAATATTAATAAGTTTTGCTGATCATGGGAGCGTAGGTATGTGCGTGACCCATGTGATGGTGACTGTGTTCGCCTCCATCATTTGTGATGTTGTTATCTGAACAATTCCTGAGAGATTCGGAATTTGTAATCCTTATGTACGTGATGTACCGGGATGGAAAGCAGAGTATGTGTGCACCGCAGCTTAGCCTTTGGGTGCTTGTATTGTGTATTATGATGCGAAAATATATACGGTTAATTGAGAAGGAATTTACTATGTTAAATTGTGAGTATAGTTACAGTAATGTTTTGAAAAGATAAAAAGGGAACTTTTATCAATAAATGGTTTTGTTAATGATTGGGAATCCGGGAATTAACGTAGAACTCTCTATTCAATTGTTAAGGTTGGTAAATAAACGTGAACCGAGTAGTAGTGTTAGAAACTCTTTAGATAGTTATGAGATAACACTTGAATGGGTACAGGAACGTTAGGAGTGCACAGTTAGACGAGAGGTGAGTATATCATGTGAGAGCACGTCCTAACATGTACTTTGCATATACTGTTTTAAATGTTTTTAAAGCACTTGCAGGTTTTCAAAATATCTCCACATTCGGGCTCTGACCCGTTTGCTTTCAAATCTATCTTTTTGTAAAACCATTTTTAGGTGCCCAGCCACAAGGTCACCATGCATAGGATTCTCATTCTGATGACGAGCTGTAGCTGCTTGTGGAAGCTACAGGGATTTGCTTTTAGACGCTTATATCATTTGGATTCCGTATTCAGTATTCCTCAGTTGTAGGGCATGTTGCCCAAATTCTATTAGATACATTTCCATTTCAGTTTTAGACTTTGGCATGTATTCATTCAGTATTCAGTATTTCATTATTTACTTCAGTTATGGGATTGTATTATGAGGAGTTTTTCCTCCAGTTTTATTTATATCATGTGACGGTTATTCTATTTACTTCATTATGGTGAATGGTGTTTTTATTCTTCTTTACACTTGTTGCATGTTAATCAGACTTTAATTAAAATTTGGCAACTTACTTTTTAAATACTAGGTGGTTAGTAATAATAATAAAATGTTTTCGACAGTGATGCTATTAACTGAACCAACTTGGAATTTTGATTTAATTTAATAAAGGAGTAGCTACCCGGTATTTAATTAGTCGGGGTGTCACAGGTGGTATCAGAGCATCAGGTTCTAGCGTCCTTTAGGATCTGAACGGCTTATTATGTTTTCCGCTGAGCTTTCATTGATATAGAGCCCTATATTTTAGGACTGTTGTATTATTTTGTTTATGCTACGTTCTTCAGCTATTTAAAGTTTATAACTGCGAACTTATAGACTTTATTCTTATTTCAGAATGCCTCCACGACGTGCACCACGAGTTCCCAGGAATGCGGCGCCAGAACCACAGCCCGCACCGATCCAGGGCATGATGAACGCCGCTGAGGTTGCAGCTATCGTAGCCCAAGCGGTAAATGCCGCCATTGCAGTAGTTCAGCAGGCACCACCTCAGGCGCCGGTCGCCGCGCCAGTTCAGGCAACTTCATTCCCGTCTGCTTGGGAACGTGTACGTGACGCTTTTCAGAAAGCGCATCCGCCAGAGTTTGCAGGTAGCTCAGATGTGGTAGTCTCGAGCCAATGGAGGAAGGATATACAGCGGCACTTAAGGATGTATGAGTGCACGGATGTTCAGAAGCAGGTACTAGCTACTTTTAAGCTGGTTGGATCTGCATTGCAGTGGTGGGAGTCTATTACCACCGTAGAGGAGAGGGATACTCTCACTATTCATGATTTCTGGGTGCGATTTGACCGCAAGTACTTTCCGTCAGCTGTTCATACGGAAATGAGGAGGAGATTGATGAGTCTGAGGCAGGAGGGCAAAATCGTGGCCGAGTATGAGGCCGAGTTTACTAATCTGTTGAATATCGTTCCTGATGAGATACCAACAGAGAAAAAGAAGATTGAGAAGTTCACCGACGGGTTGAATTGGAGGATCCGTCAGCATCTGCTAGGGAACCTATCGTTGGCCACTTATTCTGATGTGGTTAACGCTGCATTGTTGCACTGCCAGGACCACCGTTTTCATATGGCCGAGGGCAAGCGGTCGGGAGAGTCTAGCCATCAGGGCAGGACTGGAGGACATGGTGCCGGTGGGGCACAATCTTTTCAGGGGCAGAGACAGGTAGAGCAGGGTTCTCAGCAGGGGGACCATAAGAGGTTCCGTTCAGGAGGTTTCAGGAACGGTCAGAGAGGATTTCGGAATGTCCAGCAAGGTCATAACGGCCATCAGGGCCAACAGGGCCAAAATGGTCAACATCAGCAGTTTCAGCAGGGCCAAGGGAGGAACGGTAACGGCCACCAGGGCCGGGGTCAGCAAGGGCAGAGAGGAGGTAACTTCCCGGGGAAGTGTTTCGTTTGTGGCAAGACTGGCCGTAAACGCCAGGACTGTCCTGATAAGGGCAGGGCACAGCAGCAGCAGCAGGGAGCTCGCCAGGAGCCACAGAGGCCTATGTTTCCCGCCGCTCTTCCCGCACCGCCACAGATGGCAGCATTGCCACCCATTCCAGCAGTTCCGGCTCAGCAGGGACAGCTACAGTATAGACGTGTCTACAATGTCCACCAGGCAGCAGTCCCACAGGCACCGCCCACGATTGAGGGTACGTTTTCTATCCATGTCACTATGGGTCGGGTACTGTTTGATACGGGGGCTACACATTGTTTTATAGCTACACACTTCGCGAAGGCGTTAGGATTGTTAGCCACAGCGGAGAGCACAGTTACGTGTGTCGACTCACCTTTGGTGAGTGGGTCACTTATATTCTTTATATGTCAGGAAGTGGGGGTAGAGATTGGTGGTTTGGTATTACCTGCGGACATGTTGGTTTTAGATATGCATGTTCACGATGTGATTATCGGTATGGATTGGCTCGCTGATTATAGAGCCATGATAGATTGCTTCGGTGGGAGCATTGTTTTTTCCATTCCGGGGCAAGAGATGTTTGTAGTGGCGATGCCTCGCCCAGAGGGAGGCTCGACCGCTCATTTATATTACATTGAGGAGGATACCTCTAAGGAGGTTGTGATTCCTTTAGATTCGATCCCAGTCGTCAGGGAGTATTCTGATGTGTTTCAGGAGATACCAGGCCTACCCCCCAGTCGAGAGATTGATTTCGTTATAGACTTGTTACCTGATACGAGACCTATAGCATGCGCACCGTACCGTATGGCTCCAGCTGAGATGAGGGAGTTACGGGATCAGATTGAGCAGTTATTGGGTCAGGGGTTTATTCGGAGGAGTACTTCACCATGGGGTGCCCTGTGTTGTTCGTAAAGAAGAGAGATGGTTCACTGAGTTTGTGTGTGGACTACCGGGAGTTAAACAAGGTCACGATACGGAACAAATATCCGTTGCCTCGAATCGATGACCTATTTGACCAGTTGAGAGGAGCTTCTTACTTCTCAAAGATTGATTTGCGATCTGGTTACCATCAGTTGCGTATCAGGGAGGAGGACGTCTCGAAGACTGCGTTCTTATCGAGATATGGTTCCTACGAGTTTCGGGTTATGCCATTTGGTTTTACCAACGCTCCAGCAGCATTTATGGACTTGATGAATAGGGTGTTCAGGGATTACCTAGACCAGTTTGTCATTGTCTTCATCGATGATATTTTGGTTTACTCCCAGACAGAGGAGGAGCATGCCGAGCACTTGAGACTAGTTTTGCAGACACTGCGCCAGAATGAGTTGTATGCAAAATATGAGAAGTGCGGGTTTTGGCTGAAGGAGGTTCAGTTTTTGGGGCATATTATTTCCGACCGGGGAATATCGGTTGATCCAGGGAAGGTATCCGCGGTGAGGGAGTGGGGACAGAACACGACACCGATAGAGATCCGTAGTTTCTTGGGCCTAGCAGGATACTACAGGAGGTTTATTCGGGGTTTCTCCACGATAGCGGGTCCCATGACACATCTTACCCGAAAAGGTGTGCCGTTCATTTGGAGTGATGCCTGTCAGTTGGCATTTGATGAGTTGAAAGACAAGCTAACCTCAGCACCTGTATTAGCATTGCCGAGACCGGGAGTTGAGTATCTTGTTTACACCGATGCGTCCTTACAAGGACTTGGAGGTGTACTGCAGCAGGAGAGTCAGGCCATAGCTTATGCTTTCCGTAAGCTTAAGCCTCACGAGAAGAATTACCCTACCCACGACTTGGAGTTAGCGGCAGTGGTATTTGCCCTTCGTATTTGGAGACACTACCTGTTGGGGGAGAAGTTTCGATTGTTCACGGATCACAAGTCCCTACAGTACCTATTCACGCAGAAAGAGTTGAATATGCGGCAGCGGAGGTGGCTTGAATTCGTGAAAGATTATCAGTTCGATATCCAGTATCACCCGGGGAAGGCTAACGTGGTGGCAGACGCGTTGAGCCGTAGACCGGTAGATGAGGTGGCAGATGTGTGGAAGGCCAAGTGGAAGGAATTGGGACACCGGGATGCAGTGGCCCGATCATTCATGTCTGTGATGACTGTTACACCACAGATTGTCACGAAGGTAGTGAAGGCACAGGCAAATGACTCGTTCTGTCAGGATCAGATAGTTCGATTATTAGCAGAGGGAGCCGAATCCTATACCGTTAGCTCAGACGGGGGATTATGCTTCAATGGGAGATTGGTAGTTCCGGAGGGGGAGGAATTGCGGCATGAGGTGATGGCATAGTCGCACGGATCACGGTTCGCTGTACATCCCGGAGGGCACAAAATGTACCAAGATATGAGACGCCAGTATTGGTGGAGCGGGATGAAGAGAGATATTGCCGAGTTTGTCTCAAAATGCGCCACTTGTCAGCTCGTAAAAGTGGATCATCAGAGACCGGCAGGACTGCTACAGCCATTAGAGGTCCCGATGTGGATGTGGGAGAGCATCTCTATGGACTTTATCACGGGATTGCCTACGTCACAGAGAGGTCACGACTCCATCTGGGTGATTGTGGACAGGTTGTCAAAAGTCGCTCATTTTCTACCCGTAAGGACAGACTACACTGCGGGACAGTATGCTCAGCTCTTTATTGCAGAGATAGTGAGACTTCACGGTGTGCCCTTAAATATCGTGTCGGACCGAGACAAGATATTCGTTTCAAGGTTTTGGGAGAGTTTTCAGCAGGCCATGGGCACGGAGTTGAGGTTGAGTACAGCGTACCACCCGCAGACCGACGGGCAGACCGAGCGCACAAATCAGATGTTGGAGGACATGCTACGTATGTGCACCATTGACTTTGAGGGGGGATGGGAGCAGCATCTTCCACTGGTGGAGTTTGCCTACAACAACTCCTATCAGTTCACCATTGGCATGGCTCCATTTGAGGCATTGTACGGTAGACCTTGTCGTTCCCCAGCATGTTGGTTGGAGGTGGGGGACAACAAACTACTTGGGCCGGAAGTGATTCAGGATACTTCGGCAAGGATAGAATTGATTCGCAGTCGCATTCGGGTGGCTCAGGACAGACAGAAGAGTTATGCTGATGCGAAGAGATTATTCAAAGAGTTCCAAGTGGGGGACCAGGTTTTGCTCAGGGTTTCTCCTATGAAGGGGATTATGCGTTTCGGGATGAACGGGAAGTTGGCACCGAGATATGTGGGACCATTTCCTATTATTGAGCGGATCGGACCAGTTGCGTATAGACTTGGGTTACCGGAGCATTTACATCGAATTCACGATGTGTTTCATATTTCCTCGCTTAGGAAATATCTTAGAGATAATTTGGCTCATTCTCTCATTGCTGTGGAGGATATTGATCTCCAGTCGGATAGCTCCTACGAGGAGGGGCCTATTGCTATTCTGGACCGAAGTGAGCGGAAGCTGCGGTCAAAGATAGTCCCGTTAGTGCGTGTTCAGTGGCGACATCATAATGTCGAGGAGTCCACATGGGAGCGCGAGGATGAGATGCGCGAACGCTATCCAGAGTTATTCCTACCAGGTACTTACTAGTTCCGAATTTCGGGACGAAATTCAGTTATTAGGGGGGAAGTATGTAATACCCCGTATTTTCTATGATATTTATTTTTGGGGATTAATTGAATTAAATGGTTATTAGTTGGAAATTAATCCGGATAAAAATATTAACGAGACGTGAGTTAGTATTTTAGTACAATGTGTATACTTGGCATTATATGAATATTTGTAATATTGAAATTGTCACGAGATTGATATATGGCAATTTGGGAATTTTATTTGACGCGTGTGACCGCCACGTCATGGTATTTTATTATTAAATTAAAAAGTGAATTTTAGTTCCATTAACCGTATGGTCATTTTGAGTGCGCCAACGCGTCCGGAAGGGTCGAGATAGTCAGAAAACACTAGCCGGAAGTTTAGTTTGGGTCCCGGGGTATTTTTGGGCCATACCGGCATCATAAAGGGTATTTTGGTAAATTGCATTTTTTGGGAATTAAAAAGTGACGAAAATAGAAATTATAATCTGACTATTTCCTCAACCCACTTAACCCACTAACCACACTATATGCCATTATGGGCTACGGGAGAAGTTGATATATCATTCCAACTTCCAAAAACCATAACACACCTCCATACTCCATTATCTTCAACCTTGAGAAAAGCTTGAGAGAGAGAGAGAAGGAAACCTTGGGAAGAGCTTGAGAGAGAGAGAGAAGGAAGAGAATTCTGCAGAAAAACAGAGGGATAACAACCTAACTTCAAGATTCTACACCAAATTCTGAGATAAATTAAGGCAAGTGATTTAAACTCTTTTGATTCAAGATATGTTCCCATGTTTAGGAATTTTCGAAATTGATTTTTGGAGATAAATTAGACCCATGAATTGAAAGTTAGAGGCCATGATTTATGTAGGAATTGCATGTAGTATATTCTGGACGAATTTATATGTTATAAACAGAACCTTGATGATCTAAAAGTGGAATTAGAAGAAGTTTGATGATGTTCTTGAATGGAAGAATTCTGGAAATTATTTTGATATAGTTTTGATCTAAACTAAGCTTTTAAATGATGAATTATGGGACTTAGAATGTTAATACTGTTGTAGGATGTTAGTATAATGTTAGAGTAACCTTATCTTGGAGTTTCATGCTTAAAAATGGAGTTTTGGGTCGAAACTGTAACTGCAAAACGAAGCAGTCCGTAACCATACCTGTGCAATCGATCGATCGACATTCATCAGTCGATCGATCGATCGAAGGAAAAGGTCGATCGATCGACCTTCCCAGAATGAATAAGGTTTTTCCTTAATTGAATTTTAATGATGATAACCCTTGGATAATATTATTGGAGACATTGTGATTACCCTAAATGTTAAGGAAGACCAGTAGGCATGATTATGAAATTAGACCTTAATTGGGATTTAATTTGAGGAATTATTCTAAATTAATGAAATTCGTTATGTGAGATAATCTTTGGGTTAATAGTACAAATTTGAATAATTTGATGAAATAAGGTTTGGGGCAGAAGTAAAGACCTTAGGCATAATGATGTTATATGTGGAAATTATGGGAACTTAATAGTCTATTTGAGATAGGTGCCAAGTTTAAGAAATTACGACGTGAGACGTGTCGACTATTTAAATTATATATTATCGAGATACTTGAATTATATGAATTGGGAATAATGGTATAATGATGTAGGATATACCCTTATTAATATTGAGATATCTAAGATGTGTGAATGCTTAGTATATAACTTTATGTGTATGACATACCTACCATACTTGCTATCACGGGAGGTTTACGTTCGCTTAGGGCCTTCTTATCCTTGTGTTGCCCGGATTTAGATTGGTTACCTCGATGAACATAGGTCATTGAAGGACTTATTGGAATATTAATAAGTTTTGCTGATCATGGGAGCGTAGGTATGTGCGTGACCCATGTGATGGTGACTGTGTTCGCCTCCATCATTTGTGATGTTGTTATCTGAACAATTCCTGAGAGATTCGGAATTTGTAATCCTTATGTACGTGATGTACCGGGATGGAAAGCAGAGTATGTGTGCACCGCAGCTTAGCCTTTGGGTGCTTGTATTGTGTATTATGATGCGAAAATATATACGGTTAATTGAGAAGGAATTTACTATGTTAAATTGTGAGTATAGTTACAGTAATGTTTTGAAAAGATAAAAAGGGAACTTTTATCAATAAATGGTTTTGTTAATGATTGGGAATCCGGGAATTAACGTAGAACTCTCTATTCAATTGTTAAGGTTGGTAAATAAACGTGAACCGAGTAGTAGTGTTAGAAACTCTTTAGATAGTTATGAGATAACACTTGAATGGGTACAGGAACGTTAGGAGTGCACAGTTAGACGAGAGGTGAGTATATCATGTGAGAGCACGTCCTAACATGTACTTTGCATATACTGTTTTAAATGTTTTTAAAGCACTTGCAGGTTTTCAAAATATCTCCACATTCGGGCTCTGACCCGTTTGCTTTCAAATCTATCTTTTTGTAAAACCATTTTTAGGTGCCCATCCACAAGGTCACCATGCATAGGATTCTCATTCTGATGACGAGCTGTAGCTGCTTGTGGAAGCTACAGGGATTTGCTTTTAGACGCTTATATCATTTGGATTCCGTATTCAGTATTCCTCAGTTGTAGGGCATGTTGCCCAAATTCTATTAGATACATTTCCATTTCAGTTTTAGACTTTGGCATGTATTCATTCAGTATTCAGTATTTCATTATTTACTTCAGTTATGGGATTGTATTATGAGGAGTTTTTCCTCCAGTTTTATTTATATCATGTGACGGTTATTCTATTTACTTCATTATGGTGAATGGTGTTTTTATTCTTCTTTACACTTGTTGCATGTTAATCAGACTTTAATTAAAATTTGGCAACTTACTTTTTAAATACTAGGTGGTTAGTAATAATAATAAAATGTTTTCGACAGTGATGCTATTAACTGAACCAACTTGGAATTTTGATTTAATTTAATAAAGGAGTAGCTACCCGGTATTTAATTAGTCGGGGTGTCACAGGTGGTATCAGAGCATCAGGTTCTAGCGTCCTTTAGGATCTGAACGGCTTATTATGTTTTCCGCTGAGCTTTCATTGATATAGAGCCCTATATTTTAGGACTGTTGTATTCTTTTGTTTATGCTACGTTCTTCAGCTATTTAAAGTTTATAACTGCGAACTTATAGACTTTATTCTTATTTCAGAATGCCTCCACGACGTGCACCACGAGTTCCCAGGAATGCGGCGCCAGAACCACAGCCCGCACAGGTCCAGGGCATGATGAACGCCGCTGAGGTTGCAGCTATCGTAGCCCAAGCGATAAATGCCGCCATTGCAGTAGTTCAGCAGGCACCGCCTCAGGCGCCGGTCGCCGCGCCAGTTCAGGCAACTTCATTCCCGTCTGCTTGGGAACGTGTACGTGACGCTTTTCAGAAAGCGCATCCGCCAGAGTTTGCAGGTAGCTCAGATGTGGTAGTCTCGAGCCAATGGAGGAAGGATATACAGCGGCACTTAAGGATGTATGAGTGCACGGATGTTCAGAAGCAGGTACTAGCTACTTTTAAGCTGGTTGGATCTGCATTGCAGTGGTGGGAGTCTATTACCACCGTAGAGGAGAGGGATACTCTCACTATTCATGATTTCTGGGTGCGATTTGACCGCAAGTACTTTCCGTCAGCTGTTCATACGGAAATGAGGAGGAGATTGATGAGTCTGAGGCAGGAGGGCAAAACCGTGGCCGAGTATGAGGCCGAGTTTACTAATCTGTTGAATATCGTTCCTGATGAGATACCAACAGAGAAAAAGAAGATTGAGAAGTTCACCGACGGGTTGAATTGGAGGATCCATCAGCATCTGCTAGGGAACCTATCGTTGGCCACTTATTCTGATGTGGTTAACGTTGCATTGTTGCACTGCCAGGACCACCGTTTTCATATGGCCGAGGGAAAGCGGTCGGGAGAGTCTAGCCATCAGGGCAGGACTGGAGGACATGGTGCCGGTGGGGCACAATCTTTTCAGGGGCAGAGACAGGTAGAGCAGGGTTCTCAGCAGGGGGACCATAAGAGGTTCCGTTCAGGAGGTTTCAGGAACGGTCAGGGAGGATTTCGGAATGGCCAGCAAGGTCATAACGGCCATCAGGGCCAACAGGGCCAAAATGGTCAACATCAGCAGGTTGTAGTGTCCTTAGGATCTGTGCGGCTTTTCACATTTTAGCTTAACGTCCTTTGATGTAGCTCCCTATCATAGGATTGTTGTATTCTTATACGTATGCATATTTATGTTCTTCTGCAAATTTCTTTATACTTGATGGTGAACTCATACAGTTCGATTCTCATTTCAGATGCCACCAAGGAGAGAGACAGAGAGCAGCTAGGGCAGCAGGGGGAGATGAGACTAGAGAGGCTCATCAGGAGTCGGAGTTACCGCAGTAACTGCCAGAGATGATTTCGGCTGCACAGGTAACTGAATTAGTGGCACAGTCAGTTCAAACGAAGATGATCGCAATGGCAAGGTACTTTCCACGAGATCAGCCACAGGCATTAGTGGTACCGGATGTTCAGGCCCACCCGGGGCCGTCGAAGTGGCAGCAAGTACGAGAGGTATTTCAGAAAGGCCACCCACCGAAGTTTCGAGGGGGTTCAGATGTGGTTCTAGCATGTCAGTGGAAGAGAGATATTCAACATCACCTATGCATGGTAGATTCCAATGAGGTGCAAAATCAAATGCTACCCACTTTTAGGTTAGTGGGAGCAGTGCTACAGTGGTGGGAGTCGATCACCACAGATGAGGAAAGGGATACTTTAACTATTGCAGAATTTTGGGTTCGGTTCGATCGCCAATATTTCTCGCCAGCAGTCGAGGCCGAAATGAGGAGAAAATTCAGTGAGGTGACTCAGGGGGACCGTTCAGTGGCCGATTACGAGGAAGAATTCACCCGTTTGGAAAATTTTGTACCGGATGAGGTAAGCAAGAAAGAAAGAAAGAAAGAAAGAAGTCGATGTTCATGGATGGGTTAGTCTGGAGGCTCAGACAACATTTGATTGGTTATCCTGCATTAGTAGCTTATACGGACGTCGTAAATGCAGCACTCCTGCACTACCAGGAATATCGCTTCCACATGAAAAGAAGCAAGAGGGGAGTGGAACCCATTCAGTCGGATAAAGCGGGAGGGAACAGTACCAATGGGATATCCCAGTAGCAGACAAAAGGACATCAGGGGCAGGATTTCTGGCAGGGGAATTAGGCTAAGCGATTTAGATCTCGGGGCTATCGACAGGATGGCCAGGACTTCCGATAAGGCCAGCAAGTAAGGGATCAGTGGCAGGGTGAATTTATTAGAAGGTGTTTCGTTTGTTGGGAAGCGGGACACGTAAAAATATATTGTCTTATGCAAGGCAGAGGTCAACTACAGGATGAGGTCCTGGATGTACAGCCGCTACAACAAGTTATGGGTGCGTTCGAGCAGGGGAAAGTTGCTCAGGAACCTAAGGATCAACCATTGTGATCGAGTGGAAAAACCGAGCGTCCGTGTAATACGCTAGTCGTTGTTATCGGCTTCCAACCTCAATACAAAAAAAAAAACCTAAACTTTTAACTACACTTTTATGGAGTATAGTAGTAAGTCTGGGTATCGAATCCACAGGGAATGTTTTATAGAATTTAATTGATTTATTACTTCTAAAATAAAAATGAAAAAGATGATGATTGGGAAAATTTCTATTAAAAACTTACTTAAGAAAAACAAACTGAAAAGTGCAAAAGAAATTAGATCTGACAAATGGGAGAAAATAGTGTAGGGTACAATCCCTCAATCCTTAACAAATTATCCTTTAGAATACTAGAATTATAAATCAAAATTCTTGATTAAATCCAGTCCTTATCATCACTAAGCATTACATATATGAGGTTCAAGACCGCATCATATGAAATCAAAGATCAATATAAGGCGGTGAACGACAAATTATACATACAAAGCATTCTTAAACATCCCAAGTACCTAGGGCAAGAGAGATGAAAAGATATGACAATGCATATATGATTTTCATTCACGATTCAACCAATATTTTCATTTATTTCCTAATTTTCCATACAAATAATTTGTATTAGGATTGAGTTCATGTACCCCAACCCTTGAGAAATTAGCTACTCATGATTGGATAAAAAAAAACAAATTCATACACAAAATTATGGATCTACAAAACATGGTAAATAATTTGCAAATAATAAAATAAGAGAATGGAAAGAGTTTACTTGAATTCAGCAACAAGAAATTGAGATTCAGAATACAAACTAGGGTTCATACAACTCTTGAAGGAATAGAAAATTTGCTCTCAAAATCTAACCCTAAAATTCAATCTAGCACTTCTAACCTACTCCTAACCTAGCCTCTCTCTAGCAACTCCCCTTCAAATGATGTAGGTCATGGGCTTTTATAGCACAAAATCTCGAAATTGACAACCAATAGTGCTTGTGGAACAAGTTTTCCAAGAGTTGCACTGCATTAAATGCATAATTAATGACAGAAATCCGTACATCCAGACTCTTCATTATCGCGCAACTTCAAAACATCGTAACTTCTTCACCGTAGCTCGGATTGAGGTGCCGTTTTTTCCAGTATTCTTGTAATTTAGAGCTCTTCAACTTTCTAGTTGGCCCCACCTCCGGAATAAGGCTGTAAAATTACGAAAATACCCTTCAACTCTCCATTTCTAGGTTTCTTTCACTGTTTTGAGTTCTCCTTCGCACTAACTTGCATGAAATACCTGTAAAGCACATGAGAAATACACAAAACACGAAATACTTGCCAAAAAAGGTTAGTAGAATACATTTGAGACAAATCCAAGCTACTTACACTGCACGGGATCATAAAAATACTGAAATTAAGGGGATAAATGTGAAGAATATGTGCCTAAACACACCCCCTAACTTAGAACTTTGCGCGTCCCGAGCAATGTATATGAATCCTAACCAAAATTCTACTCTTGAAAATTCCTTTATTAAAATAAATTTCCACTTTCGCAGGCACGCGATTGCATTTAGCGTATGCAACAAGCCTTTAAACCCCTAGGTTACCCTAGTAGGACGAGTTTTGTCTCGTGAGGGTTTGCAGTGAATTTACCCACAAAATTCTTTATTGACTCAAATAAATATCAAAATACTTAAAACTTGTACAATTTAAAATTTTCGAAAAATAATCACCATCAACTCATATTCAACTGTCTCAAACCATAGTGTGTGTGTGTAAAGCCAAAAATTAAACCTCAAATTTCCACCGTTTGAGCATTACGTTGCTTTTCGAAAATTCGTTTTGATTCAAATTCTTACGGATGCACTCACAAACGAATCACTCGAATTGTGGCTATTTTCTCTCGGTATGCATGATATAAAGAGTAAATATAATGGACACAAATTCATGCATACAAAATTGAAAAGAAGGAAATTTATGGTGAAAAGATCTCATCATCGGATTACGGTTATTAGGAAATGGGAACATCACCTCTAATTCACACAATTTTAATCTCTCATATTATCTTTTCATGTTTTAGCTCTCCACGCAGTAATTAATTTTGCAATTTGGACTCGGTTAGGACTTTTTCGGGTTAAAAGGTGTAAAGGGTAAAAATATAAATGGATAGAATGTTCGGAATTGGAAAATATTTTTATGACGTCCATTTGTACTTTTTTCGGGCATTTGCTCATTTTTCTCTTTTTTTTCTTTTCTTTTTCTTCTCTTCTTGTTATTTTTGTTGAGCATATCTATTTTTTTTTCTTGCCCTTTTTATTGCACAATTTGGACTTACTTGATGAATTTTCTCAATTTTCACAATTCCGGGCTACTTGGTTTTTCGGGTTATCAAACGAAAGGAAAATATTTATTAGGCTCAAATTGGGTTGCAAAGGGATAATTTTTCACAACTTTTTATGGCTAATATTTTTGGGTAACAAACGATTGCCTACTTCATTGTCCAAATTGCTAATCACATTACCATATGCATCTCGAGATTAATTAAGTTCAGAGATATATTTAGCACGAATTTCGAGACAACATTTCACACATTTCCCATAACCGGTCAAAACAAAGGATTGAGATCATCAACGACTTATTAAAACGCTGAAAAGAACTTTGAGTTAATCATAAACTCGGATTGATTTAAAAACTCATAAAAAAGTGAAAGGCTCGAAATCTCACCGGGTTTGATCAATCTCCACACTTATTCGTAAAGTCGTCAATTTTCTTTCAATTTCCATCTTTGGTCAATTTTGGTTTGGTGCATTATGAATTTTACAATTTGAGACTTTAAATAGAATAAAGGTGATATTTTTGAAAATTTTAAATTCCAATTTTTATTTATTTTGAACAAAAATATTTTTGGCTTTTCAACATTTTTCAATTTTTATTATTTTTTTTTATTTTTTAAAAAAACACACTTGGAAAGAACATGTGATCGAATCAATGAATCTAAACAATAAATGGGAAGAATATCCCACACCCCCTAACTTAAATGTTGCATTGTCCTCAATGCGAATTAAGAACACAACATAAAGAGAGGAAAAGAAAGATATTACCCAAATGGAGCGATCCCTGATGAGTGCGAGTCCTATTGAATCTACAAAATATGTTAGAACCAAGAATAGAAAAAATAATAACAAAAACTCTAACTATCAAAACTAGACTATAATAAAAGAGAAAAAAAAACTAACTATTTACAACCTAAAATTTGAACGGCTAATAAATCATACACTAAAAGTCGAAAAATTTGAGGGTCCACCCAAAATACAATTTGACTTTGAGGGATTAATGGTGTACCCTCATTAGGATGCATGCCTCCCGAAAAGTAAGAATTCCGTTTGAAAAACGGAAGGCATGTGTGAAATGGAGAAAATGAGCCATCACCAATTAAAAAATTTAACGGGATGATGGGGGGTTTGGGTGCTAGGTGGGACAAGTACAATTGATATCCAAGAAAAATATAATCACCTCCCAAAGATTTTTCAAGTAGTATGGGGAGAGGGGCACACAAAAAGGAACATTCCATATTAGAAAACAATTCTAGCAAAGTGTCTTTGTCGGTAAAAGGTGTAAACGTTTCATAATTTTCAACCGACTCATAGGAATCTAGCGGTACTTCTAATGGTTCAATAACCGTCAACGAAAATGGTGATGAAATAAACTCAATCTCAAGTGATTCATCATCACTTGGAGATTGAATTTCAAGGGAGCAAGACTCACTTTCAATGAGATGTTCTTCAAAAATTTGAGGTGACACACAAGTCTCAACCTCCTCTTTGTTTTCCAAAATAGAACGCACATCATCGCAAAGTGTGACCATTTCCTTCACAAGACCATAATCGATATTCTTTGTGCTTTGGGTGGAAAGAAAATCCAGTACTCTTTTGGTTAGAAAAAGCGTGTATTCTTCCAAAGTAGGATCCCTTGGCTCTAGAACCTCGGATTCCGCTTTTGGTTGAAAACCTTTTATAGTTTCACAAATATTGGAGAAAAAATCTTCATTGGATTCCCCAAAATGATTTTTTTTCCGATATTCGTTTTCAAGCTTTTCATACGCAAGATTTAGAAAGGCCTCACCCATGGTAATAGGCCGAGGCACAGATTCTTGAGAATATTTAATATAAATTTCTCTCCTATATTCATTTGCAAACCTTTCACACTCCAGAGTTAGAACGGCCTCACCAACGGTAATAGGTCGAGCCGCGGAGTCTTGAGAATAAAAAGTTTGAAAACGATTACCATATGAACCATTAGAATTACCGAACTCACCATGAAAAGACATGATTACCGAATAGTATGTAAATGGAAATTCGAGTACAAAGGTGTACAGTTGAGGATTCTACATTTCTTGGTGCTCAATTGTGCAATACGCTAGTCGTTGTTATCGGCTTCCAACCTCAATACAAAAAAAACCTAAACTTTTAACTACACTTTTATGGAGTATAGTAGTAAGTCTGGGTATCGAATCCACAGGGAATGTTTTATAGAATTTAATTGATTTATTACTTCTAAAATAAAAATGAAAAAGATGATGATTGGGAAAATTTCTATTAAAAAATTACTTAAGAAAAACAAACTGAAAAGTGCAAAAGAAATTAGATCTGACAAATGGGAGAAAATAGGGTAGGGTACAATCCCTCAATCCTTAACAAATTATCCTTTAGAATACTAGAATTATAAATCAAAATTCTTGATTAAATCCAGTCCTTATCATCACTAAGCATTACATATATGAGGTTCAAGACCGCATCATATGAAATCAAAGATCAATATAAGGCGGTGAACGACAAATTATACATACAAAGCATTCTTAAACATCCCAAGTACCTAGGGCAAGAGAGATTAAAAGATATGACAATGCATATATGATTTTCATTCACGATTCAACCAATATTTTCATTTATTTCCTAATTTTCCATACAAATAATTTGTATTAGGATTGAGTTCATGTACCCCAACCCTTGAGAAATTAGCTACTCATGATTGGATAAAAAAAAAACAAATTCATACACAAAATTATGGATCTACAAAACATGGTAAATAATTTGCAAATAATAAAATAAGAGAATGGAAAGAGTTTACTTGAATTCAGCAACAAGAAATTGAGATTCAGAATACAAACTAGGGTTCATACAACTCTTGAAGGAATAGAAAATTTGCTCTCAAAATCTAACCCTAAAATTCAATCTAGCACTTCTAACCTACTCCTAACCTAGCCTCTCTCTAGCAACTCCCCTTCAAATGATGTAGGTCATGGGCTTTTATAGCACAAAATCTCGAAATTGACAACCAATAGTGCTTGTGGAACAAGTTTTCCAAGAGTTGCACTGCATTAAATGCATAATTAATGACAGAAATCCGCACATCCAGACTCTTCATTATCGCGCAACTTCAAAACATCGTAACTTCTTCACCGTAGCTCGGATTGAGGTGCCGTTTTTTCCAGTATTCTTGTAATTTAGAGCTCTTCAACTTTCTAGTTGGCCCCACCTCCGGAATAAGGCTGTAAAATTACGAAAATACCCTTCAACTCTCCATTTCTAGGTTTCTTTCACTGTTTTGAGTTCTCCTTCGCACTAACTTGCATGAAATACCTGTAAAGCACATGAGAAATACACAAAACACGAAATACTTGCCAAAAAAGGTTAGTAGAATACATTTGAGACAAATCCAAGCTACTTACACTGCACGGGATCATAAAAATACTGAAATTAAGGGGATAAATGTGAAGAATATGTGCCTAAACACATTGCAGCTAGAGTATGGAGGTAATTATCTTTTTATCCTATGAGCATGGGGGATGTTTTGAGTGATAGTGAGGGTTTCACAATAGAAGAATTATTTTCAGTAGAGTTCGCGGGTAAGTCGAATTTAGTGGGTGCGCTGGCTATAGCACCCATATTACATATATCTATTTCTGTGGGGTAGTGGATTTCTTTAGTGTTAACCACGAGAGAGTGGGCGTGTACACAAAGAGGGGATTGGTATTATGCGAGGAGTTACTACTTTCGAGGATTATGGGAGTGGGGTAGATGATTTTTCCAAATATCGACTCGATAGCGATGGATTTAAACTATTGAGGATAGTGAGGGTAACTTTTGGTGTTCGCGACACCAGGGTATGAATGATTTTACTAGGTATCACCTGAGAGGGCGTCTAGCCTATATATATGTGTGTATATGTTATATTGTGTGGTGCGATCGACACATAGTGAGGTCTTGTGTTCTCATATTTTATTCCGGTAAGTAGGGGTGTCTACTGAAGTGAATCAGGGTGGTTAGATTTATTTTTGAGTAGGGATAGCTCGGATTTTATTTTACGCAAGAACTAGTGATAGTAAAGGCGCGGTATTTGATGTTGTATTTTGTAGCATAAGAGTAGGAGTGTATGCTTTTGTGTTAAAAGATAAGTATTTGGGGGTACGTACTATGGACTGAGGGATTTAACAGATCTCAACGACCGATAATGTTAGGTAGTAGTGTATCGGGGAGGTTCCTTGTTTGGATTTCGCTTCGAGACGTCCCTCCCATGAAACTTAGCGCAACGTTAGAAGTGGGGAGATGTTTGGTCATTAGTACATGGGTTGGGTACCCCGGCTATTATTAACATATGTGATATGACTACGGGTTGGAAGTTATATTACGGGTTACGACTAGCATAGTCGGGTAACTTTCGTGCGGTTAATCATGGGGATAAGGTGTATGGGCACCCTGGTTAATTAGGGTAACTTTTGTGCGGTTAAGCACAGATACAGGGTGTATGGGAGCTCTGGTTATTTAAAATGAATATTTATGTAACTCTTAGTTATAAGCGGAAGAGATAGATGTAGCAAGCTTAGAGGCATATGTATAGGGAGTGATTTTCGAGTCTTGGACCACAAGACTAATCTTAATTTCGAGGACGAAATTCCTTTGTAAGGGGGGGAGTATGTAACACCCCGTAATTTTGAGGATTTAATATTTAATTATTTATGGGACATATAAAAAATTTTAAATTGGAGAAACTTAAATTTATAATTTGGAGAATTTATTTGAGTGGGAAGATTTATTTATATTTGGCGACTTTAAGTTTAATTGTTCAAAATTTCGTGTGTCGCATTTTGAGGTCAAAATTTGAAAATATTATAAAGTATTTCGGATGATAATTCTGAGTGAACGGTTGAGTCCGAATGGGTCGAGATAGTCAGATAAGAGTACCCCGTGATAGTAATCGGGTCTCGAGGAATTTTTGGGCATAGCCGGGCCCACACGGAGGGATTTGGGCCATTTTAATTAGGCCCATGTGGTAAAAAATGGGATTAGGGGTTTTAAACCTAATTGGGGAAGTGTTGAATGGCAGTTAACACAACTCTAAACCTAGGGTTTGAGAGGAAATTTGGAAAAACAAATCAAGAGCCAATTGGAGATCTTTTGGAGTCAAATTAAGGGATAAAAAGTGAGTGTTCGTCGTCAACCATTCTCTACACCAACGGATCAGACTCTACGAACGATTCCAGGCAAGGGGTTAACTGTTTTCATTCTTAAATTGATGATAATCAATTCATATTATGGGAGGTGTAAGCCAAAATTCATTTGGATGGGCTATTGCATGAAATGGGTTTTTATAAATTTAATCGGTTGAGTGATTTGACAGTCCAATTGATGTTATAAAAGTATTCATTATTGATTGATATTAGAACCATAATAAAACACCAATGTTAGAGATGAATTTATTGAGATTGTGGGATCAGATTTGTGAATGACAATTGGGATTTTACCATCGAAATTTGTGTCCTTGTGTGGGTGAAGATTTGGGAAAATCATTAATGCTAAAAGGTTTAAACGATGATTAGAATTCATAATAAATGTAAAAAGACGATGTATATGATGTATTGGAACTAGAATTTGAGATAAGAAAGCTTGAATTTTCGTTAATGGATGAAACAGCAAGTTAAAGAAGAAGAATACTTGTTCGATCGATCGATCGACCCAGGGGATCGATCGATCATTGGTCCCAAATTTTGGCAGATCGGCTTGTTTATTATATAAAGGGAAATTAATTTAGGATTTAATCCCCTACTTTTATTTAGTGATAAATTCATATGTAGCACATATTCCTTAACAATTATAAGGGGATATAATTTGGTTTAGCATGGTGATAATTGTATGTCACGAGATGATTAAATTTCGGACAATAATTTACAGGTATTGGTTTTGGACCGAGGGAAAATGTTCGAGTATGGTAGTTGAGTGGCTCTACATTATTAGAGGAATTGAGACGTAATTTATTAATTAAGGGGGGAAATATAGAATCGGGTATTAACGACGGTACGAGCCAAGTGAGCGAGTTCGGGTATAATGATTGAGAAACACCAATTATTAAATTAATTGATGTGTTAAATAATTAAATTAGAGTCGGACTGTAGACTCGGGAAGGTAATAAATTAATGAAAGAGAAAACTAATTAATTTGAGTCAGACCATAGACTCGGGAATATACAGGCTAGTGTGACGAGTTTTAGTACACGGTAAAGCCGAGATTTATAATATATATATACGGTGTGGTGATAGTATATATATATATATGTGTGTGTGTGTGTGTGTGTGTGTGTGTGTGTTTGTGTGTGCTATTAAATATCAGGGACTAGATATTTATTTGATTGATATACTCTAGTGCTATCAAGGAAGGTTGAGCATTGTGGGTGAATTTCCTAGCTTGAGGAGTAGGGTGAGTATATCCCCAGGTCATAGCGTCCGGTATGTGGGTGAGGGGTTTATCTCACTTTCAGGAAAGGAATATGACCGCCTCCATTATGTTTATATTTTGATCCAGGTTGGTGAGTGATTCCAACTTGGGTAAATAGGTTATGTGAGCACACCTGGGGAGATAGCACTTTAGAGGAAAATTATCCGGCGAGGGTATACTCGGAGGGATGGATATACATATGATATATGTGTGGATGTTTTTAGTTAAAGTACGTATATAATGGTGTTAAATATTATATGCGGGTCATAATACAGTATGTGATGTATTTGTTTTATATAACTTGTGTCACTGTTATATGATATTATTTAAAAAGAATTAATTAAGTTAATTGGTGAGATAACTTATAACCCATTAATAATAATACTCAATTTCGAGTAGAATGGAAAGGGGAAATTATACCAGGACTAGTTGGATGGGGTAGTACAACTGGGTGGGGTTACAGTAACCGTTAGGTGTGCACATTAGTGGAGGGGTGAGTATGTCCTCAAGGGATTGCGACACTAACTTAAATATGAAGCGCATTCATATATTTTTAATTACTGCAGTTAATTCACTTTCTAAATATTTTCAAAATGTTTTGGGTTCTAACCCTTGCTATAACATTATTTTTAAATCTTTTAGGTGTCCAGCCACAGGGACACCAGGATTGATATTCTATTCAAGGGACGCGGAGCTGAGGCACATGTGGATGGTAATAGGGGTTTTGGTTTATACGCGTCATTCATTCCTTCCTAGAGTAGGAATCATTGATCAGTTTCAGTTTTAATTCGGGCTTGTCACCCTGACTTTTCAGTACAGTTTTCAGATTTAGTTATTTCGGTGTTGAATGTTTGTATTGGACTATTTACTTTGGGACCGATGGTTTATTCGGCATGTAGTTTATTATTTATTCAGTTGATTTAATTCCGTCGTGGTGTATGATTCATATTATCTTTCCGCATGTTATTTGTTGTTTAATTAAAAAGATAAAATTTGGCACCAGCTTTTAGGAATACTAGGTGGTTAGTAAGTTTTAAAAAGGTTTTCGACAGTGATGCTAAGGATAAACCATCTGGGATTCCTGTTTTAATTTGGTATATGACTGATCACCCGATATTTTATTAGGCCGGGTGTCACATTAGGGTAGCCAGGTGGTCATAAAACTAGGCCCTGGAAGATGATAGTAATTAAGGGACACATCCAGTGGGGTAATTCCAGGAAGGATGGTCTTAGAAATGTTATTGTATGAATATAACTGCTCTCATTCAAATTATGTTTTAACGCAAATGATTAAATGGAATTATGAATCAACTCTGATTATATATGATCATTAATGATTAATTGACTTGCGAGGTTAAATGATAAATTGGTGAACCGGGCATATTGGATAGTGTTAGGTTATTACTATTAAGTAATTGGGTAGCTTAACTTAAAAATAAATTGTATGCGTTAGGATGTGTACTTTAGAAGAGAGGTCAGTATAATTCTTTAAGTGAAGTGAGAATCTAATCTGTTTATGGAATCTGGCAATCAAAACCGTCATGCATTTTATTCAAATCATATCAAACCTAACCCTGACCCGTTTATAATTTGTCTCTTGGTGTGGTTACTGTTTATGTTCAGGTGTCCAGCCACAAGGGCGCCCGTTCTGACATTCCCTTCCAGTGTCAAGTAGCTACGACAGATTGCGGATGTTGTAGGATTTTTGTAATAGACGCATCAAACTCTAGTTATGATTCGCCAGTTATATTCGGGCGTGTTGACCAAGTTTATATCTCATAACTTCTGTTATATTCGGCGTGACCTTTTTGTATCAGTCTGTTAACCGACAACTTATTCGGTTATGCTTTGTAAATGCTATCAAACTATTAGTTGTATATTAACTCTTCTGTTACAGAAATAGATGACTGAAATATTTTCATTTTAAATTTGAAAATATTTTGATATCCGTTTTTAAAATCTTGGGTGGTCGTATCATATTTTCTTTTATGCGACAGGGATGTTAAGAATGGACCATTTAAGATTCGTGTTTTATTGAAGTAGCGGGTTGGCCACCTCTCATTTTAATAAGCGGGGTGTCACAGGGGTAGCAGCTATGAAGGCCTCCCAAACCTCTGTAGCCATGAGTGGGAAGGGTTCAAAGCCTCAGCATTTATTCAAATGCTTTTTGCGTGTCAACATTTTTATGGTTCGACTGACCAACTCTCTCGATAAGTTATTAAAATATATTCAGAATCAAGTGTTGTGTTGTCAATAAATGGGTGGTTCACCCCTATTTTCTCTCCATATATTTAATCTCTTGCTCGGACTTCATCCGACTTTTTATATTTTACATAGAATAAAAGAATGTTTTTTCTACTATGAAATACCATTCACAACAAAGTGTTCTCCACCATTTCCATTACTATCAAAATACAGACCATCGTGAGTGAGTGTAAAACCTTAAGTATTTCCAGTGTTTTGCTAAGTGATTTTTGAGTTGTGTTGGGAGTAATATTTGGAGTACTTGTTGGGATATTTGGGAGAGTTACTTGGATTGTTTTCTTTGAAACCTTCATGGGGTTTTAAGATTTCTTGGTATACCCTTTAAGGCCAGCTTTGGAGGCGGGGGTTGCCTTCCTTCATTAATCCTTACACTTTTGTGGACTACAATGAGGTAGGGGTTTGGTTTATTACAAGTTTAAATGTATTTAGGGATGTGATAAAAGGTGAAAAGTAGAGTAGTGTTAGTACGCCAGTCGTTGAGTTTGTTTCACCCCTTCAATGAAAAAACCTAAACTATGACTACACGCTTTTAAGGGAGTACAGCGACCAGTCCGGGTATCAAATACACATAGACTAGCTGTTACAATTATATTGATTTAATCTTTCAAGAATAAAAGTATAAAAGAAAATTTGTTAACAAAAGAAAAGATAATACTAGGCATGTGCTTAAACTAAGATTAACAAAGAGAATAAAAATAATTAATTGCGATATATATCCCCCACCTCGAGTTAATTGGTATAAATGGTTACATGGGATGATAAGTTTGACAAGATTTTTTCTCATTTTAACAATTAATTAAATCTAGAGCTTTCACCCTCTAAATTGTCATATAAGCCTACTATGATTTTGGCGTCAACAAATAGCCCGAAAATTTTACACACAAGGTCATATATTGATAGCATACATGATATACCCCGTTAAATCTTCTAGGCATAATAATAAGAATAATCCAATCGAATTAAACTCATAAAATCCATCACCATAGCAAAGCAACCAAATCAACGCAAGGTGAGTTCAATTAATCACAACCTAAACTAAATTAGCTACACAACATAATAGAAGACTTGTATTTAAATGCAAGAAAGTAAGGAAAATAATTAAATCTAAGTTACAAAGCCAGTGAACAAATAACAAAGCGAGAAAAATAATAATGGAGGCTTGGATTAATTAAAGAGATGATGAATAGTGACTTACAAACCCATTTGGATGAAACCCTAAGAGAGAGAGAAGCAAAACCTAAAATCCCCTCCAAAACCCTTCTTCCTCTAACCTAACTAGTAAAAAAATGATAAAAACAAGATAAAAGAATATAATGAAAGATTGTCTTCAAATACACAAGGACCCACTTAAATAGTAAGTGGTAAAATAAATAAAGATAAAAGAAAAAAATGATTTATCCTAAAAATCAAGAAGGAGATCCCCAGGAAAATGGTTATAACATGTTCGTTAGGAACCGAATTTACGAATCGTCGGAGTCTATGCGAAGTTGACTCGAAGGCATACAAATTTTGTGAGAGTTTGGGCACGAAGCTCGAATGTATAAATGACTAAAAGGCCCCGAAGTTGCGTAATGCGTTGAAAACTTCCCGAATAGTACCAATTGCACTACTAAGCACCATAAAACCTACAAAACCGCGATTATACCTCGCAAAAAATATAAAATAGAGGTAGTTTGTTGAACGAGTATAAATATAGGAATTAAAGTACCCGATGGGGCTAAAATGCATGAGTAAAGAGGGTAAATAAATGCAATATTCGAGCCGAATCACACCCCCTAACTTACACATTGTAGTCCATGGCAATGAAATACATGGTAAGAAGAACTACAAGTAAACTCTGAGATAGGAGATATGTACAAAATAGATAATAGCCACTTTTGCGGGAGAACGATTGTATTTTGCATATTCAATAAACTGTTAAACCCCTTGGTTACCCTCGTGGACGAGTGTTGTCTCATGAGGGGTTTCAGGAATGAAACCTACAAACATCAAATTTTCAAAAAACATGCCCAATATGCCAATCTCAATAACAACTAGATATTTCAACATATTATTAACAAAGCATAAGAGAATTTTGCCCAATAATCTAAAATATGAATATTAAAAGAATAACTATATGGAATTAAAACCTGAAATGTGAGTGGTGTGCGTGCACCTGAAAAAACATTTGATTCGATAAAAATGCCTATAGCCCGGATAAAAATTAACGCATGCTTCCACTCAATCCTCTCCGGATATTACAATCAACAAATATAAGCACTCGAAATAGGTTGTAACACACGGTACATCTGGGCATAATGAATAAATATAAATGGAAACTAGGCCGCACACATGTCATCAATGAAGAACGCTATATATAAAATAAAAACTTTGCAATCTCAATGAAAGGATATCATTATTAAAGAAGCGAAATGCATTTTCACAGATTATCGAAATTGTTTAAAGTTTTGAATTACAATCACCATAGGATCGCATAGGACTTTTATAAGATTGTAATGTAGGTTTGGGGGTGGAGTTGTGTAAGAGAGGAACTATTTACGGATTCAAAGGTGTTTGGGGATGAAACACTCGGGATAATGAAAAATTGTTGGGAATATCAAAATTAGAAAATAATTTCCATAACAAGCATTGAATATAACATTGGAAAGTGATAAAGGTTATTGAACATTATATACAACATTTACATACTTTCTCTTTCTTTTGTTTTCTTCTTTTTCTCTTCTTTTCTTTTGATTTTGTTTTTTCGCTTTTTTTTCCGCCGCTTTTTTCTTCACTTTTTCACTCTCACGTGCTTAATTGCATCCACGTAACACGAGCATCATTCAAACCCATGTATCATTCCAAAAAACAAACGTATGGAAGGTGATATATATGGTGTATAACTCCAATGTGGAGTTTGTTATGGGATTTTGAGTTTTGAAACGAAAGGCTATATTTAGGTTCAAAGGGATTGATGAGGGAAAACATATAAGGTGAGGTCGAGATCAATATTGGTGATATAACAAAGAGGGCCTATAATTATTTCCTAAATTTTACGCAATTCTCAAGTCAAAATAACTTTGAAAATCATGCTCAAATAATATATTTCAAAAATTAACTGAATTTATGAACGATTAATGAAAGATTAGTGAGATTACCCACAAATTTAACGTTTTCAAGAAGGAAAGAGTAATGTATAAACACTCGCAAACGAAGAAAAGCACAAAGCTCGCTGGGTTTTAGTGTACACAAAGTAACAAAATGATACCAAGTTATAATTGTCCTACGGAATCATTTATAAAATATGCTCAAGTGCTCATGGGTTTTAAAGGTTTAATTCATGCATTTATTCTAAATATTAAATAATTTGAGGATTAAAGTTTAATAACATGGGAGAAATAGAAAATGCATCATTGAATCATAGAAAATTAAGGCAAGAGGCCCAAGAAAGAGAAAAGAAATAAAGAAAATAATTTTTGAAATTTTTGATTTTTTTTTAATTTAATATTATTTTTTGAATATTTTTATTTTATAAATTTACTTAATAAATATAAACATGGATCACGATGATAAAATAGAAATTGAGATGAATAATCACACCCACCCTAACTTGAAACACGCATTGTCCTCAATGAAATTAAAGACACTACGAAAAAGCGAAGGATAGAAATAAATCACCTCAATCTGGAGAGATCACCGAGGTAGTCAAAGTGAGCCCTATACAAACAAACGAAAAATAAAAATATTTACCGCAAGAATTAAGTTAAAAGAAATTATGTCATAAGTCACAATAATATAGAGGGGTTGAAGTGCAAATACCAGATAATTTGATGGTGAACATTTCATTTTATAAAAATGGAGGGTCACACGCATCAAAATTCAATAAATAACCAATAACTACATTATCGTTTCCAATCTCATAATTTCACAAAACAACTTAATACAATACAATATTAAAAGGTTAATATACTAAATTAGAAAGAAAGAAAAGAAGAAAAATAAAAGGAAAAAATTTCATTACAACAACAACACAAAAACTGGGACCACCAGAGGATCCCGACGCATATCTACACCACCACACTATAGCCTCATTTGATCCCCGCCTTCCCTTTCACCACCACGAATGTCGCGTAAAAAATACGCATCAATTACTCATTGACGGAACCATTCATGGCAAGAAAATTCTCTCAATTACAACTACGCAAGATGACTCGCCTTTCACAACTGAATCCCTGGATACCTCGGGAGGGCACACACTTGGTCGAATGATACTTTGGGACCATTTAAACCTACAAAATAATAATTGGGCAAGAAAAAAAAATTATAAGGCGTAATTAGAGTTAGTCAGTGAACAAGGTAAACGGTGTGTGCAAGTGCGTGAAATCGGGTGAAAACATACCACATTACGGAAAATGTGTCGACATGCGACAATGAGTAAAAAATATGCAAGTGTATGCTAAAAATCTAAAAAATTTGGTTTAGGCATTTTAGAAAACACTTTGGGTGCACAATGTGGCATAAGAGTGTGTAAGTGTCACTTAAACCAACACAAGCCTCATTCACGAACAAAATAAGAATCCAACAACAATGGTGTTCATGAATG
Organism: Sambucus nigra; assembly: GCA_949130495.1. NCBI lineage: Eukaryota > Viridiplantae > Streptophyta > Magnoliopsida > Dipsacales > Adoxaceae > Sambucus > Sambucus nigra. Next base: position 359,122,353 of record OX422219.1, on the reverse strand, counting down.
GTTATAATTCAACAATTAAGTATAAAATCAAATTATAACAACAAAATTGGAGAACACCCAACAGAAACTTCACAAATTTTCAAAACATATCTAAAAACCTTGAAATCATGCAATTAAATGATAATACACCAAATAGACATGGAAAATATGAAGAATTTATACCTTGGATGGGTAAAAATTTAATGAATTTGGATTGATTTAGGGTGAAGGAAAAAAAATAGGGGACGAAATGGTTCGGGGAGGAAAGTAAGGGAGTGCGAGATGTATTAAAAGAGAGTGGGAAAAAACACGATCAAGGCAAAAATAAGAAACCAGCTGACCCCGGTCGACCACCATTTCGCGATTTGCCTTGGTCTATAGTCAGGGGCTTTTGTATCTTCCAATCGGTCGAACACGACATGGAGACAGTTCCAGACTGTGAAAATTTTAAGAGTGATCATTTAGGGGGTCACGGTCCAAAATCGTGATTAGTATAGAGAGTCTGGGTATCTTTCGTAACCTAATATTGGGGACAAGGTCGTGGTTATCGACAATGACCAGTGGTCACGGTCATAAATCGTGACTGATTTATCATTACACCAAAATGGTCAAATTGGCACCCTTTTAGCGGTTATCCTTGTCACGGTCATTGATCGTGACATGTCCGTGACAATTCTGTCAGTAAAAAATCCTCCCTCTTCTTTTTTTTCCACCGATTTTGTTCCCTCCATTTCTCTCTCTCTCTCTACAACTTTAGTATGTTTTCTCTCTTTATTTCTCCTCCATTTATGTATATGTGTATGTTTATGTGCGTGTGTGTATGTATATGTGTGTAAATGTGCATATGTGTGTGTGTGTGTGGTGTATATATGCGTGTGTGTGGTGGGGGGAGGCAACAGGGCTGGGGGAGGGGAGGGGGTGTATGTGCGTGTGTGTGTGTGTATATGCATGTGTGTGTGTGTGTATATATGTGTGTGTGTGCGTGTGGTGGGTAGGGGCAGCGGGGGGGGATTAGGGCAGGGGGCAGGGGGTGTATATTTGCGTGTGTGTGTATATGTGCTTGTGTATTTTTTTTAATTAAATTTTTGTTGGTTTATTAGATATTGCCCCTCATATTTTAGTGCCCCTTGTAAAAGAATTGATTGATTTAATATTGATTGGTTGTTAATATTTTTTGTAAATTAATAATTAGTGCCCCTTTCATATGCAAGTAGGATTGCCCCTCATTGTAAATTAGTAAATTAATAATTGTATATTTTAATTGTTAGTTTAATTGATGAAAAGAATTAATTGAGTAGATGAATTAGAAGGAGTATGGGATACACATTTGTTGTTGCCATTGCGGTGGATTATAGTGGATCGATGTTGGGTTGGTTAATTTTAAAAGTGGCATGACCACTGGATTATTGTCCATATGGGGATGGGATTCTTCAACTTTTTTTAAAAATTACTTTTAATAACGAACAATATATATATAGTATGATAATTAAATGAAACATACTTGAAATTACATATAGTGCGCATAGATACTAGCCTTCTAGTTCTTATGCGTACGCATTCAATAACCCTTAGACCCGTTCGAGAGTCATTACCCCTATAATAAGATCTCTCGAATTGTCCCGTTTGGACAGTTTGTGACTGCATAATTTCTGTATCATAATATTCTTAGTGGCTTAAAATTGTTACTTTTGGAGGAATTTCTGCAGTCGTATCCTAATGTTCTCTGGGTACATACTAAATTGACTAGCGTGACTGTTATTTCAATTGATCAATTGAAATAACACTCACACTTGCCAATCAACGTCGTGTACTTGGAGAATTATGGGGATATGCTGCCGATTTTTTCCCAAATCGTAACAATGTGCATGAGTTATTAAGTATATTACAGAATAATGCGGTCTTGAATGGGATAGGACCACTCACCCTTTAGAGGAGATGGAGGAAACAAAATTTCTATTATAAATTAAATTTGAATTTGAAATTTAAAAATCGAATATAAATAAGACGTAATTAAATGAAACATACTATAAATCTAAGTTTTATTTATACTAATCCATGAATATACGCTTCTTACCTTTAATAGGTGATTAATTGTGGTAGCTGTGATGGGATATCTGAAATACAAAGAGTGGATGGGTGAGACAGATAGAATGGGGGATGTGTTTCGCAGAGGTGCTAATGAATTTGTGAAATACGCAAAGAGATGACATAATGATGAAGAGTATCAATTGAACGGTTACGTATTCGGTGCAAAAGTGTCCGAGGAAAGTACAAATGTACAGAACTCGGGCATTTCATACAAGGCTCTTACTTTCTTTCGAGCAAGTGCAAAACATAAAAACCTCGTTGAAGCTGAAATGACTTACTGTGGTGTAATTCGAAATATATTTGAATTGGATTATATAAGCTTCAAAGAGGTTGTATTTTACTGTGACTGGGTAAGAGTTGAGGATAAAAATGCTTGTAAAGTTGATCCTATCACCAATTTGATCATGGTTGACTTGTCCAAGTTGAAGAGCAACGACCACGTGAGCGATGAGCCGTTTGTTTTTGCGTTTCAAAAGGTTAACCAAGTGTTTTACTCGGAGTATATCAACAACGAGCCGTGGTCAATTTTCCTACACGCGCCAAAGGGTCTAAATAGTAGTGTGGATGACTTGGCTGCTCCTACTGAATATCAATCCATTTTTTTATCATAACCCAAATTTGAAACAATTTTTCAATTTGTAATAAATATTCCAATTTGTACTTTATCAATCCATTTTTAATGCTTTTAATTGATTTTCATTTTATCATTTTCACTCTTGTGTAGTGTACGTGTGTGGGGGCAGTAGGGGTGGGGGTGGGGATGTTTCGAATTTTTAGTAATTGTACATATTATGAGCTAGATGTTGTTGTTTTGGAATTCAGAATTGAGGTGTTAAATAGTAACAATTCATTTGGATTTGTAGTAATGGTACATATTTGCATTTCTTCTTCTAATTCATTTTGATTTGTACTAATAACAACATTTTTTTACAACAAATTTCTCCTTCAGGTATTAAGGCGAGGATGATGACGCTAATTATGATGATGTCGTCTGGGCTTGGTGGTTGCGGAGGCGAGGAGGGCTCCTCAGCCCCTAGGCTCCCCAAATATGGAAAATCAAGGATGGCCATCGAGAACAAGATGGGACTATTAGCTAGATCCCTCGAGCTGGTAAAGACGATCATCGTCCCGTGCCAAATGAGCTCAAGTTAGCTATTTGGGTGGCTTTATAGGTAATGAAATTATATTTATATGAATATGAATATTTCAATTTCGATTTTGATTTCATTTTATATATATATATATATATATATATATATATATATATATATATATATATTTGCAACTAACATTGTATTTGTTGAACAGGAACAATTCAGCCTGGATCCAAAGCTACGCGATTCCATTTTGGAGTAGTTGAGGGAGCAACACAAAACTGTGAGACCCCGCCCAATTAAATATCGGGTGATCAGTCCTTTATAAAATTTATAACAGAATGTTCAGTTGGTTCATTCTTAGCATCACTGTCGAAAACTTAAATCCAATTAATTACCTAACATTTAATTAAGCTAGTGTCAAAACATTTTCCAATTCAATTTGAAACCATTTGATTTAATAAATTTCTGAACATGTAATTATAAACCATACATAAGAATTTAATGCTGACTGAATCAACAACTGAATAATTAGGACTGGATAAAACCTCCAGTTCAAAGTCACAAACCAAACCATAATAAATACTCAATCCAACTGAAATAACTACAAAGGAAACCGAGTACAACTCCTCTAATGAGAATGGGCGACACATGCCCAAACTGAGATATCTGAACTAGGAACTGAATGAACTGAGAGAAGCGTCTAATCTCAATGACCCGTAACTTCCACAACAGCTGCATCTCGATAAACCATCCAAGTATCTAGAACCGGTGTCCCTATGGCTGGGTTCCTGTACTAATACATATATATATATATAGAAAAAGAGAGAAGAAATGCAAGATACGGGTCAGAGCCCGATGTTTTTAAAAAGATTTATTAGCAAGTATTTAAAGTTGCATTAAATCAAGTATCATATGCATGTTAATTCGAACTCTCACATGAGATTCTCACCTCTCGACTAGTGTCCACGCCTGACGTACATCTATTCCAACCTAGCTATCTGACACACTCTTAACTAGGAAAAGGCTTATCCTACTAGTTACCCCTCGTAGTTGTATCCCATATTTGATCTCGACATTTATCATTTTAAATAAGTGTTATTACACTAAAGTCAAGTATTTACTATTTACGTTACTGAAGATTTCACTATCTTAATAATCTGATATTATCTCATTTTAGGTGTACCAAAATCATACATATATATCTTTCACTATTATATATGTATTACCCAATCTTAATAGCCTACAAATATCACATTGTAAGTATAACACAAGAATATATAAATATCCACCACTATTATATATATACTAACACAGTACCCCAAGGCTATACCTGTAGTGCATTGCATACTGTGCTATCATGTTCCGGTACATCTCGTACTCAAATAAGGACTATCGGTTCGAAAATCTCCCACGAACCATATAAACAAATCACACGTATTGGCGGCGAACATAGTTCACATACCTATGGGTCACGCACATACCTACGCTCCCATAGTCAGCGACTTATCAACTCACAAATAAGTCTTCACAGTCCTATTTTCTGAGATACAAGTCAAATATCCCCCCGAAGGTCACTCAGAATAAGGACATCTCTACACAACCCCCCACGATAGCAAGCAGTTAGGTATGTCATACACATAATATCAAATATAGGTATACACACAACCCATCAATCAAACGGTACACACACAACCAAATGTCATATTTCATACGTAGTATTTTTATCACTAAATACTATCAACGTATTTTTAAATTATGATATTCCCTATCTCGTAATATATATAAGGATAATATGCCACCCGAAAATACTTAATACAAAATCATAAGAAGTCCTACCAGTAACCACTAATTTTTATTCTTATAAGTTCCATATCTTCAGAACTAATATCGTAAGTATTTATCACGTAATACTCTCGACGCATTTACAATTACGATTATCTCTCTCTCGTAATCTTCATGGTAAACTCACCGTCCCAAATATTTAAATCATTACACCTAAATAACTCCCAATAATTCTGCACTATTTTGGATTCATCGAACACTAATTTTTCCTCACTCAAATTGACTATTTCCCAAATAGGGGCGAAATAGGAAAATCTTATAAAATTAGAAATCTCGCTCGAACGAGAAAGCCAAGTCGTTTGAACGACTTACACATGTCTCTCGAACCAGTCTTCACGCGAAATCTTAATATCGCTCGATCTACTTCTCACAAGATACCAATCTCATTTGAACGACATACTTTGCGCGACATCGCACGAGATGGTGCTGTTTTATCTTCAACCTTTGACAGCTCCATTTTTCATCACTTTTACTCCTGAAAACCTCTAAAGATCAAGCCCGGTCTTCCAACAATCAATACCAAACATTATTCTGACATATATATGTGATTTCCCATAACCTAACATCATTAAATCATCACTAATCATCCATATAATTCGAAATCCCCAATTTATTATCAAAAACCCTAGTTCTTAAATTGATATGCATAACTTCTAAATTAAACCCATATTGGTTCATAAATATCATCATAAGTTTGTAGGCATCATGCGATCTACATGTGGGATTCAAAATCTTATCAAATCAGCCCTAGTTTATGATATAGTTATCCAATTTCACCCAAATTAACTTCCATAACAAAGGTTTATTAACCTAGACTAATATGAACACAATTATCACTAAAGAAAGCAAGAAATAAACACTTGCCTCAATTTTGAAGGTATGGTCCGTTGGTGTTGTTGGTATGGATGCGTTCCTCACGTTCCGATCTACACGATGGTGGTGGTGATTGTGCAAGGCGGTGTAAATTTACTCTCCTCCTTTGAAATTTGCTCTCCCTCGCCCAGTGTGGCTCTCTCTTGATTCTGGTGTCTCCTAACCCTAATTGTCCCCAATTAGCTGATATAATATTTCTCCAATTTTTGTCCATTTAATTCCTCCAAAAATCCAAATTAAAAAACTACCCCTACCGGGTGCCGGCTTGGCCTAAAAATATCCCGGAGTTCAAATAAAATACCCGGGTAGAGTTTTCTGACTATCTCGACAGCTCCGGACTCAATGGCTCACTCTAACTGATCATACGACTTACTTTAAATAATTTACCTTTTTATTCCACTTAATTAGTTCTGACACGACTCACACGCGCGTCCCCGACTTAATATACCAAAATGTCGTATTTCTCTCTCACGATAAGTTACATAAAATCGTCATTCCATATTACTTATTCTCACAGTCATATTAATAATTACTAACTTTTCGTCACTCTAGTAAATATTCAAATTTAATCCGGTGAAACTTAAATGGTAAGGCTTGAAGTGTAAATTATAACATCAGTGAGGTGTTCATTATTAAGGGTATTCGGTAGTAGTATGGGCGGTACTGCGTAGATCACATGAGATGCGAGGTTAATACCCGGAGTTATCCTTACCAAAAATTCCTTATTCTCTGAATTTCGGGACGAAATTTCGTTATTAGGGGGGAAGTATGTAATACCCCGTATTTTCAAAGATTTAAATAATTATGTGATTTATTATTATTGTGGGATTAATTAAATTAAAATGTGACAATTAATTATTAATTCGGATTAAATTTGAATATTTACTAGCGTGACGAGAAATTAGGTAAAAGACCAAAGTATAATACAACTTGTTTGGGGGGATCTTTAGCCAAAGTATAATACAACTTATTTGGTAAAAGACCACACATCAGAGCTATGATCGCTGTCTTCTCTTTGTAGTCAATGAACTCAAGTTTCTCGTTATTAAACGAGTGATGTAATCCCTGGTGCTCTCTCCTGCTTTCAGCCTCACACTCAATAAATGTGCTACTCTCTTGACTGGTTTCGCGCCAAAATAGAAATTTCCTATAAAGAGCTCAGCCAATTGATGGAAAGTAGTAATCTGCCCCCGAGGAAAATTGTTGTACCATATTTGAGTTTATCTAATAATAGTTCCTGAGAATGACATGCATCTCATCTCATCAGGGACTGCATAGATATCGACATCAGCCTGGTACTGCTCTATGTGGAGGACAGGATTAATTTTTTTATCGTACTTTGGCATAACTACATGAGCTTTAAACTTCGACGGTGTAGGAAAATCTATAATTGCCTGTACGAAGGTTGATCCCTAGACAAAAGTTATTTGGAGAGGGTTCCTGGCCTTAACCATTTCACCTAACCCATCTTTTAACCTTTGAATGGATCCCATCCAGGAGTCATTTGTAGCCTCAGATATATTTACTCGAATAACAGATCGTGTTGAATTCTCTTCTTGAGATTTTTTGGGTCAAGCTGTCGCGCGTGATTGGGAAAAACCTTCCCTTAGACCGTTTGATCGTTGAGAATTTATCGACGTAATCCTAGGGGGATTTCTATTCCTCCTAGGGCCCAAACGGTCAAAGGGGGAGACTCTACTTAATCTCTCCAGAGCGTTGGTTTGTTCCAGAGTTAAAGTAACATTGGCTTGAGAGTCCATAACTCTTATGGGAGATGTCCGACCAGGCTGATATGAGGGATCATTGAACCTCTCAGTATGATGCGATTCTATATGTCTGGACTGAGAAACATTTGGGAATAGAGTACGCCTAGTTCTTGAAGATGGCAAGTGAGTGTTTCTCTGATCGCTTCGTTGACCCGACTTGGCAGGTGTCCCGTTCCGAATAGTTTGAATGAGTTGACACATGGTCTTTTGCATAGCTGTTTTCCCTTGGGCTAAATTGGCCATTATGCCAGTGAGATCTTGGATAGTTGGGGGAGCAGACGGATTGGGAGGAACACGGTCATTGTTTCTGTTACTAGATTTTGGGATCTCAGCTATGTATGATGAATGTTTTAGTGAAAAACGCTACGTATAGTCTTTCCCACAGACGGCGCCAATCTGTTGATGTAAAAAACTATATTTGATCTAATTAATTAATCACAGATAAATTTAAAATAAGACATAAGATAACAGGTTTTTAAAGTGGTTCAGCCTTAAGAGAATGGCCTACGTCCACTGTTTTGTATTGCTGAGTGTTTCGCCTTGATCTTGATGATGATCGTATATGATCAATTCTCCATCTCTCCCTTATAGATTGGGTTACAATGTATTTATAGCCCAAGGGCTATTCATGCGAATAGACAATTCGACGTTAGTTAATAGACATATACGTCTGTACATAATAAGAATGTTCCTTAAATTCGATGTTCGTTGAATATGTAATTGTCGCTTGATCTTCTTGACTGGATGCTCTGTACATTGAGTACCTCGTCAAAGCGAGCTGCTCGGTACGCTGAGTAGCTCGGTGAATATACATTTTTCCTCGTAAGATGACACGTGTCTTCATATAATTGGTCCACATCATCTGACTAATTTTTATATCAACAACGTGTATATAATCATTAAATTCAAACTCACTAGATTCAGAACGATCTAGTCTAAAAATTTATTAGTTTGCTTATACCATCGGGCATGCAAGTACAAGTTGATCTGATTAGGGTGAGTCCCTTCTTATGGAGTCCTCTTGGTCCTTTCAACCCATTTATCCTTCAAATAATCAATTGATTTGGACCCAAGTTTGGGGACATCAGCTTTCTTTGCCCTAGTTTGTCTATTTTTCTCCCTTAGGTAAGTCTATCCTCCCTAGCCTCTTTCTCCAATAAGTCATTCCATTAGTTGACCGATATTTTAACATTTTGTAGTACATTGTCTTTTAACCTCAAAATATCAGTACTCGAAGTCCTCATCAAGAAGTGAAACTTCTGAAGGTTCTTTCAATGAATTTTTAATTGATAAGCTACTTGGGAAAGAATAATTGCTTCGAACTAGGTGGGAATGTATTTTTTTACAAAGTTAATCCCATATGCATTCCATTACAAACCGATCAACATTCTTCAAGTTTTCTAACCCACCGACGCCCATAGTCATCTTTTTTAGAGCTAAATAATGGGATTTAAAAATGGCATCATTTTTATTACCAGTAGGATTTTCGACACCGGAGAGCCCAATTGTAAGGACACAAATTTCCAATTGAGTCCATATATAGTTTTGGCTCAATTCCGGACAAAAACATTTATTCATAGGATAGTATTCTATTGTAATATTCTCAAGCCTATGAAGTGTATGTTGAAGACGTAGCGGCAAAGAATATAAAGCTTCATCAAAATACCGGTTTGCGTGCCTCGTTTCTACGTCATCATCTAAGGTTCCATGCTCCCAAGGTATGAACGTAACTATATTTATATAGGAGCTTGGAACAATAGTTATTGGGTGTTAGGTGTAATAAAAACTGTGTTTTATTTTCAGAAAGAATCAATTAGAACTTTAAAATAAGTATATAAAAGTTTCTGGGCCAAAATCGAATTTTACAAACTTTCTGGTCGTTCGTTAGAAATGTCGTTCGAACGAGTTTTTTCGTTCGAACCAGGTTTCGTTCGAACGAGTTTTTCGTTCGAACCAGGTTTCGTTCGAACGAGTTTGCCAACGACCCTAAACTGGTCAGTCGTTCGATATGTCGTTCGAACAAGTTTGTTCGTTCTAACGAGGTATCTAACGAGTTTCTAACGAGCCCAGTCTGGTCGCTCGTTAGAAGTCTCGTTCGAACGAGAGTCAAGTTCGTTCGAACGAGATGCCAGGGCGGGAACAGTTTTGAGAAGTTTTTGGCAGTTTTCACCCACTTTCCCCACTTGGTTTTTAACCAACTTTTTCAAGACTTATTAAGGACGGGAAACACATTTTTCTAATTAACTTTTCCAACCTTGTTTATCTCCTAGAGAGAGTTTGAGAGCAAAAATAGTTTAGGAAAATGTTCAAGTTTTGAGTGTTGTTTTTCAAAGAAAAATTCATATACCACTCTAGTGTTTACACCCAATAGTTGTTTATCCAAGCTCTATATATACATATCTTTACTTGGAGTTTTTGGCACCGGTTTTCTCTACCGAATTCAAGAAGAGACGTTTCGGGTTTGCTTCTACACCCCATCATAAAGAAGACTTTTTGTTGAGATTCTACCCACACGGAGAAAGGCTCCATGCTTGGGTGACGGTGACCATATAAAGTCCCATCGGTGGATTCCGAGACCGCGGTGGTGTTCCGAGGTTGTTCGCTAGGAAGAGGTTTCTACGAGAAGAAGCGTCGAGGCTTGAGAGGGATCGAGTCAGTCGTTGTAAGTCTATCTGTCTTGTAATTGTAATTCCATATCTAGTGGACTTGTGGCTAGGGCCGTCCGAGCTTGTTTCCCGTCTTGGGTTTTTCCTCGTACATCTCGGCGTAGTGTGATATTGTTTATTTTATCTTGCATCATAATTTAGAATGTATGCTTAGGATAATTTCAAGATAAAATTGGGTTTATATTATCACACTCATTTAATTTGGGACTAAATTAAATATTGGGTAAATTTGGTTTATTCAAGTCATTTGCTAAAATTGGTTTCGCCTAACTTTGGATAATTGAAAATTATGACTTAGGCAAATTCTTGGACTTGAGTTTGATTTTAATTTGTTTTAATAAATTAAAACTTGTTGTTAATTTTTGGAAGTTGAACCATCACCTTTATAACGCTTCCGCATCTCTTGAGTTTACATAAAAAGGAAATTAAATATTTTTATTTGAGATAATTAAAATCCGGGGCTTTTCACCAATGTTCTTCTTATCTTAGTACCAAATCTACTAGAAACCCATCATTTTATTCATATGAATTCTATTGAAAAATTCTAACAATAAGACTGCTAATGCACAAAATAAAGTTTTAAACTAAGAGTAGATTGTCCCACCTTAGTGAACCTTTAACCATGGAAGGCATGAAATATTTAAGAAAATGAAAACCTCCTACCTCCTAAGGTGGCCTTAAAAAGGTTGCCTAGCTCCACCAAACTTGTCTCCATGAAAGCTCTATCAAAACCCTCTGCAGGCTTCGCAAATTATCCATATTCATCTTCTCCAAAATCCCAAACAACATTTTAAAATTCATAATTATGCCCAACAATGGTGGAAATGGGTATCTACGGCTTGGATATAGTGGAAGACTAGTCGGATACGATTGCACAAGGTAGACATATGGGGGTGGAATGGGTGTTTGAGGTGGAGAGAGGTGGATACATGCTGAAAATGGTGGGGGAGAACCACCCACCATGTGACACCCCGCCTAATTAAATACTGAGTGATCAGTATGTTTTTAAATTAAATTTGGTATCTCATTTGGTTCATTCTTAGCATCACTGTCGAAAACTTTTTATTATTTACTAACCACCTAGTATTCAGAAATTTGATGTCAAATTTTTATCTTTTTAAATTGACATGCAAGAAAAAAAATTATTTAAACATTCACCATTCAATAACCAAACTCATAGAGAATAAAGTGAGAATAAATAACTATGATTGGAATAAACACTTCCGGCCTGAATCCCAAATACAGTAATCCGAAATAAATTATAGTCCAATCAACTGAAAAATAAAGATGTAAATCCACTATTTTCGAATAATATCTGAATAAGAATGGGAAACATGCCCTACTAAAATAAGTGTCACATAAGAAGAAAATGATAACAGTGGAGGCATCTACTACTGAGATCCTGCAACTTCCACAACAGCTGCAGCATGTCAAATGATAGGAACTCCTAGGCCTGGCGTCCCTATGGCTGGGCACCTAAAATATTTTTACAAAAATATAGGTTTGGAGAAAACGGGTCAGCGCCCAAGAAAACATTTGAAAATTTTAGTAAGTGTTTAAAATGTAAAATTAGCAGATACAAAATACATGTTAGGTTTTCGTGCCCTCACTTGAGATCCTCACCTCTCAACTAATGTGCACACCTAACGAATCTTTCTAACCCGTCCTAGTTATACTACCTTATCTAACTAGTCCTAACCATATCTATCTCTACACAAACTAACTCGTTGTGCCACTTGAATTGCCCATATCATATATTATCGCATAACTCATATCATTTCGCCAATTATAACTTTCCCTTTAGAGATTAAGTTTCCACATACTTAGGTTATTTTTAGATGTCACTATCTCTCTCATCTATTGAAGCACACACATTAGAATAATTCATAAGAATATATATGTATTACTCTATTAAACACACACACACACACACACACACACACACATATATATATATATATATATATATATATATATATATATTAATACGGAACCCCTAGGCTGAGTTACGATGCATGCATACTATGATATCAAGTCCCGGTACATCATGTACTAAATAAAGGACAACCGGTTCGAAATCACTCTCGAACCATAAATACAAAACACACATATTGGAGGCGAATATAGTTCTAGGCCTTTGGTTTACGCACATACCTAACGCACCCAATTGACCAGTCACACCATTTTTCACACAAATAGTGATCAATCCTAAGTTCTATATTCTAAGGTACGAGTCTTAAATCCCCCAAAATGGCTCATCAGGATAAGACCGTCCACGACGCGAAACCTCCCGTGATAGCAAGTAGCGTAGGTTTTTTCATTACACATAATATCACAATCAACATAATATATGCATGCACTCATCCAATACATACATAAAGTATATTTCAAGTTTATCCCATAAACTAATAATTCATAATTTATTCTCATTTCCCATTATTCCTAACATCGCTTGTTAACTGAAGGGATATAAATAATTTAATTAATTATTTCAGTAGCTACCCTCGACCCGTACTTACTGGTCCAAAACCTGAAATCATTATCATAAGCCCGAATTATATTTTAATTCCCAATAATCCTTTTTTCTCGTTAAAGTTACATTCTGCCCAAAAATATAAAATGACGATTTGAGGCTTTTCTGAACTAATTTTATATAATAACTCTCGAGAAAACTACCAATTTTCGACTAAAACAGGCCTAAAATTATCATAAAATGTTCGTCATTTTCCTAAAATGATTTTACATGCATTTGACTTTCGGATTTGTACGAGTTCACTTCATTTCTAGTTAGATAGTTGAATCTCCAATTTAATCACATGATTTTCTCACATTTCAAAATCATCAATAAACTATATAATCCTAATCATGAGTTCTATAATCCCAAATGATGTTATCTCAAATCAAAACCTTATAAACCTGGGTTTTTATCCCATAATTCTATAATTTAGCATGTATTTCATCAACTCATAATTAAGCAAGTTTAAACAACTTGCCTCTTAGGATGATTATGAATTTCGTTTGAAGAAGATGATGTAAGTTCCTTCTTCTCGTTCTTCTAAAATTCTGATGGTGTATGGTGCTGGTGCAAGGTGGCTCTAGGTGTTACTCCTCCTATAAGGCCTTTCACCTTCTTAAGAAACTCTTCATTTTCTCGTAAAAGCTCTCACACTTTCTTTCCTTTGATTACCTCTCACTTTGATTTTCAATACCCCATTTGATTAGCCAAAAAGTTGATTTTAAAGTAGCTAATCACGTATCTCTTCATAGGCTGGAAATCCAAAGGTCAAAAATTGACTTTTCACTTGTCGGGTCGACCCAAAAATGACCGAGACCCTATATATATGCCCGAATAAAGTTTTCTGACTATTTCGACCCTTTCGGACACTTTGATGCACTCGAAATGACCATTTGGATGACCCATTTCCAATTTACCTTTTTATCCCGTAATTTAAGTTCCGATATGACTAACACGCGCGTCCCGACTAAATTACTGTAATTATCATATTTCTCACTCATGATAATTATAATGTATAAACAATAATTGATTACTTGTTCAATAAGTAATCGTCATTATAATTCATACAATTAAATATTAATCCTTGTCACACTAATTAATATTTATTTTTATCCGGAATAATTTCCCATTTTAATTTAATTAATCCCTATTTTAAAAATCATTAAAAATACGGGGTATTACATACTCCCCCTTATTTATGGAATTTCATCCCAAAATTCGAAACAACAAAAGTATACCTGGTAAGTACAACTCTGGATATTTGTCACACATTTCATCCTCACTCTCCTAAGTAGACTCATCGGTATTATGATGCCCTCGTTGAACACGCACTAGTGGAACTACCTTTGACCTCAACCTCCTGTCACTATGGCCTAGGATAGAAACTGGCCTTTACTTGTATGAAATATCAGCCTGTAATCAATTTCCTCTAAAGCAGTACGAGTGTGGGCTTACTCATCCTAGAGATATTATCTCAATGAAGAAATGTGGACACATCATGAATCCTATATAAGTGCTCTGAAAACCCGAGTCTATATGCTATTGGCTCAATGCGCCATGTGATAGAAAATGGACCTATGTACC